>SZWC01000078.1:618880-635382 GCA_023375785.1 Penium margaritaceum
GTGTGGATACCATGCACGATGACCAACCAAGGTATGCATATGTCACTGACCATGACCAAAGAATGTCACCATGTGTGGTAAACTTTGACAACTCATAACAAGAGTAAAAAATGGTCAGGGTGGAAGATCATGGTTTGTGAATACTAGTTATCGACTAGCAAGTACAAATACCTTCAATATGTAGTGGCACAGTGTGGCTACGATGCACAGTAACCAACCAAAGTACGCATATGTCACTGACCATGAAAAACGAATTTCACTTCATGTGGTCAATGTTGACAACTCACAACACGAGTCACAGATATTCAGAGGGGGTAAAAATGGTTTGGGAACACTAGCTATCAACAAGAAAGCACAGAGACCTTTAATACGTAGTGATATGGCGTAGTAACCATGTACAGTGACAAACCAAAGTAGGCATATGTCACTAGCTATGACAAAAAAAAGTTCACAGTGTGTGGTCAACGTTGAAAACGCATAACACGAGTCACAAATGGTCAGAGGGGGAAATAATGGGTTGGGAACACTAGTTATCAACTAGCAAGTAGAAATATTTTGAACAAGTAGTGGCACGGTGTGGCTAGCGTGCAAAGTGACCAACCAAGGGATGCATATGTCCTTAACTATGACCGAAGAAGTCCACTATGTGTGGTCAACATTGAAAACTCATAACACGATTCACAAATGGTCAGAGGGCGAAACAATGGTTTGGGAACCCTATGTATTGACTAGAAAGGACAAAGAAATTCAATACGTAGTGGCACGGTGTGGCTACTATGCACACCAAACAACCAAAGTAGGCATGTGTCACTGACGATGACCAAAGAAGTTGAATATGGGTGGTCAACATTCACCAACCATAACACGAGTCACAAACGGTCAGAGGGGGAAACAATTGTCTGGGAATATTAGTTATCAACTAGCAAGTAGAGCGACCTTCTATCAGTATAAGCACGGTGTGGCTACCATGCACAATGACCAACCAAAGTAGGCATATGTACTGCCTTTGACCAAAGAAATCCGCTGTGTGTGGACAGCGTTAACAACTCATAATAAGAATCAAAATTGGTCAGAGTGGGAAACCATGGTCTGGGAACATCAGGTATCAACTAGCAAGCACAAGGACCTTCAACACGTTGTGGCACAGTGTGGATGCCATGCACGATGACCAAACAAAGTAAGCATATGTCACTGACCATGACCAAATAATGTCACTAAGTGTAGTAAACTTTGACAGCCCATAACACGAGTCACAAATGGTCTGAGTGGAAGACAATGGTTCGTTAATACTAGTTATCGAGTAGCAAGTACAAATACCTTCAATATGCAGTGGCACAGCGTGGCTACCATGCACAGTGACCAACAAATGTATGCATATGTCACTGACCATGACCAACGAATTTCACTTCATATGGTCAGCGTTGACAACTCACAACACAAGTCACAGGTAGTCAAACGGGGGTAACAATGGTTTGGGAACACTAGCTAGTAACTAGAAAGCACAAATACATTTAATATGTAGTGACACGGCGTGGTAACCATGTACACTGACAAACCAAAGTAGGCATATGTCACTGACCATGACCAAACGAACTTCACCGTGTGTGGTCAATATTGAAAACTCATAACACGAGTCACAAATGGTCAGAGGGGGAAGCAATGGGTTGGGAACACTAGTTGTCAACTAGCAAGTACAAAGAACTTCAACAAGTAGTGGCACGGTTTGGCTAGCGTGCACAGTGACCAACCAAAGGATGAATACGTCGCTGACTATGACCGAAGAAGTCCACTATGTGTGGTTAACATTGAAAACTCATAACACGAGTCACGAATGGTCAGAGTGAGAGACAATGTTTTGGGAACCCTATGCATGGACTAGGAAGGACAAATAACGTAGTGGCACGGTGTGGCTAATATGCACACCAAACATCCAAACTAGGCATATGTCACTGACCATGACAAGAGAATTTCAATCTGGGTGGTTGACCAACCATAACACGAGACACAAACGGTCAGGGGAGGAGACAATGGTTTGGGAATATCAGTTCTCAACTAGCAAGTACAACGATGTTCAGCCAGTAGTAGCACGGTGTGGCTACCATGCACAATGACTGGCCAAAGTAGGCATATGTTCTACCTTTGACGAAAGAAATCCGTTGTGTCTTTCCAACATCGACAACTCATAATACGAGTCACAAATGGTCATAGGGGGAAACAATGGGTTGGGAACACCAAGAATCAAATAGCAAGTACAGGGCGCTACAATACGTTGTGGCAAGGTGTGGATACCATGCACGATGACCAACCAAGGTATGCATATGTCACTCACCATGACCGAAGAATGTTACCATGTGTGGTAAACTTTGACAACTCATAACACGTGTCAACAATTGTCAGGGTGGAAGATAATGGTTTGTGAATACTGGTTATCGACTTGCAAGTACAAATACTTTCAATACGTAGTGGCACAGTGTGGCTACGATGCACAGTGACCAACCAAAGTATGCATATGTCAGCAACCATGAACAAAGAATTTCACTTCATGTCGTCACTGTTGACAACTCACAACACGAGTCACAGATATTCAGAGGGGGTAACAATGGTTTGGGACCACTAGCTATCAACAAGAAAGCATAGAGACCTTCAATACGTAGTGATATGGCGTGGTAACCATGTACAGTGACGAACCAAAGTTGGCATATGTCACTAACTATGACCAAAAAAAATTCACAGTGTGTGGTCAACGTTGAAAATGCATAACACGAGTCACAAATGGTCAGAGGGGGAAACAATGGGTTGGGAACACTAGTTATCAACTAGCAAGTAGAAAGATTTTCAACAAGTAGTGGCACAGTGTGGCCAGCGTGCACATGGACCCACCAAAGGATGCATATGTCCTTGACTATGACCGAAGAAGTCCACTATGTGTGGTCAACATTGAAAACTCATAACATGAGTCACAAATGGTCAGAGGGCGAGACAATGGTTTGGGAACCCTATGTATCCACTAGAAAGGACAGAGAAATTCAATACGTAGTGGCACCGTGTCGCTATTATGCACACCAAACAACCAAAGTAGGCATGTGTCACTCACCATGAACAAAGAATTCCAATATGGGTGGTCAACATTCACCAACCATAACGCGAGTCGCAAACGGTCAGAGGGGGAAACAATGGTCTGGGAATATCAGTTCTCAACTAGCAAGTACAGCGACCTTCAATCAGTATAAGTACGGTGTGGCTACCATGCACAATGACCGACCAAAGTAGGCATATGTACTGCCTTTAACCAAAGAAATCTGTCGTGTGTGGACAGCGTAGAAAACTCATAATACGAATCAAAAATGGTAAGAGGGGAAAACAATGGTCTGGGAACACCAGGTATCAACTACCAAGCACAAGGACCTTCAACAAGCTGTGGTCAGAGAGGAAGACAATGGTTTGTGAATATTATTCATCGAGTAGCAAGTACGAATACCTCCAATATGTAATGGCACAGCGTGGCTACCATGCACAGTGACCAGCCAAAGTATGCATATGTCACTGACCATGACCAACGAATTTCACTTCATGTCGTCAGCGTTGACAACTCACAACACAAGACACAGATAGTCAAAGTGGGGTAACAATGGGTTAGGAACACTAGCTATTAACTAGAAAGCACTTTGTGTGGTCAACGTTGAAAACTCATAACACGAGTCACAAATGGTCAGTGGGGGAAACCATGGGTTGGGAACACCACGTATCAACTAGCAAGCACAAGGATCTTCAATAATTTGTGGCACGGTGTGGATACCATGCACAATGACCAACCAAAGTAGGCATATGTCACTGACCATGACCAAACAATGTCACTAAGTGTGGTAAACTTTGACAAGTCATCACACGAGTCACAAATGGTCAGGTTGGAAGACAATGGTTTGTGAATACTAGTTATCAACTAGCAAGTACAAATACCTTCAAAATGTAGTGGCACAGCGTGACTACCATGCACAGTGACCAACCAAAGTATGCATATGTCACTGACCATGACCATTGAATTTCACTTCATGTGGTCAATGTTGACAACTCACCACTCGAGTCACTGATAGTCAGAGGTGGGTAACAATGGTTTGGGAACACTAGCTATCAACTAGAAAGCACAAAGACCTTCAATACGTAGAGACAGGACGTGGTAACCACGTACAATGACAAACCAAACTACGCACATGTCACGAACCATGACCAAAGAATTTCAATATGGGTGGTCAACTTTCACAACCAATACATGAGTCACAAATGGTCGGAGGGGAAAATACCTTCAATATGTAGTAGCACAGCGTGGCTAACATGCACAGTGACCAACCAAAGTATGCATATGTCACTGACCATGACCAACAAATTTTACTTCATGTGGACAGCTCACAACACGAGTCACAGAAAGTCAAAGGGGGGTAAAAGTGGTTTGGGAAGACTAGCTATTAACTAGAAAGCACAGATACCTTTGATATGTAGTGATAGGGCGTGGTAACCATGTGAAGTGACAAACCAAAGTAGGCATGTATCACTAACCATGACCAAACAAATTTCACCGTGTGTGGTCAATATTGAAAACTCATAACACGAGTCACAGATGATCATAGGGGGAAACAATGGGTTGGGAACACTAGTTGTCAACTAGCAAGTATGAAGAACCTCAACAAGTATTAGCACGGTTTGCCTAGCGTGCAGAGTGACCAACCAAAGGATGAATACGTTACTGACTATGACCGAAGAAATCCAGTATGCATGGTCACATTGACAACGCATAATACAAGTCACAAATGGTCAGAGGGAGAGAAAATGGTTTGGGAACCCTGTGCATGGACTGGAAAGGACAAAGAACTTCAATACCTAGTGGCACGGTGTGGCTACTATGCACACCAAGCACCGAAACTAGGCATATGTCACTGACCATGACCAAAGAATTTCAACATGGGTGGTCAACGTTCACCAACCATAACACGAGTCAAAAATGGTCAGAGGGGGAAACAATGGTCCGGGAACATCAGTTCTCAACTAGCAAGTACAACGCCCTTCAATCTGTAGTAGCACGGTGTGGCTACCATGCACAATGACCGAGGAAAGTAGGCATATGTACTGCCTTTTACCAAAGAAATCCGCTGTGTGTGGTCAACGTTGACAACTCATAATACGAGTCACAAATACTCAGATGGGGAAACAATTGTTTGGGAAGACCAGGTATCAACTAACAAGCACAATGACCTTCAATACGTTGTGGCACGGTGTGGATACCATGCACTATGACCAACCATGGTATGCGTATGTCACTGACCATGACCAAAGAATGTCACCATGTGTGGTAAACTTTGACAGCTCATAACACGAGTCACAAATGGTCATAGTGGAAGATAATGGTTTCTAAATACTAGTTATCAACTAGCAAGCAAAAATACCTTCAATATGTAGTGGCATAGTGTGGCTAACAATGCAGAGTGACCAACCAAAGTATGCATATGTCACTGACCATTAGCAAAGAACTTCACTTCATGTGGTCAATGTTGACAACTCAGAACACGAGTCACAGATATTCAGATATGCTAACAACGGTTTGGGAATACTACCTATGAACTAGAAAGCACAAAGACCTTTGATACGTAGTGACACGGCGTGGTAACCATGTACAAGGACAAACCAAAGTAGGTATTTGTCACTAACCATGACCAAACGGATTTCACAGTGTGTGGTCAACGTTGAAAACTCATAACACAAGTCACAAATGGTCAGTGGGGGAAACCATGGGTTGGGAATACTAGTTATCAACTAGCAAGTAGAAAGATCTTCAACAAGTAGTCGCATGGTGTCACTAGCGTGCACAGTGACCAACCAAAGGATGCATATGTCACTGACTATGACCGAAGAAGTCCACTATGTGTGGTCAACATTGACAACTTATAACACGAGTCACAAATGGTCAGAGGGAGAGACAATGGTATAGGAACCCTATGTATCGACTAGACAGGACAAAGAACTTCGATACATAGTGGCACGGTGTGGCTAATATGCACACCAAACAACCAAACTAGGCATATGTCAATGACCATGACCAGAGAATTTCTATATGGGTGGTCAACGTTGACCAACCAGAACACGAGTCACAAATGGTCAGGGGAGGAAACAATGCAATGGGAATATCAGTTCTCAACTAGCAAGTACAACGACCTTAAGTCAGTAGTAGCACGGTGTCGCTACCATGGACAATGACCGAGCAAAGTAGGCATATGTACTGCCTTTGACCAAAGAAATCCGTTGTGTGTGGTCAACGTTGACAACTCACAATACAAGTCGCAAATGGTCAGAGGGTGAAGCAATGGGTTGGGAACACAAAGTATCAAATAGCAAGCACAAGGAGCTTCAATACGTTGTGGCACGGTGTGGGTACCATGCACGATGACCAACCAAAGTAGGCATATGTCCCTGACCATGACCGAATAATGTCACTAAGTGTGGTAACCTTTGACAGCTCATAACACGAGTCAGAAATGGTCAGGGTGGAAGATAATGGTTTGTGAATACTAGTTATTGACTAGCAAGTACAAATGCCTTCAATATGTAGTGGCATAGTGTGGTTACAATGCACAGTGACCAACCAAAGTATGCATATGTCACTGACCATGAACGTCTACGTTTACAACTCACAACACGAGTCACAGATAGTCAGAGGGGGCTAACAATGGTTCGGGAACACTAGCTGTCAACAAGAAAGCACAAAGACCTTCGATACGTAATGACACAGCGTTGTAACCATGTACAATGACAAACCAAAGTAGGCATATGTCACAAACCATGACCAAACGGATTTCACTGTGTGTGGTCAACGTTGAAAACTCATAACACGAGTCACAAATGCTCAGTGGGGGAAACCATGGGTTGGAAACACTAGTTATCAAGTAGCAAGTAGAAAGATTTTTCAACAAGTAGTGCCACGGTGTGGCTAGCGTGCACAGTCACCAACCAAAGGATGCACACGTCACTGACTATGACCGGAGAAGTCCACCATATATGGTCTACATTGACAACTCATAACACGAGTCACAAATGGTCAGAGGGGAAGACAATGGGTTGGGAACCCTATGTATTGACTAGAAAGGACAAAGAACTTCAATACGTAGTGGCACCGTGTGGCTACTATGCACACCAAACAACCAAACTAGGCATATGTCATCGACCATGATGAAAGAATTTCAATATGGGTGGTCAACATTCACCAACCCTAACACGAGTCACAAACGTTCAGAGGGGGAAAGAATGGTCTGTGAATATCATTTCTCAACTAGCAAGTACAGCAACCTTCAATCGGTATGAGCACGGTGTGGCTACCATGCACAATGACCGACAAAAGTAGGCATATGTACAACCTTTGACCAAAGAAATCCGCTGTGTGTGGACAGCGTTGACAACTCATAATAGGAGTCACAAATGGTCAGAGGGGGAGACGATGGTTTGGGAACACCAGGGATCAACTAGCATGCACAAGGACCTTCAATAACTTGTGGCAGGGTGTGGATACCATGCAGGATGACCAACCAAAGTAGGCATATGTCACTGACCGTGACCAAATAATGTCACTAAGTGTGGTAAACTTTGATAAGTCATAACACGAGTCACAAATCATCAGGGTGGAAGTTAATGGTTTGCGAATACTAGTTATCGACTAGCAAGTACAAATGCCTTCAATATGTAGTGGCATAGCGTAACTACCATGCACAGTGACCAACCAAAGTATGCATATGTCACTGACTAGGACCAACAAATTTCACTTCATGTGGTCAGTGTTGACAACTCACAACACGAGTCACTGATAGGCAGAGGGGGGATAACAATGGTTTGGGAACACTAGCTATGAACTAGAAAGCACAAAGACCTTCTATATGCAGTTACACGGCGTGGTAACCACGTATAGTGACAAACCAAACTAGGCATATGTCACTAACCATGACCAAAGAATTTCAATATGGGTGGTCAACTTTCACAACCCATAACATGAGTCACAAATGGTCAGAGGGGAAAAACATGGTTTCAAAACACTATGTATCTTCTATCAAGTACAAAGATTTTTCGTATTGATTGGAATGGTGTGGCTACCGTGCACAATGACCTATCCAAGTAGGCATACATCACTGCTCATGACCAAAGAAGTTTGGCGTGTGTGGTCAACGTTCACAACTCATAATACAAGTCAAAAACGGGCAGATGGAGAAACAATGGTTTGGGAATAATCGGTATCGACTAGCAAGTACAACGACCTTTGATAAGTGGTGGCACGGTGTGGCTACCATGCACAATGACCAACCAAAGTATGCTTGTGTCACTGAATATCATAAAAAGAGTTTCACTGTGGAGTAAACTTTCCTTCTTACAGCTGGTCAATGGGAGCAATGGTTGAGAGGTTATTGAAGCTCAAAGTTCCAACATTTAAAATTCCATCTGCGTAAATGTTGTATGATTAAACTAACTTTGTTAACATTCATACTTTTTAGAAGTACCCTCTAATCGTACACCCCCTTATTTTATGCCCTTTACCCATAAGAACCCTTATAATGTCACTTGGACATCATATTAACACCATGTGAGTTGGCTTAGTGCTTATAGAGTTAGATTCTAAAGCGGTAGGTCCTGGGTTTGAATCCTCGTACGCGCAATATAGAATAGGCTCGTGACCTGGGGGGAGGGGGCGACAGTGTTGTGATACCTCAAATCTACCTTCATGCCTAAGCCGTTGGTGGGTAGGGGTGGTGTCATAATGCGGTTGCAAATCTGTCCTCCAGGTCGTCCACGGAACATCCCTCTAGGGGGGTGGGAGGGAGTATTCCAGTGAAGGCACCTACGCGTAACAAATCAACAAAAACCGACCTGGTGACAAAGGACGAAACCTTTTGCTATTTATTGACTATCAGGTACAAAGACTTTCAACAAGTAGTCACAAATGGTCAGAGGGAAAGACAATGGTCTCAGAACCCTGTGTATCAACTAGAAAGGACAAAGAACTTCAATACGTAGTGGCACGTGTGGCTGCTATGCACACCAAACAACCAAACAAGGCATATGTCACTGATCATGATGAAAGAATTTCCATATGGGTGGTCAACATTCACCAATCATAACACCAGTCACAAACGGTCAGAGGGGTAAACAATGGTCTGTGAATATCAGTTCTCAACTAGCAACTACAGAGACCTTCAATCAGTATAAGCACGGTGTGGCTACCATGCACAATGACCGACACAAGTAGGCATATGTACTACCTTTGACCAAAGAAATCCGACGTGTGTGGTCAGCGTTGACAACTCATAACAGGAGTCACAAATGGTCAGAGAGGGAGACGATGGTTTGGGAAGACCAGGTATTAACTAGCAAGCACAAGGAACTTCAATACGTTGTGGCACGGTGTGGATCTGATGCACGATGACCAACCAAAGTAGGCATATGTCAGTGACCATGACCAGATAATATCACTAAGTGTGGTAAACTTCGATAACTCATAACACGAGTCACAAATGGTCAGAGTGGAATACAATGATTTGTGAATACTAGTCATCGAGTAGCAAGTGCAAATACCTTCAATATTTAATGGCACACCGTGGCTACCATGCATAGTGACCAACCAAAGTATGCATATGTGCCTGACCATGACCAACGAATTTCACTTCATGTGGTCAGCGTTGAAAACTCACGACACGAGTCACAGCTAGTCAAAGGAAGGTAACATTGGTTTGGGAACACTAGCTATTGACTAGAAAGCACAAATACCTTCAATAGGTAGTAACACGTCGTGGTAACCATGTATAGTGACAACCCAAAGTAGGCATATGTCACTAACCATGACCAAACGAATTTCACAGTGTGTGGTCAATGTGAAACCTCATCACATGAGTCATAAATGGTCAGAGGGGGAAACAATGGCGTAGGAACACTAGTTGTTGACTAGCAAGTACAAAGAACTTCAACAAGTAGTGGCACAGTGTTGCTAGCGTGCACAGTGACCAACCAAAGGATGAATACTTCGCTGACTATGACCGAAGAAGTCCACTATGTGTGGTCAACATTGACAACTCATAACACGAGTCACGAATGGTCAGAGGGAGAGACAATGGTTTGGGAACCCTATGCATAGACTAGAAAGGACAAATAACTTCAATACTTAGTGGCACGGTGTGGCTAATATGCACACCACACATCCAAACTGGGCATATGTCACTGACCATGACCAGAGAATTTCAATATGGGTGGTTGACCAACCATAACACGAGTCACAAACGGTCAGGGGAGGAAACAATGGTTTAGGAATATCAGATCTCAACTAGCAAGTACAACGACCTTCAGTCAGTAGTAGCATGGTGTGACTACCATGCACAATGACCCACCAAAGCAGGCATATGTACTGCCTTTGATGAAAGAAATCCGTTGTGTTTAGTCAACATTGACAACTCATAATACGAGTCATAAATGGTCAGAGGGGAAAACAATTGTTTGGGAACACCAAGTATCAAATAGCAAGCACAAGGAGCTACAATACGTTGTGGCACGGTGTGGATACCATGCACGATGACCAACCAAGGTATGCATATGTCACTGACCATGACCAAAGAATGTCACCATGTGTGGTAAACTTTGACAACTCATAACACGAGTCAAGAATGGTAAGGGTGGAAGATAATGGTTTGTGAATACTAGTTATCGACTAGCAAGTACAAATACCTTCAATATGTAGTGGCACAGTGTGGCTACAATGCACAGTGTCCAACCAAAGTACGCACATGTCACTGACCATGAACAAAGAATTTCACTTCATGTGGTCAATGTTGACAACTCACAACACGATTCACAGATATTCGGAGGGGGTAACAATGGTTTGGGAACGCTAGCTATCAACAAGAAAGCACAGAGACCCTCAATACGTAGTGACACGACGTGGTAACCATGTACAGTGACAAACCAAAGTAGGCACATGTCACTAACCATGACCAAAAGAATTTCACAGTGTGTGCTCAACGTTGGAAACGCATAACACGATTCACAAATGGTCAGAGGGGGAAACAATGGGTTGGGAACACTTGTTACCAACTAGCAAGTAGAAAGATTTTTGACAAGTAGAAGCATGGTGTGGCTAGCGTGCACAGTGACCAACCAAAGGATGCATATGTCCTTGACTATGACCGAAGAAGTCCGCTATGTGTGGTCAACATTGAAAACTCATAACACGAGTCACAAATGGTCAGAGGGCGAGATAATGGTTTGGGAACCCTATGTATCCACAAGAACAGACAAATTAATTCAATACGCAGTGGCACGGTGTGGCTACTATGCACACCAAACAACCAAAGTACGCATATGTCACTGACCATGACCAAAGAATTTCAATATGGGTGGTCAACATTCACTAACCATTACACAAGTCACAAACGGCCAGAGGGGGAAACAATGGTCTGGGAATATCAGTTCTTGACTAGCAAGTACAGCGACCTTCATTCAGTATAAGCACGGTGTGGCTACCATGCACAATGACCAACCAAAGCAGGCATACGTACTGCCTTTGACCAAAGAAATCCGTTGTGTGTTGACAGCATTGACAACTCATAATACGAATCACAAATGGTCAGAGGGGGAAACAATGGTCTGGGAGCATCAGGTATCAACTAGCAAGCACAAGGACCTTCAACAAGTTGTGGCACAGTGTGGATGCCATGCACGATGACCAACCAAAGTAGGCATATGTCATTGACCATGACCACATAATGTCACTAAGTGTTGTAAACTTTGACAGCTCATAACACGAGTCACAAATGGTCAGAGTGGAAGACGATGGTTTGTGGATACTAGTTATCGCGTACCAAGGACAAATACCTTCAATATGTAGTGGCACAGCGTGGCTACCATGTACAGTGACCAACCAAAGTATGCATATGTCACTGACCATGACCAACGAATTTCACTTCATGTGGTCAGCGTTGACAACTCACATTACAAGTCACAGATAGTCAAATCGGGGTAACCGTCTTCCATCCCAGCTTTCAACTAGAAAGCACAAAGACCTTCAATATGTCACTGACCATGACCAAAGAATGTCAATATGGGTGGTCAGCTTTCACAGCCCATAACATGAGTCACAAATGGTCATAGGGGAAAAACATGGTTTCAAAACACTATGTATCTTCTAGCAAGTACAAAGATTTTTCGTATGTATTGGCACGGTGTGGCTACCGTGCACAATGACCTATCCAAGTAATTCAGCTTCTGGTTGTCGGTTCCTTGGCCGTTGAATACTAGCGTGAGTGCTGACTTGGCCTCTTCCTTCCAGTTCAGGGCCGCCGTGCCCTCTTCTCCATTGAAACGGCGCAACTGTACCGCACTTCCGGCCGCCATTGCACGTGGCACCGCACTCGGGTAAGACAAACCAGTTGGTGTCTCGCAACACGGTTGCTCGGATCTGCTCACAGGAGCCGGAGGATCAATGCGCAGCGGAGTGATTAAACCTGGTCCCCACGAGAGCTGCGAGCCCTCGAAGCCTCGGTTGCAGTACCACCGCTGGACTCGTTCCGGTGTGACCTCCTCGGTCCTTGGCGAGGCTCCAACCTCCCAAGACTTAGAGCGTCCAATGGCCGGGCAACGACGTCCACGCTCGGTGCGCCACCTGCCAACCTTGCGCTCCAATGCAGCTGCGCCAGCTTCCTCGCAAAAGGCAATCAGCGAGAAGGCCTTCTGCTCTCATACCACACGATCTACCCCCAGAAAACTTCTGGAAGGCGACCACTTCTCCTACACAACTCTAGACTTCTCCACTCACAACTTGAGAGCTCTCTCCCCTCACAACTCTTTGGAAACCGGGAACTTGAGCCAAAGTCCAAATGGAAGACAATTGGAACTCAGAATAAGTTAATGAACCAAGCAACACAATGGGCTATGTATAGCCTTTGGGCCTAGAGCCCCACGCTCGACCAACCAACTCGTCGTACACACGCAAAAGCATCCTAGTGACAAGATGACACACCGTGTCCCATGCTCTCACACTCTCAGACACACAAAATTGTGAGTACTCCGTGTCTCGTACTCTCTTCTCACAAAGTCGAGTGCACCGTGAGTCGCACTCCCACACCTGCGAGCGTCGACGCTCCACAAACTTCCATGCTCAATCAAGAGATTTTGTGTTACACATACACTTTGTGCATAATGTTTGTGCGTACACTTTGTGCATAAACGTTGTGCATAAACTTTGTAGGTAAACTTTGTGAATAAACTTTGTGCATAAACTTTGTGCATAAACATTGTGCATAAACGTTGTGCATAAAATTTGTGCATAAACCTTGTGCATAACATTTGTGCATAAACTTTGTACTTAAACTTTCTGCATAAACATTGTGCATATAATTTGTGCAAAACCTTTGTGCATAAACTTTGTGCATAAACCTTGTTCATAAACCCTGTACATAAACGTTGTGCATAAGCTTTGTGCATAAACTTTGTGCATAGACTTTGTGCATAAACTTTGTGCATACACTTTGTGCATAAATGTTGTGCAAAAACTTCGTGCATAAACTCTGTGCATAAACTTTGTGCATAAACTTCGTGCATTAACTTTGTGCATACACTTTGTGCATAAACGTTGTGCATAAACTTTGTGCATAAACTTTGTGCATAAACGTTCTGCACAAACTTTGTGCATAAACTTTGTGCATAACGTTTGTGCATAAACGTTGTGCATAAACTTTGTGCATAAAATGTGTACATACACTTCGTGCATAAACGTTGTGCATACACTTTGTGCATAAACTTTGTGCATAAACTTTGTGCATAAACTTTATGCATAAATTTTGTTCATAAACATTTTGCATAAACTTTGTGCATAAACGTTGTTCATAAACTTTTTGCATAAACGTTGTGCATAAACGTTGTGCATAAACTTTGTTCATACAATTTGTGCATAAACTTTGTGCATAAACTTTGAGCATAAACGTAGTGCATACACTTTGTGCAGAAACGTTGTGCATAAACTTTGTGCATAAACGTTGTGCATGAACCTTGTGCAAAAAACTTGTGCATAAACTTTGTGCAAAAACGTTGTGCATACATTTTGTGCATAAACTTTGTGCGTAAACTTTGTTCACAATTTTTTTGCATAAACCTTGTGCATAAAATTTGTGCATAAACTTTGTGTATACACTTTGTGCATAAATGTTGTGCATAACGTTTGCGCAAAAACTTTGTGCATGAACGTTGTGCATGAACTTTGTGCATACAATTTGTGCATAAACATTGTGCATAAACTTTGTGCATAAACATTGTGCATACACTTTGTGCATAAACTTTGTGCATAAACTTTGTGTATAAATGTTGTGCATAAACTTTGTGCAAAAACTTTGTGCATAACTGTTGTGCATAAAATTTGTGCATAAACGTTTTGCATAAACTTTGTGCAAGAGCTTTGTGCATAAAGAAAATGCATAATGTTTGTGCATAAACGTTTTGCATAAACTTTGTGCATAAACTTTTTGCATAAACTTTGTGCATAGACTTTGTGCATAAAGTTAGTGCAAAATCCTTGTGCATAAACTTTGTGCATAAACGTTGTGCATAAACATTGTGCATAAACGTTGTGCAAAAACATTGTGCAAAAACTTTGTGCATAAACGTCCTGCATAAACTTTGTCCATAAACTTTGTGCATAACATTTGTGCATACAATTTGTTCATAAACGATGTGCATAAACTTTGTGCATAAACTTTGTGCATATACTTTGTGAATAAACTTTGTGCATACACTTTCTGCATAAACTTTGTGCATAAACTTTATGCATAAAAATTGTGCATAAACTTTGTGCAAAACCTTTGTGCATAATCGTTGTGCATATACTTGGTGCATAAACTTTGTGCATAAACATTGTGCAAACACTTTGTGCATAAATGATGTGCATACATTTTGTGCATAAACTTTGTGCATAAACTTTCTGCACAAGCTTTGTGCATTAACTTTGTGCATAAACTTTGTGCATAATCCTT
The DNA here is from genome assembly GCA_023375785.1 of Penium margaritaceum. Lineage (NCBI taxonomy): Eukaryota > Viridiplantae > Streptophyta > Zygnematophyceae > Desmidiales > Peniaceae > Penium > Penium margaritaceum. The sequence goes on from SZWC01000078.1 coordinate 633,913, forward strand.
GTGCATAAGCTTTGTGCATAAACTTTGCGCATAAACTTTGTGCATCAACGTTGTGCATTAACTTTCTGCATAAACTTTGTGCATACACTTTGTGCATAAACGTTGTGCTTAAACCTTGTGCATACAATTTGTCCATAAACGTTGTGCATAAACCTTGTGCATAAACTTTGTCCGTAAACGTTATCCATAAACTTGTGCATACAATTTGTGCATAAACCTTCTGGATAAACTTTGTGCATAAACTTTGTGCATAAACGTTGTTCATAAACTTTGTGCGTAAACATTGTGCATAAACTTTGTGCATAAACGTTGTGCATAAATGTTGTGCATACAATTTGTGCATAAACATTATGCATAAACTTTGTGGATAAACTTTGCGCATAAACGTTGTGCATAAACCTTGTGCATAAACTTTGTGCATAAAGTTTGTGCATAAACATTGTGCATAAACTTTGTGCAAAAATGTTGTGCATAAACTATGTGCATAAACTTTGTGCATAAAATTTGTGCATACACTTTGTGCATAAACTTTGTGTATACACTTTGTGCATACACTTTGTGCATAAACTTTGTAGATAACCTTTGTGCATAAACTTTGTGCATAAACTTTGTGCATAAACATTGTGCGCATACATTGTGCATAAACTTTGTACATAAACTTTCTGCATAAACTTTGTGCATGAACCTTGTGCATAAACTTTGTGCATAAACGTTGTGCATAAAATTTGTGCATAAACTTTGTGCATAAACCACGTGCATGAACCTTGTGCATAAACGTTGTGCATAAGCTTTGTGCATAAACTTTGTGCATAAACGTTGTGCATAAACTTTGTGCATACACTTTGTGCATAAATGTTGTACAAAAACTTTGTTTATACACTTTGTGCATAAACATTGTGCATAAACTTTGTGCATAAACTTTTGCATAAACGTTTTGCATAAATTTTGTGCATAAACTTTGTGCATACACTTTGTGCATAAATGTTGTGCATAACGTTTCTGCATAAACGTTGTGCATAAACTTTGTGCATAAACGTTTTGCATACACTTTCTGCATAAACGATGTGCATACACTTTGTGCATAAACATTGTGCATAAACTTTGTGCATAAACTTTATGCATAAACTTTGTACATAAATGTTTTGCATAAACTTTGTGCATAAACGTTGTTCATAAACTTTGTGCATAAACGTGGTGAATAAAATTTGTGCATAAACTTTGTGCATAAAATTTGTGCATAAACTTTGTGCATAAACTTTGTGCATAAACTTAGTGCATAAACTTTGTACATAAACTTTGTGCATAAACTTTGTGCATAAACGTTGTGCATCAACTTTGTGCATAAACTTTGTGCATGAACTTGGTGCATAAACGTTGTGCATAAATTTTGTGCATAAACTTTGTGCATAAACTTTGTGCATAAACTTTGTGCATAAACGTTGTGCATAAACTTTGTGCATAAACTTTGTT
>SZWC01000078.1:635518-681884 GCA_023375785.1 Penium margaritaceum
AAACTTTGTGCATAAACTTTGTGCATAAACTTTGTGCATAAACGTTGTGCATCAACTTTGTGCATAAACTTTGTGCATGAACTTTGTGCATAAACGTTGTGCATAAATTCTGTGCATAAACTTTGTGCATAAACTTTGTTCATAAAACCTGTGCATAAACCTTGTGCATAAAATTTGTGCATAAACTTTGTGCATAAACTTTGTGCATACATATTGTGCATAAACGTTGTGCATAAAATTTGTGCATAAACGTTTTGCATAAACTTCGTGCAAAAACTTTGTACATAAACCTTTTTCATAAACTTTGTGCACAAACGTTGTGCATAAACTTTGTGCATAAACTTTGTGCATAAACTTTATGCATAACATTCGTGAATAAACCTTCTTCACAAACGTTGTGCATAAACTTTGTGCATAAACTTTGTGCATAAACTTTCTGCATAAACTTTGTGCATACATTTTGTGCATAAACTTTGTGCATAAACTTTGTGTATAAATGTTGAGCATAAACATTGTGCATATACTTTGTGCATAAACTTTGTGCATAAACTTTGTGCATAGACTTTGTGCATGAACTTTGTGCATAATCCTTATGCATAAACTTTGTGCATAAACTTTGTGCATAAACGTTGTGTATAAACTTTGTGCAAAAACTTTGTACATAAACATCCTGCATAAACCTTGTCCATAAACTTTGTGCATAACGTTTGTGCATACACTTTGTGCATAAACGTTGTGCATAAACTTTGTGCATACACTTTGTGCATGAGCTTTGTGCAAAACCTTTGTGCATGAACGTTGTGCATACACTTTGTGCATAAACTTTGTGCATAACCGTTGTGCATAAACTTTGTGCATAAACGTTGTGCAAAAACTTTGTGCAAAAATGTTGTGCATAAACGTTGTGCATATACTTTGAGCATAAACTATGTGCATAAACTTTGTGCAAAAACGTTGTGTAATAACTTTGTGCATAAACGATGTGCGTAATTTGTGTGCATGAACTTTGTGCATAAACTTTGTGCATCAACTTTGTGCAGCAGATTGGTGCATAAACTTTGTGCATAAAGTTTGTGCATAATCCTTGTGCATAAACTTTGTGCATAAACTTTGTGCATAAACTTTGTGCATAAACGTTGTGCATAACTTGGTGCATACACTTTGTGCATAAACGTTGTGCTTAAACCTTGTGCATACAATTTGTGCACAAACAATGTGCATAAACCTTGTGCATAAACTTTGTCCGTAAACGTTCTGCATAAACTTTCTGCATACAATTTGTGCAAAAACTTTCTGCATAAACTTTGTACATAAACTTTGTGCATAAAAATTGTTCATCAACTTTGTGCATAACCTTTGTGCATAAACGTTGTGCATAAACATTGTGCATAAACGTTGTGTATATGATTTGTGCATAAATGTTGTGCATAAACTTTGTGCATAAACTTTCCGCATAAACGTTTTGCATAAACCTTGTGCATAAACTTTGCGCATAAAGTTTTCGCATAAACTTTGTGCATAAACGTTGTGCATAAACGTTGTGCATAAACTATGTGCATAAACTTTGTGCATAAACTTTGTGCATAAACGTTATGCATACACTTTGTGCACACACTTTGTGCATACACTTTGTGCATACACTTTGTGCATATACGTTGTGCATAAACTTTGTAGATAAACTTTGTGCATTACCTTTGTGCAAAAACATTGTGCATAAACTTTGTACATAAACTTTGTACATAAACTTTGTGCATAAACTTTGTGCATAAACTTTGTGCATAAACGTTGTGCATAAAATTTGTGCATAAACTTTGTGCATAAACTTTGTGCATAAACCTTGTGCATAAACCTTGTACATAAACGTTGTGCATAAGCTTTTTGCATAAACCTTGTGCATAAGCTTTGTGCACAAAATTTGTGCATACAATTTGTGNACTTTGTGCATAAACTTCGTGCATAAACTTTGTGCATAAACTTTGTGCATAAACTTTGTGCATAAACTTTGTGCATAAACCTTGTGCATAAACCTTGTACATAAACGTTGTGCATAAGCTTTTTGCATAAACCTTGTGCATAAGCTTTGTGCACAAAATTTGTGCATACAATTTGTGCATGAATGTTGTGCAAAAACTTTGTGCATAAACTTTGTGCATAAACTTTGTGCATAAACTTTTTGCTTAAACTTTGTGCATTCACTTTGTGCATAAACGTTGCGCATAAACTTTGTGCATACACTTTTTGAATAAACTCTGTGCATAAACTTTGTGCATAAACTTTGTGCATAAACTTTGTGCATAAATGTTGTGCATAACGTTTGTGCACAAACCTTGTGCATAAACTTTGTGCATTATATTTATGCATACACTTTGTGCATAAACGTTGTGCATACACTTTGTGCATAAACTTTGTGCATAAACTTTGTGCATAAACATTATGCATAAACTATGTGCATAAACGTTTTGCATAAACTTTGTGCATAAATGTTGTGCATAAACTTTGTGCATACACTTTGTGCATAAACGTTGTGCATAAACTTTGTGCATAAACTTTCTGCATAACGTTGTGCATAAACTTTGTGCATAAAATTTGTGCATAAACTTTGTGCATAGACTTTCTGCATAAACTTTGTGCATAAACATTCTGCATAAACTTTGTGCATACACTTTGTGCATAAAATTTGTGCATACACTTTGACATAAACGTTGTGCATAAACTTTGTGCATAAACGTTCTGCATAAACTTTCTGTATAAACTTTGTGCATGAACTTTGTGCATAAACGTTGTCCATAACTTTGTCCATAAACTTTGTGCATTAACTGTGTACATACAATTTGTGCATAAACTTTGTGCATAAACTTTGTGCATACATTTTGTGCACAAACTTTGTGCTTAAACTTTGTGCATAAACGTTGTGCATGAAAATTGTGCAAAAACTCTGTGCATAAACTTTGTGCATAAACTTTGTGCATAAAAATTCTGCATAAACGTTGTGCATAAGCTTTGTGCATAAACGTTGTGCATAAACTTTGTACATAAACTTTGTGCATACACTTTGTGCATAAACGTTGTGCATAAACTTTGTGCATAAACTTTGTGCATAAATGTTGTGCATAAAGTTTGTGCATGAACATTGTGCGGAAACTTTGTGCATAAACTTTGTGCATACACTTCGTGCATAACCATTGTGCATACACTTTGTGTATATACTCTGTGCATAAACTTTGTGCATAAACTTTATGCATAAACATTGTGCATAAAAATCTTGAATAAACTTTGTGCATTAATGTTGTTCATAAACTTTGTGCATGAATGTTGTGCATAAACGTTGTGCATAAACTTTGTGCATTAAAATTTGTGCATGAACTTTGTGCATAAACTTTGTGCATGAACTTTGATCATAAACCTTTTCCATAAACTTTGTGCACAAACTTTGTGCATAAACTTTGTGCATAAACGTTGTGCATAAATGATGTGCATAAACATTGTGCATAAACTTTGTGGATAAACTTTGTGCATAAACGTTGTGCATACTCTTTGTGCATAAACTTTGTGCATAAAATTTGTGCATGAATTTTGTGCATAAACGTTGTGCATGAACTTTGTGCATAAACTTTCTGCATAAATGTTGTGCATAAACTTTGTGCATATACTTTGTGCATAACCTTTGTGCATACACTTTGTGCATAAATGTTGTGCATTAATGTTGTGCATAAACATTGTGCATATACGCTTTGAATAAAATTTGTGCATAAACTTTGTGCATTAACTTTGTGCATAAACCTTGTGCATAAAATTTGTGCACAAACTTTGTGCTTAAAGGTTGTGCATACACAATGTGCATAAGATTTGTGCTAAAACTTTGTGCATAAACTTTGTGCATAAACTTTGTGCATAAACCTTGTGCATAAACGTTGTGCATAAGCTTTGTTCATAAACGTTGTGCATAAACTTTGTGCATAAACTTTGTGCTTACACTTTGTGCATAAATGTTGTGCAAAAACTTTGTGCATAAACTCTGTGCATAAACTTTGTGCATAAACTTTGTGCATAAACTTTGTGCATACACTTTGTGCATAAACGTTGTGGATAAACGTTGTGCATAAAGTTTGTGCATAATCGTTGTGCATAAACTTTGTGCATAAGCTTTGTGCATAAACTTTGTGCATAAATGTTGTGCATAAAGCGTGTGCATGAATGTTGTGCATAACCTTTGTGCATAAACATTGTGCATACACTTTGTGCATACACTTTGTGCATAAACGTTGTGCATACACTTTATGCATAAACTTTGTGCAGAAACGTTTTGCATAAACTTTGTGCAGAAACGTTGTTCATAAGCTTTGTGCATAAACGTTGTGCATAAACGTTGTGCATAAACTTTGTGCATAAAAGTTGTGCATAAACTTTGTGCATAAACTTTGTGCATAAGCGTTGTGCATAAACTTTGTGCATAAACCGTTTCCATAAACTTTGTGCACAAACTTTGTGCATAAACTTTGTGCATAAACGTTGTGCATAAACATTGTGCATAAACTTTGTGCATAAACGTTATGCATAAATGTTGTGCATAAAGTTTGTGCATGAACGTTGTGCAGAAACTTTGTTCATAAACTTTGTGCATACACTTTGTGCATAAACATTGTGTCTACACTTTGTGCATAAACTTTGTGCATAAACTTTATGCATAAACTTTATGCATAAACTTTGTGCATAAACATTTTGAATAAACTTTGTGCATTAATGTTGTTCATAAACTTTGTGCATGAATGTTGTGCATAAACGTTGTGCATAAACTTTGTGCATAAAATTTGTGCATGAACATTGTGCATTAACTTTGTGCATGAACTTTGATCATAAACCTTTTCCATAAACTTTGTGCACAAACTTTGTGCATAAACTTTGTGCATAAACGTTGTGCATAAACGTTGTGCATAAACATTGTGCATAAACTTTGTGCATAAACTTTGTGCACAAACGTTGTGCATAAACTTTGTGCATAAACTTTGTGCATAAACTTTGTGCATGAACTTTGTGCATAAACGTTGTGCATAAACTTTGTGCATAAACGTTCTGCATAAATGTGTTGCATAAATGTTGTGCATAGACTTTGTGCATAAACTTTGTGCATAAACTTTGTGCATTAATGTTGTGCATAAACATTGTGCATCTACGTTTTGCATAAAATTTGTGCATGAAATTTGTGCATAAACTTTGTGCATAAGCTTTGTGCATAAACCTTGTGCATACGATTTGTGCACAATCTTTGTGCTTAAAGTTTGTGCATAAACGTTGTGTATAGATTTTGTGCAAAAACTTTGTGCATAAACTTTGTGCATAAACTTTGTGCATAAAGCTTGTGCAGAAACGTTGTGCATAAGCTTTGTGCATAAACGTTGCGCATAAACTTTGTGCATAAACTTTGTGCTTACACTTTGTGCATAAATGTTGTGCTAAACCTTTGTGCATAAACTCTGTGCATAAACTTTGTGCATAAACTTTGTGCATAAACTTTGTGCATACACTTTGTGCATAAAAGTTGTGCATAAACATTGTGCATAAAGTTTGTGCATAAACGTTGTGCATAAACTTTGTGCATAAGCTTTGTGCAAAAACTTTGTGCATACATGTTGTGCATTAAGCTTGTGCATGAATGTTGTGCATAAACTTTGTGCATAAACTTTGTGCATACACTTTGTGCATAAACTTTGTGCATAAACTTTGTGCATAAACGTTATGCATAAACTTTGGGCAGAAACGTTTTGCATAAACGTTGTGCAGAAACTTTGTTCATAACTTTTGTGCATAAACGTTGTGCATAAACGTTGTGCATAAACTTTGTGCATAAAAGTTGTGCATAAACTTCGTGCATAAACTTTGTGCATAAACGTTGTGCATAAACTTTGTGCATAAACCATTTCCATAAACTTTGTGCACAAACTTTGTGCATAAACTCTGTGCGTAAACGTTGTGCATAAACATTGTGCATAAACTTTGTGCATAAACTTTGTGCATAAATGTTGTGCATAAACTTTGTGCATAAACTTTGTGCATAAAATGTGTGCATAAACTTTGTGCATAGACTTTGTGCATAAACTTTGTGCATAAACGTTTTGCATAAATGTTGTGCATAAACTTTGGGCATAAACTTTGTGCATAAACTTTGTGCATAAAATGTGTGCATAAACTTTGTGCATAAACGTTGTGCATAAACTTTGTGCATAAACGTTGTGCATAAATGGTGTGCATAAAGTTTGTGCATAAACTTTGTGCATAAACGTTGTGCATAAATGTTGTGCATAAACTTTGTGCATAAACTTTGTGCATACACTTTGTGCATAAACTTTGTGCATGAACTTCATGCATAAACGTTGTGCATAAATGTTTTGCATACAATTTGTGCATTAAAGTTGTTCATAAACTTTGTGCATAAATGTTGTGCATAAAAGTTGTGCATAAACTTTGTGCATAAAACTTGTGCATAAACTTTGTGCATAAACTTTGTGCATGAACTTAGTGCATAAACTTTGTAAACAACTTTTGTGCATAAACTTTGTGCATAAACGTTGTGCATAAACTTTGTGCATAAATGTTGTGCATAAATTCTGTGCATGAACATTGTGCATAAACGTTGTGCATACACTTTGACATAAACGTTGTGCATAAACTTTGTGCATAAACTTTCTGCATAAACTTTGTGTATAAACTTTGTGCTTAAAATTTGTGCATAAACGTTGTTCATAACTTTGTGCATAAACCTTGTGCATACAATTTGTGCATAACTTTGTGCATAAATATTATTTGCAAAAACTTTATGCATAAACTTTATGCATAAACTTTGTCCGTAAACGTTCTGCAAACACTGTGTGCATACAATTTGTGCATAAACTTTCTGCATAACCTTTGTGCATAAACTCTGTGCATGAACGTTGTTCATAAGCTTTGTGCATAAATTTTGTGCATAAACTTTGTGCATAAACGTTGTGCATAAACTTTGTGCATAAAATTTGTGCACAAACGTTGTGCATAAACTTTGTGCATAAACTTTGCGCATAAACGTTGTGCATAAACCTTGTGCATAAAATTTGTGCATAAACTTTGTGCATAAACGTTGTGCATAAACTTTGTGCAAAACAATCTGTGCATAAACGTTGTGCATACACTTTGTGCATAAACTTTGTGCATACACTTTGTAGATACACTGTGTGCATACATTTTGTGCACAACATTTGTGCATAAACTTTGTTCATAAAATTTGTGCATAAACCTTGTGCATAAAGTTTGTGCATAAACTTTGTGTATAAACGTTGTGCATAAACGTTGTGCATAAAGTTTGTGCAAAAACATTGTGCATAAACGTTGTCCATAAACTTTATGCATAAACTTTGTGCATAAACTTTGTGCATAAACTTTGTGCATAAACTTTGTGCATAAACGTTGTGCATAAACTTTGTGCATAAACCTTTTCCATAAACGTTGTGCACAAACTTTTTACATAAACTTTTTGCATAAACGTTGTGCATAAACGTTGTGCATAAGCTTTGTGCATAACATTCAAGCATAAACCTTGTGCATAAACATTGTGCATAAAATTAATGCATAAACTTTGTGCATAATCTTTGTGCATAAACTTTGTGCATACACTTTGTGCATAAACGTTGTGCATAAACTTTGTGCATAAACTTTGTGCACACACTTTGTGCATAAACGTTGTGCATAAACGTTGTGCATAAACGTTGTGCATAAACGTTGTGCATAAACGTTGTGCATAAACGTTGTGCATAAACGTTGTGCATAAACGTTGTGCATAAACGTTGTGCATAAACGTTGTGCATAAACGTTGTGCATAAACGTTGTGCATAAACGTTGTGCATAAACGTTGTGCATAAACGTTGTGCATAAACGTTGTGCATAAACGTTGTGCATAAACTTTGTGCATAAACCTTGTGCATAAACATTGTGCATAAAATTAATGCATAAACTTTGTGCATAATCTTTGTGCATAAACTTTGTGCATACACTTTGTGCATAAACGTTGTGCATAAACTTTGTGCATAAACTTTGTGCAGAAACTTTGTGCATAAACATTGTGCATACACTTTGTGCATACACTTTTTGCAAAAACATTGGGCATAAACTTTGTGCATAAACTTTGTGCATACAATTAATGCATAAACTTTGTGCATAAACTTTGTGCATAAACTTTTTGCATACACTTTGTGCATAAACGTTGTGCATAAATTTTGTGCATAAACTTTGTGCATAAACATTGTGCATACACTTTGTGCATAAACTTTGTGCATAAACTTTGTGCATAAATGTTGTGCATTAACTTTGTGCATGAACGTTTGACATAAAATGTGTGCATAAACTTTGTGCATACACTTTGCGCATAAACTTTGTGCATACACTTTGACATAAACGTTGTGCATAAACTTTGTGCATAAACTTTCTGCATAAACTTTGTGTATAAACTTTGTGCATAAACGTTGTGCAAAAACGTTGTTCATAACTTTGTGCATAAACTTTGTGCATAAACTTTGTGCATAAAGGTTTTTTTGCATGAACTTTGTACATAAACTTTGTGCATAAGCTTTGTGCATAACCTATGTGCATCAACTTTGTGCATACACTTTGTGCATACACTTTGTGCATAAACGTTGTGCAAAACCTTTGTGCATGAACTCTGTGCATAAACTTTGTGCATAAACTTTGTGCATAAACTTTGTGCATAAACTTTGTGCATACACTTTGTGCATAAACTTTGTGCATAAACTTTGTCCATAAATGTTGTGCATAAAGTTTGTGCATAAACGTTGTGCATAAACTTTGTGCATAACATTTGTGCATACACTTTGTGCATAAACGTTGTGCATACACTTTGTGCATAAACTTTGTGCGTAAACTTTGTGCATAAACGTTTTGCATACACGTTGTGCATAAACTTTGTGCATAAACTTTGTGCATAAACGTTGTGCATAAACGTTCTGCATAAACATTGTGCACAAAAAGATTGTGCATAAACTTTGTGCATACACTTTGTGCAAAAACTTTGTGCATACACTTTGACATAAACGTTGTGCATAAACTTTGTGCATAAACATTCTGCATAAACTTTGTGTATAAATTTTGTGCATGAACTTTGTGCATCAACGTTGTCCATAACTTTGTGCATAAATGTTCTGCATAAACTTTGTGCATAACGTTTTGCATAAATGTTTTTTGTAAAAACTTTGTGCATAAACTTTGTGCACAAAACGTGTCTGTAAACGTTCTGCATAAACTTTGTGCATACAATTTGTGCATAAACTTTTTGCGTAACCTTTGTGCATGAACTTTGTGCATAAACTTTGTTCATAAACTCAGTGCATAAACTTTGTGCATAAACGTTGTGCATAAACTTTGTGCATGAACTTTGTGCATAAACTTTGCTCATTAACGTTGTGTATAAACCTTGTGCATAGATTTTGTGCATAAAGTTTATGTATAAACTTTGTGCACAAACTTTGTGTAAAACCTCTGTGCATAAACTTTGTGCATAAACTTTGTGCATAAACGTTCTGCATACACTTTGTGCATAAACTTTGTGCCTGCACTTTGTGCATAACTGTTGTGCAATAACTTTGTAGATAAACTTTGTGCATAAACTTTGTGCATAAACGTTTTGCATAAACTTTGTGCATAAACTTTGTGCATGAACTTTGTGCATAAACCTTGTGCATAATGTTTGTGCACAAACGTTATTCTTAACCTTTGTGCATAAACATTGTGCATAAAACTTGTGCAAAAACTTTGTGCATAAACTTTGTGCATAAACCTTGTGCATAAACGTTGTGCATAAGCTTTGTGCATAAATGTTGTGCATAAACTTTGTGCATAAACTTTGTGCATACACTTTGTGCATAACTGTTGTGCAAAAACGTTTTGCATAAACACTGTGCATAAACTTTGGGCATAAACTTTGTGCATAAACTTTGTGCATAAACTTTGTGCATACACTTTGTTCATAAAATTTGTGCATAAACGTTGTGCATAAACTTTATGCATAAATGTTGTGCATAAACGTTGTGCATAAACTTTGTGCATAAACTTTGTGCATAAATGTTGTGCATAAAGTTTGTGCATGAATGTTGTGCAGAAACTTTGTGCATAAACTTTGTGCATACACTTAGTGCATAAACGTTGTTGTCACGCACAATCCTGCCGCAGCTCCGCGGAAGAAGTGACCGGCGGAATAGGGATCGAGGAGGCAGAGGGTCCGCGCATGGGATGCTGGCTCCCGCGGATGCGGTTGAGTGAGGGGTAAGCGCGGATCCGGGGGAGGCAAGGGTCAGGGTACCGGTGGAGGGGCCGCCGCAGACGAATATTCGTCTGCGGCGGTTCTTCTCAGCCGACGAATTTGTGGCCAGGCGGGAAGCAGCGAAGGGAGGGGCCGCGGTGCAAAGGGAACAGGGACAAGCTGAAGCAGGATCCGCGACCACTGACGAAGCGCAGGCAGGACAGTGGAGGAATTGAGCAATCAGAGGAGAAAACGACCAATCAGCACAAGTGGCCAAGCATCAATTACGGAAGAGTCTCGGGAGACGCACCGCGGAATACGAAGATTCAAGGAAGAACACGAAGAACCGCGTGTACGAGCCGCGGATGAAGAAAATGACCAGCAGAATAGACAGTGTGTGTGGGACGAGACCCGCAATGCGTAGCCGCACCGCGTGGAGTCCGAGTAGGAGGAAGAAGGATGATGTGAGAAGGACGAGACCGACAGCGTGTAGACACGCTATGCGGAATCCAAAGTAGAAAAGGGCCTCATTAGCAAAAGCACAAGTGCAACTCAGACCTGCTTGCCTTCCGAAGTATTCCATGTACTCCGCAATCAGCTTTATCAAAGTCATTGGCCTACTCTTATTCCTGTGCTCCGCCCATTGCCCGATTGCCCTCAGTCGCTCTTGGAGTCCGGTCCGCGGACTAAAGGAGTATGTGCGTGAAGAACCAAAAGTCCGAGCGAGGTGGGCTGCCGGCGGTGTCCCTTGCTTGCACACGTCCGCGGAACGGGGTTCAGCGGAGAGGAGTCGGACGCCACGAGGTGGTGGACTCCCGTGTGGGAAGAAGTGGAACGCGGAGCATCACTCACCGGTGAGGTGCCTGCGCGAAAGCCTAGAACTGTGGTCCGTGGAATAGCTGATAGTCGGGGGTTTTCCATTGTGGGTTGCCGTACTCTAGTGGCTCGCGGAGTGTCACTTCTCATTAAGGTGCATGCGCAGCAGTCCCAAACTCGTGGTCCGCGGAGTAGCCTCTAGCCTGGGGATGGCAACCGTGTCTTGCTGATCACTTGTAGTAAACTTGTAGTAGTGAAGGGAGTAATCCGCGGAGATCCGCGGGGAGTCGCCGTCCGCGGAAAAATCAGGGACGCGGCAAAATTGGGGGTATCAGTGTCATGGTGCGGTGAGCGTGGAAGCAGGGGCCTCACTATGCTACGCTATTGAAACTTTGGCCCCACTCTGCGAAGGGTGTGAAACAGAGCTGAGTGAATTCGGCAAACCCTGCGGCATGTGTCGAACCATGTGCCACCTGCGGTGTGGCAAACGCGGGAAGGAGGGCATCTGGACCTGCAGCAACTGTCGCAACAAGCCGCGGAGGATGAAATGGAAGTTCTCCAACAAGCGCCTCTGCACGGGAGACAACTGCCTTGGCCGGCTCGAGGGGTCAGTCTACCGGTGCGAGCACTGTGGAGGTCTGGCACATGAATCCTGTGTCAAGGAGGTAGGGTGGAGCAGCAAAGGCAAACGGATCTACCGATGCTCAAGCTGCCAAAAGTACGAGCGCGCGCCACACTGCTCCTCATGGAAGAACTTGGTCGGCGCGCCCACGATCGGAGCGCGGTGTGAAGGATGCCGGCTATTCGTCCATGATGAGTGCGCGGTGAAGCTCAAGCGGAGGGGAGGAACGGTGGAAAGATACTGCAGGCCGTGCCAGGAGCGGGGTCGCCCCAAGCCCCACAAGTACTTCACGCAGAAAGCGCGCTGAGAGACTCTGGGACAGAGTCTCGGAAAAGGGGGGGGGNGGGGGGGGGGTTGGGGGCATCAGTGTCACGCACAATCCTGCCGCAGCTCCGCGGAAGAAGTGACCGGCGGAATAGGGATCGAGGAGGCAGAGGGTCCGCGCATGGGATGCTGGCTCCCGCGGATGCGGTTGAGCGAGGGGTAAGCGCGGATCCGGGGGAGGCAGGGGTCAGGGTACCGGTGGAAGGGCCGCCGCAGAGGAACATTCGTCTGCGGCGGTTCTTCTCAGCCGAGGAATTTGTGGCCAGGCGGGAAGCAGCGAAGGGAGGGGCCGCGGTGCAAAGGGAACAGGGACAAGCTGAAGCAGGATCCGCGACCACTGATGAAGCGCAGGCAGGACAGTGGAGGAATTGAGCAATCAGAGGAGAAAACGACCAATCAGCACAAGTGACAAAGCATCAATTACAGAAGAGTCTCGGGAGACGCACCGCGGAATACGAAGATTCAAGGGAGAACACGAAGAACCGCGTGTACGAGCCGCGGATGAAGAAAATGACCAGCAGAATAGACAGTGTGTGTGGGACGAGACCCGCAATGCGTAGCCGCACCGCGTGGAGTCCGAGTAGGAGGAAGAAGGATGATGTGAGAAGGACGAGACTGACAACGTGTAGACACGCTATGCGGAATCCAAAGTAGAAAAGGGCCTCATTAGCAAAAGCACAAGTGCAACTCAGACCTGCTTGCCTTCCGAAGTATTCCATGTACTCCGCAATCAGCTTTATCAAAGTCATTGGCCTACTCTCATTCCTGTGCTCCGCCCATTGCCCGATTGCCCTCAGTCGCTCTCGGAGTCCGGTCCGCAGACTATGGGAGTATGTGCGTGAAGAACCAAAAGTCCGAGTGAGGTGGGCTGCCGGCAGTTTCCCTTGCTTGCACACGTCCGCGGAACGGGGTTCCGCGGAGAGGAGTCGGACGCCACGAGGTGGTGGACTCCCGTGTGGGAAGAAGTGGAACGCGGAGCATCACTCACCGGTGAGGTGCCTGCGTGGAAGCCTAGAACTGTGGTCCGCGGAATAGCTGATAGTCGGGGGTTTTCCATTGTGGGTTGCCGTACTCTAGTGGCTCGCGGAGTGTCACTTCTCATTAAGGTGCATGCGCAGCAGTCCCAAACTCGTGGTCCGCAGAGTAGCCTCTAGCCTGGGGGTGGCAACCGTGTCTTGCTGATCACTTGTAGTACACTTGTAGTAGTGAAGGGAGTAATCCGCGGAGATCCGCGGGGAGTCGCCGTCCGCGGAAAAATCAGAGACGCGGCCAAATTGGGGGTATCAGTTGTGCATACACTTTGTGCATAAACTTTGTGCATAAACGTTGTTCATAAACTTTGTGCATAAATGTTGTGCATAAACGTTGTGCATAAACTTTGTGCATAAGATTTTTGCATAAACTTTGTGCATAACCTTTGTGCATAAACGCTGTGCATAAAATTTGATGATTAACCTTTTCCATAAACTTTCTGCACAAACTTTGTGCATAAACTTTGCGCATAAACGTTGTGCATAAACATTGTGCATAAACATTGCGCATAATATTGGTGCAGAATCGTTGTGCATATACGTTGTGCATAAACATTCGGCATGAACTTTGTGCATAAACTTTGTGCGTGTAAGTGCTTGTAAGTGCGTGTAAGTGTGTGTAAGTGCGTGTAAGTATGTGTAAGTGCGTGTAAGTATGTGTGAGTGTACGAAATTGCGTATAAGTGCGTGTAAGTGTGTGTAAGTGTGTGTAAGTACGTGTAAGTGTGTGTGACTGCATGTAAGTGCGTGTAAGTGCATGTAAGTGCATGTAAGTGCGTGTAAGTGTGTGTATGTACGTGTAAGTGCATGTAGGTGCGTGTAAGTCTGTGTAAGTGTGCGTAAGTGCGTATAAGTGGGTGTAAGTGCGTATAAGTGTGTGTAAGTGTGTGTAAGTGCGTGTAAGTGCATATACGTGTGTGTAAATGCGTA
The DNA here is from genome assembly GCA_023375785.1 of Penium margaritaceum. Lineage (NCBI taxonomy): Eukaryota > Viridiplantae > Streptophyta > Zygnematophyceae > Desmidiales > Peniaceae > Penium > Penium margaritaceum. The sequence continues at coordinate 649,518 of SZWC01000078.1, forward strand.
TATGTGCGTGTAAGTGTGGATAAGTGCGTGTAAGTGCGTGTAAGTACATGTAAGTACGTGTAAGTGCGTGTAAGTGCGTGTAAGTGTGTGTAAGTATGTGTAAGTGCGTGTAAGTATGTGTAAGTGTGTGTATGTGCGTGTAAGTGCGTGTAACTGTGTGTAAGTGCGTGTAAGTGCGTGTAAGTACGTGTAATTGTGTGTAAGTACGTGTAAGTGCTTGTAAGTGCTTGTAATTGTGTGTAAGTGCGTGTAAGTTTATGTAGGTGCGTATAAGTGCGTGTAAGTGCGTGTAAGTTTGTGTAAGTTCGTGTAAGTACATGTAAGTGCACGTAAGTATGTGTAAGTGCGTGTAAGTACGTATAAGTGCACGTTAGTGCGTATAAGTGCATATAAGTGCGTATAAGTACGTGTAAGTGTGTATAAGTGCGTGTAAGTGCGGATAAGTGTGTGTAAGTGTGTGTAAGTGCATGTAAGTACGTGTAAGTGTGTGTAAGTACATGTAAGTACGTGTATGTGCATGTAAGTGCGTGTAAGTACATGTAAGTGTGTGTAAGTACGTGTAAGTACGTGTAAGTGTGTGCAAGTACGTGTAAGTACGTGTAAGTACGTGTAACTGCGTGTAACTGCGTCCAAGTGCGTGTAAGTGCGTGTAAGTGCGTGTAAGTACGTGTAAGTGCGTGTAAGTACTTGTAAGTACGTGTAAGTGCGTGTAAGTGTGTGTAGCTGCATGTAAGTACATGTAACTATGTGTACGTGAAACTAAGTGCGTGTAAGTGTGTGCAAGTGCGTGTAAGTGTGTGTAAGTGCGTGTAAGTACATGTAAGTGCGTGTAAGTGCATGTAAGTGTGTGTAAGTACGTGCAAGTGTTTGTAAGTGCGTGTAAGTACGTGTAAGTGCGTGTACGTGCGTGTAAGTTTCTGTAAGTGCGTGTAAGTGTGTGTAAGTGCAATTAACTGTGTGTAAGTGTGTGTAAGTGCGTGTAAGTACGTGTAAGTGTGTGGAAGTACGTGTAAGTGTGTGCAAGTATGTATAAGTACGTGTAAGTGCATGTAAGTGCGTGTAAGTGCGTACAAGTACGTATAAATGCGTATAAGTACGTGTAAGTGCGTTTAAGTATGTGTAAGTGCATGTAAGTGCGTAAAAGTGCGTGTAAGTGCGTGTAAGTGTGTGTAAGTGCGTGTAAGTGCGTCTAAGTACGTGTAAGTACGTGTAAGTGCGTGTAAGTGCGTGTAAGTGCGTAAGTGCATGTAAGTGCGTATAAGTGTGTAAAAGTGCGTATAACTGTATGTAACTACGTGTACGTGCGTGTAAGTGCGTGTAACTGTGTGTAAGTGCGTGTAAGTACGTGTAAGTACGTGTAAGTACGTGTAAGTACGTGTAAGTACGTGTAAGTACGTGTAAGTACGTGTAAGTACGTGTAAGTACGTGTAAGTACGTGTAAGTACGTGTAAGTACGTGTAAGTACGTGTAAGTACGTGTAAGTACGTGTAAGTACGTGTAAGTACGTGTAAGTACGTGTAAGTACGTGTAAGTACGTGTAAGTACGTGTAAGTACGTGTAAGTACGTGTAAGTACGTGTAAGTACGTGTAAGTACGTGTAAGTACGTGTAAGTACGTGTAAGTACGTGTAAGTACGTGTAAGTACGTGTAAGTACGTGTAAGTACGTGTAAGTACGTGTAAGTACGTGTAAGTACGTGTAAGTGCGTGTAAGTGCATGTAAGTGCGTAAAAGTGCGTGTAAGTGCGTGTAAGTGTGTGTAAGTGCGTGTAAGTGCGTCTAAGTACGTGTAAGTACGTGTAAGTGCGTGTAAGTGCGTGTAAGTGCGTAAGTGCATGTAAGTGCGTATAAGTGTGTAAAAGTGCGTATAACTGTATGTAACTACGTGTACGTGCGTGTAAGTACGTGTAAGTGCGTGTAAGTGCGTGTAAGTACATGTAAGTACGTATAGGTGCGTGTAAGTGCATGTGAGTGCGTGTTAGTGTATGTAAGTGCGTGTAAGTACGTGTAAGTGCATGCAACTACGTGTAAGTGGGTGTAAGTGCATGTAAGTCCTTGTAAGTGTGTGTAAGTGCGTGTAAGTACGTGTAAGTGTACGTAAGTGTGTGTAAGTGCGTGTAAGTGCGTGTAAGTACGTGTAAGTACATGTTAGTACGTTTAAGTTCGTGTAAGTGTGTATAAGTACGTGTAAGTATGTTTAAGTATGTACAAGTGTGTGCAAGTGCGTGTAAGTACGTGTAAGTATGTGTAAGTGCGTGTAAGTGCGTGGAACACCATGGAAGTAGGTATAAGTGTGTGTAAGTGCGTGTAAGTGTGTGTAAGTGCATGGTGTACGTGTAAGTGCGTGTAATTGCATGTAAGTGCATGTAAATATGTGTAAGTACGTGTAAGTGTGTATAAGTGCATGTAAATGCGTGTAAGTGCATGTAAGTGCGTGTAAGTGCGTGTAAGTATGTATAACAGCATGTAACTGCGTATAACTGTGTGTAAGTGTGTATACGTATGTGCACGTTCTTGTAAGTGATTTTACGTATGTGTAATTGCGTGGAAGTGTGTATAAGTGCGTGTAAGTGTGTGTAAGTACGTGTAAGTGCTTGTAAGTGCGTGTAAGTGCGTGTAAGTGTGTGTAAGTGCATGTAAGTGTGTGTAAGTACGTGTAAGTGCATGTAAGTGTGTGTATGTGCGTGTAAGTGCGTGTAAGTACGTGTAAGTGCGTGTATGTGCGTGTAAGTGTGTGTAAGTACGTGTAAGTGCATATCAGTGCATGTAAGTGCATGTAAGTGCATGTGAGTGCGTGTATGTGCGTATTCACGCGTATAAGTACGTGTAAGTACATGTAAGTGGGTGTAAGTGCGTGTAAGTACGTGTAAGTGTGTGTAACTGCGTGTAAGTACGTATAAGTGCATGTAAGTGCGTGTAAGTGTGTGTAAGTGTTTGTAAGTACATGTAAGTGCATGTAAGTGCGTATAAGTGTATGTAAGTGCATGTAACTGCGTGTAAGTGCGTTTAAGTGTGTGTAAGTATGTGTAAGTGTGTGTAAGTCCGTGTAAATATGTGTAAGTGTGTGTAAGTATGTGTAAGTATGTGTAAGTGCGTGAAAGTATGTATAAGTGTGTGTAAGTGCGCGTAAGTGTGTATAAGTGTGTGTAAGTACATGTAAGTGTGTGTAAGTGCACATAAGTGCGTGTAAGTGCATGTAAGTGTGTGTAAGTGCGTATAAGTGCGTATAAGTGGGAGTAAGTGTGTATAAGTGCGTGTAAGTACGTGTAAGTGCGTATTCGTGTGTACAAGTGTGTGTAAGTGCATGTAAGTGTCTGTAAGTGCATGTAAGTGGGTGTAAGTGTGTGTAAGTACATGTAAGTGTTTGTAACTGCGTGTAAGTACGTGTAAGTGTGTGTAAGTGTGTGTAAGTGTGTGTGTGTGTGTATAAGTGCATGTAAGTGCGTGTAAGTACGTATAAGTATGTGTAAGTGCGTGTAAGTGCATGTAAGTGCGTGTAACTGCGTGTAACTCCGTGTAAGTGGATGGAAGTACGTGTAAGTGCGTATATGTGTGTATAAGTGCATGTAACTGCGTGTAAGTGTATTTAAGTGTGTGTAAGTATGTGTAAGTATGTGTAAGTACGTGTAAGTGTGTGTAAGTACGTGTAAGTGTGTGCAAGTGCGTGTAAGTGCGTATAAGTACGTATAAGTGTGTGTAAGTGCATGTAAGTGCGTGTAAGTGTGTGTAAGTACGTGTAAGTGGTTATAAGTACGTATAAGTGCGTGTAAGTGCATGTAAGTGTGTGTAAGTGCGTGTAAGTGTGTGTAAGTGCATGTGAGTGCTTGTAAGTGTGTGTAAGTGTGTGTACGTGCATGTAAGTGCGTATAAGTACGTGTGAGTGCTTGTAAGTACGTGTAAGTACCTGTAAGTGCATGTAAGTGTCTGTAACTGCGTGTAAGTACATGTAACTGCGTGTAAGTGTGTGTAAGTGTGTGTAAGTGTGTGTAAGTGCATGTAAGTGCATGTAAGTACATGTAAGTGCATGTAAGTACGTGTAAGTGCATGTAAGTGTGTGTAAGTGCGTGTAAGTATGTGTAAGTACATGTAAGTATTTGTAAGTGTGTATAAGTACGTGTAGGTGCTTGTAAGTGTGTGTACGTTCGTATAAGTGCATTTAAGTGTGTGTAAGTGCAATTAACTGCGTGTAAGTGCGTGTAAGTGTGTAGAAATGCGTGTAAGTGTGCGTAAGTTTGTGTAAGTGCGTGTAAGTGTATGTAAGTGCATGTAAGTACGTGTAAGTGCCTGTAAGTGTGTGTGTAAGTACGTGTAAGTGCGTGTAAGTGCGTGCAAGTGTAGTTAATTGCGTGTAAGTACGTGTAATTGCGTGTAAGAATGTGTAAGTGCATATAAGTGCGTGTATGTGTGAACAAGTATGTGTAAGTACGTGCAAGTGCGTATAACTGTGTATAAGTGCGTGTAAGTACGTATAAGTGCGCGTAAGTGCGTGTAAGTGCGTGTACGTGTGTGTGGAAGTTCTTGTAAGTGCTTGTCAGTGCGTGTTATTGCCTGTAAGTGTGTGTAAGTATGCGTAAGTGCCTGTAAGTGCGTGTAAGTGCGTGTAAGTACGTGTGAGTACATGTAAGTGCATATAAGTGCGTATAAGTGTCTGTAACTGTGTGTAAGTGCGTATAAGTGTGTGTGAGTGTATGTAAGTGCGTGTAAGTGTGTGTAAGTACGTGTAAGTGCATGTAAGTGTGTGTAAGTACGTGTAAGTGCATATAGATATATGTAAGTCTGTGTATGTGTGCGTAAGTACGTGTAAGTGTGTGTAAGTGCGTTTAAGTGTGTGTAAGTGTGTGTAAGTGCGTGTAAGTGCATATAAGTGCGTGTAAATGCATGTAAGTGCGTGTATGTGCAGATAAGTGCGTGTAAGTACGTGTAAGTGTGTGTAAGTGCGTTTAAGTGTGTGTAAGTGTGTGTAAGTGCGTGTAAGTGCATATAAGTGCGTGTAAATGCATGTAAGTGCGTGTATGTGCAGATAAGTGCGTGTAAGTGCGTGTAAGTACATGTAAGTACGTGTAAGTGCGTGTAAGTACGTGTAAGTGCGTGTAAGTGCGTGTAAGTACGTGTAAGTGTGTGTAAGTGTGTACAAGAACGTGTAAGTACGTGTAAGTGCGTGTAAGTGCGTGTAAGTACATGTAAGTACGTGTAAGTGCGTGTAAGTACGTGTAAGTGCGTGTAAGTGCGTGTAAGTACGTGTAAGTGTGTGTAAGTGTGTACAAGAACGTGTAAGTACGTGTAAGTGCGTGTAACTGTGTGTAAGTGCGTGTAAGTGCGTGTAAGTACGTGTAAGTGCATGTAAGTGCGTGTAAGTGCGTATAAGTGCTTGTAAGTGCTTGTAGGTGTGTGAAAGTACGTATAAGTGTATGTAAGTGCGTATAAGTGTGTGTAAGTGTGTGTAAGTTTGTATAAGTACGTGTAAGTGCATGTAAGTACGTGTAAGTGTGTGTAAGTGCGTATAAGTGCATGTAAGTGCATATAAGTGCATATAAGTGCGTGTAAGTATGTGTGAGTGTGTATAAGTGTGTGTAAGTGCTGGTAAGTGTGTGTAAGTGCGTGTAAGTGCATGTCAGTATGTGTATGTGCATGTAAGTATGTGTAAGTATGTGTAAGTGCGTGTAAGTATGTGTGAGTGTGTATAAGTGTGTGTAAGTGCTGGTAAGTGTGTGTAAGTGCGTGTAAGTGCATGTCAGTATGTGTATGTGCATGTAAGTATGTGTAAGTATGTGTAAGTGCGTGTAAGTGCGTGTAAGTGTGTGTAAGTACATGAAAGTACATGTAAGTGCGTATAACTGCGTGTAACAGCGTCCAAGTGCGTGTAAGTGTGTGTAAGTGCGTGTAAGTATGTGTAAGTGCTTGTAAGTACGTGTAAGTGTGTGTAAGTACATGAAAGTACATGTAAGTGCGTATAACTGCGTGTAACAGCGTCCAAGTGCGTGTAAGTGTGTGTAAGTGCGTGTAAGTATGTGTAAGTGCTTGTAAGTACGTGTAAGTACATGTAAGTATGAGTAACTGCATGTAAGTACGTGTAACTGCGTGTATGTGTGTGTAAGTGCGTGTAAGTACGTGCAAGTGTGTGTAGGTGCGTGTAAGTGCGTGTAAGTATGTGTAAGTATGTGTAAGTGCTTGTAAGTGTGTGTAAGTATGTGTAAGTGTTTGTAAGTGCATGTAAGTATGTGTAAGTGCGTGTAAGTGTGTGTAAGTTTGTGTAAGTGCGTGTAACTGTGTGTAAGTGCAATTAACTGCGTGTAAGTGTGTGTAAGTGCGTGTAAGTACGTGTAAGTGTGTGTAAGTACATTTAAGTGTGTGCACGTATGTGTAAGTGCGTGTAAGTGCATGTAAGTGCGTGTAAGTGCGTATAAATGCGTGTAAGTGCGTGTAAGTGCGTGTAAGTGCCTTTAAGTACGTGTAAGTGCGTGTAAGTGCATATAAGTGCGTGTAAGTACATGTAAGTGTGTGTAAGTACGTGTAAGTGTGTCTAAGTGCTTGTAAGTGCGTGTAAGTGCGTGTAAGTGCGTAAGTGCATGTAAGTGCGTATAAGTGCGTGTAAGTGCGTATAACTGTATGTAACTGCATGTACATGCGTTTAAGTACGTGTAAGTGCGTGTAAGTACGTGTAAGTGCGTGTAAGTACGTATAGGTGCGTGTAAGTGCGTTTAAGTGCGTATAAGTGTATGTAAGTACGTGTAAGTATGTGTAAGTGCGTGTAACTGCGTGTAAGTGGGTGTAAGTGCATGTAAGTATGCGTAAGTGCGTGTAAGTGCATGTAAGTACGTGTAAGTACGTGTAAGTGCGTGTAAGTGTACGTAAGTGCGTGTAAGTGTATGAAAGTGCGTGCAAGTGCGTGTAAGTGCATGTTAGTACGTGTACGTTTGTGTCAGTGTATGTAAGTGTGTGTAAGTATATATAAGTGCATACAAGTGTTTGAAAGTGCGTGTAAGTGCGTGTAAGTGCGTGTAAGTACGTATAAGTACGTGTAAGTTCGTGGAACACCGTGTAAGTAGGTATAAGTGTGTGTAAGTGCGTGTAAGTATGTGTAAGTGCGTGTAAGTACGTGTAAGTACGTGTAATTACATCTAAGTGCATGTAAATGCGTGTAAGTACGTGTAAGTGTGTATAAGTGCGTGTAAATGCGTGTAAGTACATGTAAGTGCATGTAAGTGCATGTAAGTACGTATAACTGCATGTAATTGTGTGTAACTGTGTAAATGTGCGTATAAGTCCGTGTAAGTTCTTGTAAGTGACTGTAAATACGTGTAATTGCGTGTAAGTGCGTATAAGTGCGTGTAATTGTGTGTAAGTGTATGTAAGTGCTTGTAAGTGCGTGTAAGTGCATATAAGTGTGCGTAACTGCTTGTATGTGTGTGTAAGTACGTGTAAGTGCATGTAAGTGTGTGTAAGTGTGTGTAAGTACGTGTAAGTGTGTGTAAGTGCGTGTAAGTACGTGTAAGTGTGTGTAAGTACGTGTAAGTGCATATAAGTGCGTGTAAGTGCGTGTAAGTATGTGTAAGTGCGTGTAAGTGCGTATTCATGCGTATAAGTATGTGTAAGTACATGTAAGTGGGTGTACGTGCGTGTAAGTACGTGTAAGTGTGTGTAACTACGTGTAAGTGCGTATACGTATTTGTAAGTGCGTGTAAGTGTGTGTAAGTATGTGTAAGTGCATGTAAGTGTGTGTAAGTGCGTTTCAGTGTGTGTAAGTATGTGTAAGTGCGTGTAAGTACGTGTAAGTGCGTGTAAGTGCGTGTAAGTACGTGTAAGTGTGTGTAAGTACGTGTAAGTACGTGTAAGTGCGTGTAAGTGCGCGTAAGTGTGTATAAGTACGTGTAAGTGCATGTAAGTGTGTGTAAGTATATGTAAGTGCGTGTAAGTGTGTGTAAGTGCGTATAAGTGCCTATAAGTGCGAGTACGTTTGTATAAGTATGTGTAAGTACGTATAAGTGCGTATTCGTGCGTATAAGTACGTGTAAGTGCATGTAAGTGCATGTAAGTGCGTGTAAGTACATGTAAGTGTATGTAACTGCGTGTAAGTGCGTGTAAGTGCATGTAAGTGCGTGTAAGTGTGTATGTGTGTGTGTAAGTGCATGTAAGTGCCTATAAGTACGTATACGTACGTGTAAGTGCATGTAAGTGCGTGTAAGTGTGTGTAACTGCATGTAACTGCGTGTACGTGCATGGAAGTACGTGTAAGTGCATATATGTGTGTGTAAGTGTATGTAACTGCGTGTAAGTGCGTTTAAGTGTGTGTAAGTATGTGTAAGTGCGTGTAAGTATGTGTAAGTGTGTGTAAGTACGTGTAAGTGCGTGTAAGTACGTGTAAGTGCATATAAGTACGTATAAGTGTATGTAAGTGCATGTAAGTGTGTGTAAGTACATGTAAGTGCGTGTAAGTGTGTGTAAGTACGTGTAAGTGGGAATAAGTGCGTGTAAGTGCGTGTAAGTGCGTGTAAGTACGTGTAAGTTTGTGTAAGTGCATGTAAGTGCGTGTAAGTGCGTGTAAGTGCATGTAAGTACGTATAAGTGCGTGTAAGTACGTGTAAGTGTGTGTAAGTGCGTGTAAGTGTGTGTAAGTGCGTGTAAGTACGTGTAAGTGCGTGTAATTGCGTGTAAGTGCATGTAAATGCGTGTAAGTATGTGTAAGTGTGTATAAGTGGGTGTAAATGCGTGTAAGTGCATGTAACTGCATGTAAGTGCGTGTAAGTACGTATAACTGCATGTCACTGCGTGTAACTGTGTGTAGGTGCGTATAAGTGCGTGTAAGTTCTTCTAAGTGACTGTAAGTACGTGTAATTGCGTGTAAGTGTGTATAAGTGCGTGTAAGTGTGTGTAAGTACGTGTAAGTGCTTGTAAGTACGTGTAAGTGTATGTAAGTGTGTGTAAGTGCGTGTAAGTATGTGTAAGTATGTGTAAGTCCATGTACGTACGTGTAAGTGTGTGTAAGTATGTGTAAGTGCGTGTAAGTGTGTGTAAGTGTATGTAAGTACGTATAAGTGCATATAAGTACGTGTAAGTGTGTGTAACTGCGTGTAAGTGCGTATAAATGTGTGTAAGTGCGTGTTAAGTGTGTGTAAGTGCATGTAAGTGCATGTAAGTGTGTGTAAGTGCGTATAAGTACGTGTAAGTCCATGTAAGTGGGTATATGTGCATGTAACTGCATGTAACTACGTGTAAGTGCATGTAAGTACGTGTAAGTGCGTAAAAGTGTGTGTAAGTTCATGTAGTTGCATGTAAGTGCGTTTAAGTGTGTATAAGTATGTATAAGTGCGTGATAGGATGTGTAAGTGCGTGTACGTGTGTGTAAGTACGTGTAAGTGTGTGTAAGTGCGTATAAGTACGTGTAAATGCGTGTAAATACGCGTAAGTGTGTATAAGTGCGTGTAAGTGCATGTAAGTATGTGTAAGTACATGTAAGTGCGTGTAACAACGTGTAAGTACGTGTAAGTGGGTATAAGTGCGTGTAAGTATGTGTAAGTGCGTGTAAGTACGTGTAAGTGCGTGTAAGTGTGTGTGAGTGCGTATAAGTGCGTATAAGTGTGAGTAAGTGTGTAGAAGTACGTGTAAGTACGTGTAAGTGCGTATTCGTGCGTATAAGTACGTGTAAGTACATGTAAGTGTGTGTAAGTGCGTGTAAGTACATGTAAGTGTGTGTAACTGCGTGTAAGTACGTGTAAGTGCATGTAAGTACGTGTAAGTGTGTATGTGTGTGTGTAAGTGCATGTAAGAGCGTGTAAGTATGTATAAGTATGTGTAAGTGCTTGTAAGTGCGTGTAAGTGCGTGTCACTGCGTGTAACTGCGTGTAAGTGCATGGAAGTATGTGTAAGTGCGTATAAGTGTGTGTAAGTGCATGTAACTGTGTGTAAGTACGTTTAAGTATGTGTAAGTATGTATAAGTGCATGTAAGTGCGTGTAAGTGTGTGTAAGTACGTGTAAGTGGGTATACGTGCGTGTAAGTGCGTGTAAGTGCGTGTAAGTGCGTGTAAGTGCGTGTAAGTATGTGTAAGTGCATGTAAGTGCGTGTAAGTGTGTGTAAGTGCGTGTAAGTACATGTAAGTGCATGTAAGTACGTGTAAGTAGGTGTATGTGCGTGTAAGTGTGTGTAAGTGCGTGTAAGTACGTGTAAGTGCGTGTAATTGCATGTAAGGTCATGTAAATGCGTGTAAGTATGTATAAGTGTGTATAAGTGCGTGTAAATGCGTGTACGTGCATGTAAGTGCGTGTAAGTACGTGTAAGTATGTATAACTGCATGTCACTGCGTGTAACTGTGTGTAAGTGCGTATAAGTGCGTGTAAGTTCTTGTAAGTGACTGTAAGTATGTGTAATTGCGTGTAAGTGTGTATAAGTGCGTGTAAGTGTGTGTAAGTACATGTAAGTGCTTGTAAGTATGTGTAAGTGTGTGTAAGTGTGTGTAGGGGCGTGTAAGTATGTGTAAGTATGTGTAAGTGCATGTAAGTATGTGTAAGTGTGTGTAAGTACGTGTAAGTGCGTGTAGGTGTGTGTAAGTACGTGTAAGTGTGTGTAAGTACGTGTAAGTGCATAAACGTGTGTGTAAGTGCATGTAAGTGCGTGTAAGTGCGCGTAAGTGCGAATTCATGCGTATAAGTATGTGTAAGTACATGTAAGTGGGTATAAGTAAGTGCAAGTACAGGTAAGTGTGTGTAACTGCGTGTAAGTGCGTATAAGTGTGTGTAAGTGCGTGTTAAGTGTGTGTAAGTGTGTGTAAGTGCATGTAAGTGCGTGTAAGTGCGTATAAGTACATGTAAGTGCATGTAAGTGGGTATAAGTGCGTGTAACTGCATGTATCTGCGTGTAAGTGCATGTAAGTACATGTAAATGCGTAGAAGTGTGTGTAAGTTCATGTAGTTGCGTGAAAGTACGTTTAAGTGTGTGTAAGTATGTGTAAGTGCGTGTAAGTACGTGTAAGTGTGTGTAAGTGCGTGTAAGTACGTGTAAGTGCGTATAAGTGTGTGTAAGTGCGTGTAAGTGCGTGTAAGTATGTGTAAGTGTGTGTAAGTGCGTATAAGTGCGTATAAGTGTGAGTAAGTGTGTATAAGTACGTGTAAGTACGTGTAAGTGTGTATTCGTACGTATAAGTACGTGTATGTACATGTAAGTGCGTGTAAGTGCGTGTAAGTACATGTATGTATGTGTAACTGCGTGTAAGTGCGTGTAAGTGCATGTAAGTGCGTGTAAGTGTGTGTGTGTATGTAAGTGCATGTAAGAGCATGTAAGTATGTATAAATACGTGTAAGTGCGTGTAAGTGCGTGTAACCGCGTGTAACTGCGTGTAAGTGCATGGAAGTATGTGTAAGTGCATATAAGTGTGTGGAAGTGCATGTAACTGCGTGTAAGTACGTTTAAGTGTGTGTAAGTATGTATAAGTGCGTGTTAGTGCGTGTAAGTGAGTGTAAGTATGTGTAAGTGTGTGTAAGTGCGTGTAAGTACGTATAAGTGCGTATAAGTGCATGTAAGTGCATGTAAGTGTGTGTAAGTGCATGTAAGTGCGTGTAAGTGTGTGTAAGTACGTGTAAGTGGGTATAAGTGCGTGTAAGTTTGTGTAAGTGCGTGTAAGTGCATGTTATGGAGTGTAAGGGCGTGTAATTGCATGTAAGTGTGTGTAAGTGCGTGTAAGTACGTGAGAGTGCATGTAAGTACGTATAAGTACATGTAAGTATTTGTAAGTGCGTATAAGTACGTGTAAGTGCGTATAAGTGCATGTACATTTTTGTAAGTGCGTGTAAGCACGTATAAGTGCAATTAACTGCGTGTAAGTACGTGTAAGTGCGCCTAAGTGCGTAGAAGTGCGTGTAAGTGTGTGCAAGTGCGTGTAATTGCGTGTAAGTGCATGTACGTACGTGTACGTACGTGTATGTACGTGTAAGTGTGTGTAAGTGTTTGTAATCATGTGTAAGTATGTGTAAGTGTGTGTAAGTGCGTGTAAGTGTGTGTAAGTGCGTGTAAGTGCGTGTAAGAGCGTGTAAGTGTGTATTAGTGTTGGTGAGTGCGTGTAAGTGCATGTAAGTGTGTGTAAGTGCGTGTAAGTGTGTGTAAGTGCGTGTAAGTGCATGTAAGTGCATGTAAGTGCGTGTAAGTGCATGTATGTAGGTGTAAGTGTATGTTAGTGCGTGTAAGTGCGTGTAGGTACGTGTAAGTGCGTGTATGTGTATATAAGTGTATGTAAGTGCGTGTAAGTGCGTGTTAGTGCGTGTAAGTGCGTATAAGTGGTGGGAAGTGAGTGTAAGTGCGTATAAGTGTGTGTAAGTGCGAGTAAGTGTATATAAGTGCGTATAAGTGTGTGTAAGTGCGTATTCGTGCATATAAGTATGTGTAAGTGCATATAAGTGCGTGTAAGTGCGTGTAAGTACGTGTGAATGTGTGTAACTGCGTGTAAGTGCGTGTAAGTGCGTATAAGTGCGTGTAAGTGTGTGTGTGTAAGTGCATGTAAGTGCATGTAAGTACGTATAAGTACGTGTAAGTGCGTGTAAGTGCGTGTAAGTGCGTGTAACCATGTGTAACTGCGTGTAAGTGCATGGAAGTACGTGTAAGTGCGTATAAGTGTGTGTAAGTTCATGTAACTGCATGTAAGTGCGTTTAAGTGTGTGTAAGTATGTGTAAGTGTGTGTAAGTACGTGTAAGTGTGTGTAAGTACGTGTAAGTGCGTGTAAGTGTGTGTAAGTGCATATAAGTGCGTATAAGTGCGTGTAAGTACATGTAAGTATGTGTAAGTACATGTAAGTGCGTGTAAGTGCGTGTAAGTATGTGTAAGTGGGTATAAGTGCGTGTAAGTACGTGTAAGTGTGCGTAAGTGCGTGTAAGTGCGTGTAAGTGTGTGTAAGTGCATTTAAGTATGTGTAAGTGCGTTTAAGTGCATGTACGTGCATATAAGTGCGTGTAAGTACGTGCAAGTGCGTGTAAGTGCGTGTAAGTACTTGTAAGGGCATGTAAGTACGTGTAACTGCATGTAAGTGTGTGTAACTTCGTGTAAGTGCACGTAAGTGTGTGTAAGTATGTGTAAGTGCGTGTAAGTGTGTGTAAGTGTGTGTAAGTGCGTGTAAGTGCGTGTAAGTGCATGTAAGTGCATGTATTTGTAAGTGCGTATAAGTGTGTGTAATTGCGTGTAAGTCTGTGTACGTTCGTGTTAGTGCATGTAAGTGCGTGTAAGTGTAATTAACTGCGTGTAAGTGGGTGTATGTGCGAAGAAATGTGTGTAAGTGTGTGCAAGTGCGTGTAAGTACGTGTAAGTGCATGTAAGTGCATGTACGTACGTGTAAGTGCGTGTAAGTGCATGTAAGTACGTGTAAGTTTGTGTAAGTGTGTGTAAGTATGTGTAAGTGCGTGTAAGTGCATGTAAGTGCGTGTAAGTGCGTGTAAGTGCATGTAATTGCGTGTAAGTGTGTACAAGCACGTGTAAGTGCGTGTAAGTGCATGTGAGTGCATGTAAGTGCACATAAGTGTGTGTAAGTGGGTGTAAGTGTATGTAAGTGCGTGTAAGTACGTGTAAGTGCGTGTAAGTGCATGTAAGTGCATATAAGTTTGTGTAAGTGCGTGTAAGTGCGTGTAAGTACATGTATGTATGTGTGAGTGCGTGTAAGTACATGTAAATGTGTGTAAGTACAAGTAAGTGTGTGTAAGTACGTGTAAGTGTATGTAAGTGCGTGTAAGTACGTGTAAGTGCGGATAAGTGCCTGTAAGTACGTGGAAGTGCGTGTAAGTGCATGTAAGTGCGTGTAAGTAAATATAAGTGTGTGTAAGGACATCTAAGTGCGTGTAAGTGTATGTAAGTGCGTGCAAGTACGTGAAAGTGCATGTTAAGTGTTTGTAAGTACCTATAAGTGCGTGTAAATACGTGTAACTGCGTGTAAGTACGTGGAAGTAAGTGTAAGTGTGTATAAGTGTATGTAACTGCGTGTCTGTGCTTGTAAGTGCGTGTAAGTGCGTGTAAGCACGTGTAAGTGCATGTAACTGCGTGTAACTGCGTGTAAGTTCTTGTAAGTGCGTATAAGTGCGTGTAAGTGGGTATAAATGTATGTAAGTGCGTGTAAGTGCGTGTAAGTGCATGTAAGTGTGTGTAAGTACGTGTAAGTGCGTGTAAGTGCGTGTAAGTGTGTGTGAGTGCGTGTAAGTGCATGTAAGTATGTGTAAGTGCATGTAAGTGTGTGTAAGTATGTGTAAGTACGTGTGTGCGTGTAAGTGTGTGTAAGTACGTGTAAGTGCGTTTAAGTGCGGTTAAGTGCGTGTAAGTGCATGTGATTGCGTGTAAGTGCGTGTAAGGACATGTAAGTGCGTGTAAGTGTGTGTAAGTATGAGTAAATGCGTGTAAGTGCGTGTTAAGTGTGTGTAAGTGCCTATAAGTACGTGTAAGTGCATGTAACTGTGTGTAAGTGCGTATAACTGCGTGTAAGTACGTGTAAGTGCGTGTAAGTACGTGTAAGCGCTTGTAAGTACGTATAAGTACGTGTAAGTGTGTGTAAGTACGTGTAAGTGCGTCTAAGTGCATGTAGCTGCGTGAAAGTGTGTGTAAGTGCGTGTAAGTGCTATAAGTACGTATAGGTATGTGTAAGTGCGTGTAAGTACATGCAAGTGCGTGTAAGTGTGTATAAGTGCGTGTAACTGCGTGTAAGTGTTTGAAAGTGCGTGTATGTGTAAGTGCGTGTAAGTGCGTGTGAGTTTGTGTAAGTGCGTGTAAGTGCGTGCAAGTGCATGTAACTGCATGTAAGTACGTCTAAGTACATGTAAGTGCGTGTAAGTAGGTATAAGTGTGTGCAAGTACGTGTAAGTATGTGTAAGTGTTGTATGTGCGTGTAAGTGCGTGTAAATGCGCATAAGTGCATGTAAGTGTGTGTAAGTGCATGTAAGTGCATGTAATTACATGTAAGTGCATGTAAGTGCATGTAAGTGCGTGTAAGTGCATGTAAGTACGAGTAAATGCGTGTAAGTGCATGTAAGTGCGTGTAAGTGTGTGTAAATACGTGTAAGTGTGAGTAAGTACGAGTAAATGCGTGTAAGTGCATGTAAGTGCGTGTAAGCACGTGTAAGTGCGCGTAACTGCGTGTAAGTGCGTGTATGTGTGTGTAAGTACGTAGAAGTACGTGTAAGTGTGTGTAGGTGCGTGTAAGTGTATATAAGTGCGTGTAAGTATGTGTAAGTGCGTGTAAGTGTGTGTAACTGCATGTAAGTGCGTGTAAGTGCAGGTAAGTACGTGTAAGTGCGTGTAAGTACGCTTAAGTGCGTGTAAGTGTGTGTAAGTGCTTGTAAGTATGTGTAAGTGTGTGTAAGTGCGTGTAACTGTGTGTAAGTGTCTGTAACTGTGTACGTGTGTGTAACTGCATATAAGTGCATATAAGTGTGTGTAAGTGCATGGAAGTGTGTATAAGTGTGTGTAAGTGTGTATAAGTACATGTAAGTGCGTGTAAGTGCGTGTAAGTGCATGTAAGTACGTATAAGTGCGTGTAAGTACATGTAAGTACGTGTAAGTGCGTGTAAGTGCGTCCAAGTACGTTTAAGTGCGTGTAAGTGCATGTAAGTACGTGTAAGTGCGTGTAAGTACGTGTAAGTGCGTGTAACTGCGTGTAAGTATGTGTAAGTGCGTGTAAGTGCGTGAAACTGCGAGTAAGTACGTGTAAGTGCATGTAAGTGCGTGTAAGTGCGTGTAAGTGCGTGTAAGTACGTGTAAGTGCGTGTAAGTGCGTGTAAGTGCTCATAAGTGCGTGTAAGTGCGTGTAAGTGTGTGTAAGTACGTGTAAGTACATACACGTGCGTGAAAGTGTGTGTAAGTATGTATAAGTGCGTGTAAGTGTGTGTAAGAGCTTGCAAGTATGTGTAAGTGTGTGTAAGTGCGTGTAACTGCGTGTAGCTGCGTGTAAGTTCGTGTAAGTGTGCGTAAGTGCGTGTAAGTGCGTGTAAGTGCGTGTAAGTCCGTGTAAGTGCGTATAAGTACGTGTAAGTGCATGTAAGTGCGTATAAGTACATGTAAGTACATATTAGTGTATGTAAGTGCGTGTAAGTGTGTGTAAGTGCGTGTAAGTGCGTGTAAGTATGTATAAGTGTGTGTAAGTAAGTGTAAGTACGTGTAAGTACGTATGAGTACGTGTATGTACGTATGAGTACGTGCTAGTGCGTGTAAGTATGTGTAAGTGCGTGTAAGTTTGTAAGTACGTTTTAGTGTATGTTACTGTGCGTAATTGTGTGTAAGTGCGTGTAAGGGCATGTAAGTGTGTGTAAGTACGTGTAAGTGCGTATAAGTGCGTGAAAGTGCATAGAAGTGTGTGTAAGTGCCTGTAAGTGCATGTAAGTATGTGTAAGTACGTGTAAGTACGTATAAGTGCATGTTAGTGTGTGTAAGTACGTGTAAGTGCGTGTGAGTGCGTGTAAGTGCGTATAAGTGCGTGCAAGTGCATGTAAGTATTTGTAAGTGCGTATAAGTATGTGTAAGTGCGTGTAAGTACGTGTACATTCGTGTAAGTGTATGTAAGTGCGTATAAGTGCAATTAACTGCGTGCAAATGTGTGTAAGTGTGTGTAAGTGTGTGTAAGTGCGTATAAGTGCATATAAGTGCGTGTAAGTACGTGTAAGTGCGTGTAAGTGCGTGCAAGTGCGTGTAAGGGCGTGTAAGTGTGTGTAAGTGTTTGTAAGTACGTGTAAGTACATGTAAGTATGTGTAACTGCATGTAACTGCGTGTAAGTATGTGTAAGTGCGTGTAAGTGCGTGTAACTGTGTGTATCTATGTGTAAGTGCATGAAAGTGCGTGTACGTGCGTGTAAGTGCGTGTAAGTGCGTATACGTACGTGTAAGTGCGCATAAGTGCGTTTAAGTGTGTGTAATGCGTGTAACTGCATATACTTGCGTGTAAGTATGTGTAAGTACGTGTATGTCCGTGTAAGTGCGTGTAAGTACGTGTCAGTATGTGAAAGTGTGTGTTAGTGTGTGTAACTGCGTGTAACTGCATGTAAGTACGTGTAAGTACGTGTAAGTGCATGTAAGTGTTTGTAAGTGCGTGTAAGTGTGTGTAAGTACGTGTAAGTGTGCGTAAGTATGCGTAAGTGCGTGTAAGTGCGTGTAAGTCCGTGTAAGTCCGTACAAGTATGTGTAAGTGCATGTAAGTACGTGTAAGTGTGTGTAAGTACATGTAAGTGTTTGTAAGTGCGTGTAAGTGTGTGTACGTGTGTGTAAGTATGTGTAAGTGCATCTAAGTGTGTGTAAGTAAGTGTAAGTACGTGTAAGTGCATGTAAGTGTGTGTAAGTGTGTGTAAGTGCATGTAAGTGCGTGTATGTATGTATCAGTGTGTGTAAGTGTGTGTGAGTATGTGTAAGTACGTGTAAGTGCATGTAAGTGCGTGTAAGTATGTGTAAGTGCATGTAAGTGCGTGTATGTACGTATAAGTGTGTGTAAGTGCGTGTGAGTACGTATAAGTGCGTGTAAGTGTGTGTAAGTGTGTGTAAGTGTGAGTGAGTGTGTGCAAGTATGTGTAAGTGTATGTAAGTGCATCTAAGTGCGTGTAAGTGTGTTTCAGTGCATGTAACTATGCGTAAATGTGTGTAAGTACGTATAAGGGCGTGTAAGTGTGTGTAGGTACGCGTAAGTGTGTATAAGTGCGTGTAAGTGCGTGTAAGAGCCTGTAAGTGCATGTAAGTACGTGTAAGTGTGTGTAAGTGTGTGTAAGTACGTGTAAGTGCGAGTAAGTGCGTGTAAGTGCGTATAAGTGCGTGTAAGTGTGTGTAAGTACATATAAGTGCGTGTAAGTACGTTTAAGTATGTGTAACTTTGTGTAAGTGCATATAAGGGCTTGTAAGTGTGTGTAAGTCCGTGTAAGTACGTATAAGTGCGGGTAAGTTTGTGTATGTACATGTAAATGCGTGTAAGAATGCGTGTGTGTAAGTGCGTGTAAGTGCGTGTAAGTGCGTGTAAGTGCGTGTAAGTTTGTGTAACTGCGTGTAACTGTGTGTAAGTACGTGTAAGTGCATGTAAGTGTGTGTAAGTGCGTGTAAGTACGTGTAACTATGTGTAACTGCGTAAAACTGCATGTAACTGTGTGTAACTACGTGTAAGTGCGTGTAAGTGTGTATAAGTGCGTGTAAGTACGTGTAAGTGCCGGTAAGTGCATATAAGTACGTGTAAGTGTGTGTAAGTGTGTGTAAGTGCGTGTAAGTGCGTGTAAGTGTATGTAAGTTCATGTAAGTGTGTATAAGTGCGTGTAAGTACGTGTAAGTACGTGTAAGTGTGTTTAAATATGAGTAAGTATGTGTAAGTGCGTGTAAGTGCTTGTAAGTGTGTGTAAGTGCGTGTAAGTACGTGTAAGTGCATGTAAGTTTGTGTAAGTGTGTATAAATGCATGTAAGAATGCGTAAGTGCATGTAAGTACATGTAAGTGCGTGTACGTGCGTGTAAGTGCGTGTAAGTTTGTGTAACCGCATGTAACTGCGTATACATATGTGTAAGAGCGTGTAAGTGTGTGTAAGTATGTGTAAGTACGTGTAACTATGTGTAACTGCGTATAAGTGCATGTAACTGCGTGTAAGTGGGTAAAAGTGCGTGTAAGTGTGTATAAGTGTGTATAAGTGCGTGTAAGTACGTATAAGTGTGTGTAAGTATGTGTAAGTGCATAGAAATGCGTGTAGGTGCGTGTAAGTGTGTCTAAGTGTGTGTAAGTGCATGTAAGTGCGTGTAAGTGTGTGTGAGTGTGTTTAAGTGTGTATAAGTACGTGTAAGTGCCTGTAAGTGCATGTAAGTGCGTGTTAGTGCGTGTAAGTGCGTGTAAGTGCATGTAAGTGCATGTAAGTGCGTATAAGTGCGTTTAACTGCGTGGAAGTGCGTGTAAGTATGTATAAGAGCGTGTAAGTGCGTGCAAGTGCATGTACATGTGTGTATGTGCGTGTAATTGCGTGTAAGTGCCTGTAAGTACGTGTAAGTGCGTGTAAGTGCGTGTAAGTGCGCGTGAGTCTGCGAAAGTACGTGTAAGTGCGTGAAAGTGTGTGTAAGTGCACGTATGTGCCTATAAGAGTGTGTAAGTGCGTGTAAGTGTATGTAAGTGCGTGTAAGTATGTGTAAGTGCGTGTTAGTGCGTGTAAGTGTGTGTAAGTGCGTGTACGTGCATGTAAGTACATGTAAGTGCGTGTAAGTACGTGTAAGTACGCGTAAGTGCGTGTAAGTGCATGTAAGTACGTGTAAGTACGTGTAAGTGTGTGTAAGTGTGTGTAGGTACGTGTAAGTGTGTGTAAGTGCGTGTAAGTGCCTGTAAGTGTGTGTAAGTGTGTGTAAGTACGTGTAAGTGTGTGTAAGTGTGTGTAAGTGTATGTAAGTGCGTGTAAGTGCGTGTAAGTGCGTGTACGTGCGTATACGTGTGTGTAAATATGCATATGTGCGTGTAACTGCGTGTAAGTGCGTGTAAGTATGTGTAAGTGTGTGTAAGTACGTGTAAGTGTGTGTAAGTGTGTGTAAGTGTATGTAAGTGCGTGTAAGTGCGTGTAAGTGCGTGTACGTGCGTATACGTGTGTGTAAATATGCATATGTGCGTGTAACTGCGTGTAAGTGCGTGTAAGTATGTGTAAGTATGTGTAAGTACGTGAAAGTGCGCGTAAGTATGTGTAAGTGTGTATAAGTACGCATAAGTACGTGTAAGTGCGTGTCAGTGTGTGTAGGTACGTGTAAGTACGTGTAAGTGTGTGTAAGTGCGTGTAAGTGCGTGTAAGTGTGTGTAAGTGCGTGTAAGTACGTGTAAGTACGTATAAGTGTGTGTAAGTGCGTGTACGTGTAGGTAAGTGTGGATAAGCACGTGTAAGTGCGTGTAAGTACGTGTAAGTGCGTGTAAGTGCGTCTAAGTGCGTCTAAGTGTGTGTAAGTATGTGTAAGTACACGTAAGTATGTGTAAGTGCGTGTAAGTGCGTGTAAGTACGTGTAAGTGCGTGTAAGTGCGTCTAAGTGTGTGTAAGTGCATATAGGTGTGTGTAAGTGCGTGTAAGTGCATATAAGTGTGGGTAAGTACGTGTAAGTGCGTGTACGTGTAGGTAAGTGTGGATAAGCACGTGTAAGTGTGTGTAAGTATGTATAAGTGCGTGTAAGTGCATGTAAGTACGTGTAAGTGCGTGTAAGTGTGTGTAAATACATGTAAGTGCATGTAAGTGCGTGTATTTGTGTGTAAGTGTGTGTACGTGTGTGTAAGTGCATGTAAGTGCGTGTAAGTGCGTGTAAGTGCTTGTAAGTACGTGTAAGTAAGTGTAAGTGCATGTACGTACGTGTAAGTGCGTATAAGTGTGTTTAAGTGCGTGTAAGTGCGTGTGAGTGCATGTTAGTGTGTGTAAGTGCATGTATGTGCGTGTAAGTGCATGTTAGTAGGTGGAAGTGTGTACAAGTGCGTGTAAGTGCGTGTAAGTGTGTGTAAGTGCGTGTTAGTACGTGTAAGTGTGTGTAAGTGCATGTAAGTACGTGTAAGTACATGTAAGTACGTGTGACTGTGTGTACGTGCGTGTAAGTGCGTGTAAATGTATGTAAGTATGTGTAAGTACGTTCAAGTACGTGTAAGTGTGTGTAAGTGTGCGTAAGTGTGTGTAAGTACGTGTACGTATGTGTAGGTACGTGTAAGTCCGTGTAAGTACGCGTAAGTACGTGTAAGTATGTGTAAGTGCTTGTGAGTGTGTGTAAGTGTGTGT
The DNA here is from genome assembly GCA_023375785.1 of Penium margaritaceum. Lineage (NCBI taxonomy): Eukaryota > Viridiplantae > Streptophyta > Zygnematophyceae > Desmidiales > Peniaceae > Penium > Penium margaritaceum. Next base: position 670,201 of record SZWC01000078.1, read on the forward strand.
AAGTGCGTTTCAAGGCATGTAATTGTGCGTAAATGTGTGTAAGTACGTGTAAGGTCCTGTAGGTGCGTGTAAGTATGCGTAAGTGCGTATAAATGTGTGTAAGTGCGTGTAATGACCTGTAAGTGCATGTAAGTACGTGTAAGTGTGTGTAAGTGTGTGTAAGTGCGTGTAAGTGCGTGTAAGTGTGTGTATGTGTGTGTATGTGCGTGTAAGTGCGTGTAAGTACGTGTAGGTGCGTGTAAGTGCGTTTAAGTATGTGTAAGTACATGTAAGTGCGTTGAAGTGCTTGTAAGTGCGTGTAAGTGTGTGTAAGTGCATGTAACTATGTGTAAGTGTGTGTAACTGTGTACGTGTGTGTAACTGTATGTAAGTGCATGGAAGTGCGTATAAGTGTGTGTAAGTATGTATAAGTACGTGTAAGTGCGTGTAAGTGCATGTAAGTACGTGTAAGTACATATAAGTGCGTGTAAGTACGTGTAAGTACGTGTAAGTGCGTGTAAGTGCAAACAAGTACGTGTAAGTGTGTGTAAGTATGTGTAAGTGCGTGTAAGTATGCGTAAGTGCATGTAACTGCCTGTAAGTATGTGTAAGTGCATGTAAGTGTGTGAAACTGCGTGTAAGTACGTGTAAGTGCATGTAAGTGTGTGTAAGTACGTGTAAGTGCGTGTAAGTGCGTGTAAGTATGTGTAAGTGCGTGTAAGTATGCGTAAGTGCGTGTAAGTGCGTGTAAGTCCATGTAAGTACGTATAAGTACGTATAAGTGCATGTATGTGTGTATAAGTGCATGTAAGTGCGTGTAAGTATGTGTAAGTGCGTGTAAGTATGCGTAAGTGCGTGTAAGTGCGTGTAAGTCCATGTAAGTACGTATAAGTACGTATAAGTGCATGTATGTGTGTATAAGTGCATGTAAGTGCGTGTAAGTATGTGTAAGTGCGTGTAAGTATGCGTAAGTGCGTGTAAGTGCGTGTAAGTATGTGTAAGTGCGTGTAAGTGCGTGTAAGTATGTGTAAGTGCATGTAAGTGTGTGAAACTGCGTGTAAGTACGTGTAAGTGCATGTAAGTGTGTGTAAGTACGTGTAAGTGCGTGTAAGTGCGTGTAAGTACGTGTAAGTGCGTGTAAGTGCTCATAAGTGCATGTAAGTGCATGTAAGTGTGTGTAAGTACGTGTAAGTGCATATACGTGTGTGAAAGTGTGTGTACGTACATGTAAGTGCGTGTAAGTGTGTGTAAGTACTTGTAAGTATGTGTAAGTGTGTGTAAGTGCGTATAACTGCGTGTAGCTGCGTGTAAGTGCGTGTAAGTGTGCGAAAATATGTGTAAGTGCGTGTAAGTGCGTGTAAGTCCATGTAAGTACGTATAAGTACGTATAAGTGCATGTATGTGTGTATAAGTGCATGTAAGTGCGTGTAAGTGTGTGTAAGTGCGTATAAGTGTATGTAAGTGCGTGTAAGTGCGTGCAAGTACGTACAAGTGTGTGTAAGCAAGGGTAAGTGCGTGTAAGTGCGTGTAAGTACGTGTAAGTGTGTGTAAGTGCATGAAAGTACGTGTAAGTACGTATAAGTGCGTGTAAGTACGTATGAGTGCGTGTAAGTGCGTGTAAGTGCATGTAAGTGCGTCTAAGTGCGAGTAAGTGTGTGCAAGTGCGTGTAAGTATGTGTAAGTGCGTGCAAGTCCGTGTAAGTATGTTTTGGTGTATGTAACTGAGCGTAACTGTGTGTAACTGCGTGTAAGGGCATGTAAGTGTGTCTAAGTACGTGTAAGTGCGTATAAGTGCGTGTAAGTGCGTATAAGTGTGTGTAAGTGCCTGTAAGTGTATGTAAGTACGTATCAGTGCGTGTAAGTGCATGTAAGTGCGTGTAAGTGCGTGTAAGTACGTGTGAGTACGTGTAAGTGCGTGTAAGTGCGTGTAAGTGCATGTAAGTGTTTGTAAGTGCGTATAAGTATGTGTAAGTGCGTGTAAGTGCGTGTACGTTCGTGTAAGTATGTGTAAGTGCGTGTAAGTACAATTAACTGTGTGTAAGTGTGTGTAAGTGCGTGTAAGTGCGTGTAAGTGCGTATAAGTGCGTATAAGTGCGTATAAGTGCGTGTAAGTATGTGTAAGTGCGTGTAAGTGCGTGCAAGTACTTGTAAGTACGTGTAAGTGTAAGTAAGTGTATGTAAGTGCGTGTAAGTGCGTATAAGTATGTGAAACTGCGTGTAACTGCGTGTAAGTACGTGTAAGTGTGTGTAAGTGCGTGTTAGTACGTGTAAGTATGTGTAAGTGTGTGTTAGTGCGTGTAACTGCGTGTAACTACATGTAAGTACGGGTAAGTGTGCGTAAGTGTGCGTAAGTGCGTGTAAGTTCGTGTTAGTCCTTAAAGTCCGTATAAGTATGTGTAAGTGCATGTAAGTGCGTGTAAGTACGTATAAGTGCATGTAAGTGTTTGTAAGTGCGTGTAAGTGTGTGTAAGTGTGTGTAAGTATGTGTAAGTGCGTCTAAGTGTGTGTAAGTAAGTGTAAGTGCGTGTAAGTGTATATAAGTGCGTGTAAGTGTGTGTAAGTGCATGTAAGTGCGTGTAAGTATGTATTAGTGCGTGTAAGTGCGTATGAGTGTGTGTAAGTACGTGTAAGTGTGTGTAAGTGCGTGTAAGTGTCAGTAAGTGTGTGCAAGTACGTGTAAGTGTGCGTAAGTGCGTGTAAGAGCCTGTAAGTGCGTTTTAGTGCATGTACCTGTGCGTAAGTGTGTGTAAGTATGTGTAAGGGCATGTAAGTGCTTGTAAGTACGTGTAAGTGCGTATAAGTGCGTGTACGTGCATGTAAGTGCCTGTAAGTGCATGTAAGTACTTGTAAGTGTGTGTAAGTGTGTGTACGTGCGTATAAGTGCGTGTACGTTCATGTAAGTACGTATTAGTGGGTGTAAGTGCGTTAAAGTATGTGTAAGTACGTGTAAGTTCATGTAAGTGCTTGTAAGTGTGAGTAAGTGCGTGTAAGTGCGTGTAAGTGCATGTAAGTGCTTGTAAGTGTGTGTAAGTGTGTGTACGTGCGTATAAGTGCGTGTACGTTCATGTAAGTACGTATTAGTGGGTGTAAGTGCGTTAAAGTATGTGTAAGTACGTGTAAGTTCATGTAAGTGCTTGTAAGTGTGAGTAAGTGCGTGTAAGTGCGTGTAAGTGTGGATACTTTTGTGTATGTGCGTGTAAATGCATGTAAGATTGTGTAAGTGCATGTAAGTGTGTGTAAGTGCGTGTAAGTGCATGTAAGTTTGTGTAACTGCGTGTAACTGCGTGTAACTATGTGTAAGTGTGCGTAAGTGCAAGTGTGCGTAAGTGTGCGTAAGTGCGTGTAAGTGCGTGTAAGTCCGTGTAAGTCCGTACAAGTATGTGTAAGTGCATGTAAGTGCGTTTTAGTGTGTGTAAGTACATGTAAGTGTTTGTAAGTGCGTGTAAGTGTGTGTACGTGTGTGTAAGTATGTGTAAGTGCATCTAAGTGTGTGTAAGTAAGTGTAAGTACGTGTAAGTGCATGTAAGTGCGTGTAAGTATGTGTAAGTGCATGTAAGTGCGTGTATGTACGTATAAGTGTGTGTAAGTGCGTGTGAGTACGTATAAGTGCGTGTAAGTGTGTGTAAGTGTGTGTAAGTGTAAGTGAGTGTGTGCAAGTACGTGTAATTGTGTGTAAGTGCATCTAAGTGCGTGTAAGTGTGTTTCAGTGCATGTAACTATGCGTAAATGTGTGTAAGTACGTATAAGGGCGTGTAAGTGTGTGTAAGTACGCGTAAGTGTGTATAAGTGCGTGTAAGTGCGTGTAAGAGCCTGTAAGTGCATGTAAGTACGTGTAAGTGTGTGTAAGTGTGTGTAAGTATGTGTAAGTGCGAGTAAGTGCGTGTAAGTGCGTATAAGTGCGTGTAAGTGCGTGTAAGTACGTATAAGTGCGTGTAAGTACGTTTAAGTATGTGTAAGTTCGTGTAAGTGCATAAAAGGGCTTGTAAGTGTGTGTAAGTCCGTGTAAGTACGTATAAGTGCGGGTAAGTTTGTGTATGTACATGTAAATGCGTGTAAGAATGCGTAAGTGTGTGTAAGTGCGTGTAAGTGCGTGTAAGTGCGTGTAACTGCGTGTAAGTTTGTGTAACTGCGTGTAACTGTGTGTAAGTACGTAAAAGTGCATGTAAGTGTGTGTAAGAGCGTGTTAGTACGTGTAACTATGTGTAACTGCGTAAAACTGCATGTAAGTGTGTGTAACTACGTGTAAGTGCGTGTAAGTGCGTATAAGTGCGTGTAAGTGCGTGTAAGTGCCTGTAAGTGCATATAAGTACGTGTAAGTGTGTGTAAGTGTGTGTAAGTGCGTGTAAGTGCGTGTAAGTGTGTATAAGTACATGTAAGTGTGTATAAGTGCGTGTAAGTACGTGTAAGTGTGTGTAAGTGTGTTTAAATATGTGTAACTACGTGTAAGTGCGTGTAAGTGCTTGTAAGTGTGTGTAAGTGCGTATAAGTACGTGTAAGTGCGTGTAAGTTTGTGTAAGTGTGTATAAATGCATGTAAGAATGCGTAAGTGCGTGTAAGTACATGTAAGTGCGTGTAGGTGCGTGTAAGTGCGTGTAAGTTTGTGTAACGGCATGTAACTGCGTGTAAATATGTGTAAGAGCATGTAAGTGTGTGTAAGTATGTGTAAGTACGTGTAACTATGTGTAACTGCGTATAAGTGCATGTAGCCACGTGTAAGTGGGTATAAGTGCGTGTAAGTGTGTATAAGTGCGTGTAAGTGCGTGTAAGTACGTATAAGTGTGTGTAAGTATGTGTAAGTGCATATAGATGCGTGTAGGTGCGTGTAAGTGTGTCTAAGTATGTGTAAGTGCATGTAAGTGCGTGTAAGTTTGTATGATTGTGTTTAAGTGTGTATAAGTACGTGTAAGTGCCTGTAAGTGCATGTAAGTGCGTGTTAGTGCGTGTAAGTGCGTGTAAGTGCATGTAAGTGCATGTAAGTGCGTATAAGTGTGTTTAAGTGCGTGGAAGTGCGTGTAAGTATGTATAAGAGCGTGTAAGTGCGTGTAAGTGCATGTACATGTGTGTATGTGCGTGTAATTGCGTGTAAGTGCTTGTAAGTAAGTGTAAGTGCGTGTAAGTGCGTGTAAGTGCACGTGAGTGCGTGTAAGTGCATGTAAGTGCGTGTAAGTGTGTGTAAGTGTACGTATGTGCCTATAAGAGTGTGTAAGTGCGTGTAAGTGCGTGTAAGTATGTATAAGTGTGTGTAAGTAAGTGTAAGTACGTGTAAGTACGTATGCGTACGTGTAAGTACGTATGAGTACGTGCAAGTGCGTGTAAGTATGTGTAAGTGCGTGTAAGTTTGTAAGTACGTTTATGTGTATGTTACTGTGCGTAATTGTGTGTAAGTGCATGTAAGGGCATGTAAGTGTGTGTAAGTACGTGTAAGTGCGTATAAGTGTGTGTAACTGCGTATAAGTGTGTGTAAGTGCCTGTAAGTGCATGTAAGTACGTGTAAGTACGTGTAAGTACGTATAAGTGCATGTAAGTGCGTGTAAGTACGTGTAAGTGCGTGTGAGTGCGTGTAAGTGCGTATAAGTGCGTGCAAGTGCATGTAAGTATTTGTAAGTGCGTATAAGTATGTGTAAGTGCGTGTAAGTACGTGTACATTCATGTAAGTGTATGTAAGTGCGTGTAAGTGCAATTAACTGCGTGTAAATGTGTGTAAGTGTGTGTAAGTGTATGTAAGTGCGTATAAGTGCGTATAAGTGCGTGTAAGTATGTGTAAGTGCGTGTAAGCGCGTGCAAGTGCGTGTAAGTGCGTGTAAGTGTGTGTAAGTGTTTGTAAGTACGTGTAAGTGCATGTAAGTATGTGTAACTGCGTGTAAGTATGTGTAAGTGCGTGTAAGTGCGTGTAACTGTGTGTATCTATGTGTAAGTGCATGTAAGTGCGTGTACGTGCGTGTAAGTGCGTGTAAGTGCGTATACGTACGTGTAAGTGCGCGTAAGTGCGTTTAAGTGTGTGTAATGCGTGTAACTGCATATACTTGCGTGTAAGTATGTGTAAGTACGTGTAAGTCCGTGTAAGTGCGTGTAAGTACGTGTAAGTATGTGAAAGTGTGTGTTAGTGTGTGTAATTGCGTGTAACTGCATGTAAGTGCGTGTAAGTACGTGTAAGTGCATGTAAGTGTTTGTAAGTGCGTGTAAGTGTGTGTAAGTACGTGTAAGTGTGCGTAAGTGTGCGTAAGTGCGTGTAAGTGCGTGTAAGTCCGTGTAAGTCCGTACAAGTATGTGTAAGTGCATGCAAGTGCGTGTAAGTGTGTGTAAGTGCATGTAAGTGTTTGTAAGTGCGTGTAAGTGTGTGTACGTGTGTGTGTAAGTATGTGTAAGTGCGTCTAAGTGTGTGTAAGTAAGTGTAAGTACGTGTAAGTGCATGTAAGTGTGTGTAAGTGTGTGTAAGTGCATGTAAGTGCGTGTATGTACGTATAAGTGTGTGTAAGTGTGTGTGAGTATGTGTAAGTACGTGTAAGTGTGTGTAAGTGTGTCTAAGTGTGAGTGAGTGTGTGCAAGTGCGTGTAAGTGTGTGTAAGTGCATGTAACTATGCGTAAATGTGGGTAAGTACGTATAAGGGCGTGTAAGTGTGTGTAAGTACGTGTAAGTGCGTATAAGTGTGTGTAAGTGCGTAAAAGTGTGTGTAAGTGCTTGTAAGTGCATGTAAGTACGTGTAAGTACGTGTAAGTACGTATAAGTGCATGTAAGTGCGTGTAAGTACGTGTAAGTGCGTGTGAGTGCGTATACGTGCGTATAAGTGCGTGCAAGTGCATGTAAGTATTTGTAAGTGCGTATTAGTATGTGTAAGTGCGTGTAAGTACGTGTACATTTGTGTAAGTGTATGTAAGTGTGTGTAAGTGCAATTAACTGCGTGTAAATGTGTGTAAGTGTGTGTATGTTACTGTGCGTAATTGTTTGTAAGTGCGTGTAAGGGCATGTAAGTGTGTGTAAGTACGTGTAAGTGCGTATAAGTGTGTGTAAGTGCGTAAAAGTGTGTGTAAGTGCCTGTAAGTGCATGTAAGTACGTGTAAGTACGTGTAAGTACGTATAAGTGCATGTAAGTGCGTGTAAGTACGTGTAAGTGCGTGTGAGTGCGTATAAGTGCGTATAAGTGCGTGCAAGTGCATGTAAGTATTTGTAAGTGCGTATAAGTATGTGTAAGTGCGTGTAAGTACGTGTACATTTGTGTAAGTGTATGTAAGTGTGTGTAAGTGCAATTAACTGCGTGTAAATGTGTGTAAGTGTGTGTAAGTGTGTGTAAGTGCGTATAAGTGCGTATAAGTGCGTGTAAGTACGTGTAAGTGCGTGTAAGCGCGTGCAAGTGTGTGTAAGTGCGTTTAAGTGTGTGTAAGTGTTTGTAAGTACGTGTAAGTGCATGTAAGTATGTGTAACTGTGTGTAACTGCGTGTAAGTATGTGTAAGTGCGTGTAAGTGCGTGTAACTGTGTGTATCTATGTGTAAGTGCATGTTAGTGCGTGTACGTGCGTGTAAGTGCGTGTAAGTGTGTATACGTACGTGTAAGTGCGCGTAAGTGCGTTTAAGTGTGTGTAATGCGTGTAACTGCATATACTTGCGTGTAAGTATGTGTAAGTACGTGTAAGTCCGTGTAAGTGCGTGTAAGTACGTGTAAGTATGTGAAAGTGTGTGTTAGTGTGTTTAATTGCGTGTAACTGCATGTAAGTGCGTGTAAGTACGTGTAAGTGCATGTAAGTGTTTGTAAGTGCATGTAAGTGTGTGTAAGTACGTGTAAGTGTGCGTAAGTGTGCGTAAGTGCGTGTAAGTGCGTGTAAGTCCATGTAAGTCCGTACAAGTATGTGTAAGTGCATGCAAGTGCGTGTAAGTGTGTGTAAGTGCATGTAAGTGTTTGTAAGTGCGTGTAAGTGTGTGTACGTGTGTGTGTAAGTATGTGTAAGTACGTCTAAGTGTGTGTAAGTAAGTGTAAGTACGTGTAAGTGCATGTAAGTGTGTGTAAGTGTGTGTAAGTGCATGTAAGTGCGTGTATGTATGTATCAGTGTGTGTAAGTGTGTGTGAGTATGTGTAAGTACGTGTAAGTGTGTGTAAGTGTGTGTAAGTGTGAGTGAGTGTGTGCAAGTGTGTGTACGTGCGTGTAAGTGCATGTAACTATGCGTAAATGTGTGTAAGTACGTATAAGGGCGTGTAAGTATGTGTAAGTACGTGTAAGTGCGTATAAGTGTGTGTAAGTGCGTAAAAGTGTGTGTAAGTGCCTGTAAGTGCATGTAAGTACGTGTAAGTACGTATAAGTGCATGTAAGTGCGTGTAAGTACGTGCAAGTGCGTGTGAGTGCGTATAAGTGCGTATAAGTGCGTGCAAGTGCATGTAAGTATTTGTAAGTGCGTATTAGTATGTGTAAGTGCGTGTAAGTACGTGTACATTTGTGTAAGTGTATGTAAGTGTGTGTAAGTGCAATTAACTGCGTGTAAATGTGTGTAAGTGTGTGTATGTTACTGTGCGTAATTGTTTGTTAGTGCGTGTAAGGGCATGTAAGTGTGTGTAAGTACGTGTAAGTGCGTATAAGTGTGTGTAAGTGCGTAAAAGTGTGTGTAAGTGCGTGTAAGTGCATGTAAGTACGTGTAAGTACGTATAAGTGCATGTAAGTGCGTGTAAGTACGTGCAAGTGCGTGTGAGTGCGTATAAGTGCGTATAAGTGCGTGCAAGTGCGTGTAAGTATTTGTAAGTGCGTATAAGTATGTGTAAGTGCGTGTAAGTACGTGTACATTTGTGTAAGTGTATGTAAGTGTGTGTAAGTGCAATTAACTGCATGTAAATGTGTGTAAGTGCGTGTAAGTGTGTGTAAGTGCGTATAAGTGCGTATAAGTGCGTGCAAGTGCATGTAAGTATTTGTAAGTGCGTATTAGTATGTGTAAGTGCGTGTAAGTACGTGTACATTTGTGTAAGTGTATGTAAGTGTGTGTAAGTGCAATTAACTGCATGTAAATGTGTGTAAGTGTGTGTAAGTGTGTGTAAGTGCGTATAAGTGCGTATAAGTGCGTGTAAGTTCGTGTAAGTGCGTGTAAGTGCGTGCAAGTGCGTGTAAGTGCGTGTAAGTGTGTGTAAGTGTTTGTAAGTACGTGTAAGTGCATGTAAGTATGTGTAACTGCGTGTAACTGCGTGTAAGTATGTGTAAGTGCGTGTAAGTGCGTGTAACTGTGTGTATCTATGTGTAAGTGCATGTAAGTGCGTGTACGTGCGTGTAAGTGCGTGTAAGTGCGTATACGTACGTGTAAGTGCGCGTAAGTACGTTTAAGTGTGTGTAATGTGTGTAACTGCATATACTTGCGTGTAAGTATGTGTAAGTACGTGTAAGTCTGTGTAAGTGCGTGTAAGTATGTGTAAGTATGTGAAAGTGTGTGTTAGTGTGTGTAACTACGTGTAACTGCATGTAAGTGCGTGTAAGTACGTGTAAGTGCATGTAAGTGTTTGTAAGTGTGTGTAAGTACGTGTAAGTGTGCGTAAGTGTGCGTAAGTGCATGTAAGTGCGTGTAAGTCCGTGTAAGTCCGTACAAGTATGTGTAAGTGCATGTAAGTGCGTGTAAGTGTGTGTAAGTGCATATAAGTGTTTGTAAGTGCATGTAAGTGTGTGTACGTGTGTGTAAGTATGTGTAAGTGTGTCTAAGTGTGTGAAAGTAAGTGTAAGTACGTGCAAGTGCATGTACGTGCGTGTAAGTGTGTGTAAGTGCATGTAAGTACGTGTATGTACGTTTAAGTGTGTGTAAGTGTGTGTGAGTATGTGTAAGTACGTGTAAGTGTGTGTAAGTGTGTGTAAGTGTGAGTGAGTATGTGCAAGTACGTGTAAGTGTGTGTAAGTGCATCTAAGTGCGTGTAAGTGTGTTTCAGTGCATGTAACTATGCGTAAATGTGTGTAAGTACGTATAAGGGCGTGTAAGTGTGTGTAAGTACGCGTAAGTGTGTATAAGTGCGTGTAAGTGCGTGTAAGTATGTGTAAGTACGTGTAACTATGTGTAACTGCGTAAAACTGCATGTAACTGTGTGTAACTACGTGTAAGTGCGTGTAAGTGCGTGTACGTACGTATAAGTGCGTGTAAGTGCGTGTAAGTATGTGTAAGTACGTGTAACTATGTGTAACTGCGTAAAACTGCATGTAACTGTGTGTAACTACGTGTAAGTGCGTGTAAGTGCGTGTACGTACGTATAAGTGCGTGTAAGTGCGTGTAAGTATGTGTAAGTACGTGTAACTATGTGTAACTGCGTAAAACTGCATGTAACTGTGTGTAACTACGTGTAAGTGCGTGTAAGTGCGTGTACGTACGTATAAGTGCGTGTAAGTGCGTGTAAGTATGTGTAAGTACGTGTAACTATGTGTAACTGCGTAAAACTGCATGTAACTGTGTGTAACTACGTGTAAGTGCGTGTAAGTGCGTGTACGTACGTATAAGTGCGTGTAAGTGCGTGTAAGTATGTGTAAGTACGTGTAACTATGTGTAACTGCGTAAAACTGCATGTAACTGTGTGTAACTACGTGTAAGTGCGTGTAAGTGCGTGTACGTACGTATAAGTGCGTGTAAGTGCGTGTAAGTATGTGTAAGTACGTGTAACTATGTGTAACTGCGTAAAACTGCATGTAACTGTGTGTAACTACGTGTAAGTGCGTGTAAGTGCGTGTACGTACGTATAAGTGCGTGTAAGTGCGTGTAAGTATGTGTAAGTACGTGTAACTATGTGTAACTGCGTAAAACTGCATGTAACTGTGTGTAACTACGTGTAAGTGCGTGTAAGTGCGTGTACGTACGTATAAGTGCGTGTAAGTGCGTGTAAGTATGTGTAAGTACGTGTAACTATGTGTAACTGCGTAAAACTGCATGTAACTGTGTGTAACTACGTGTAAGTGCGTGTAAGTGCGTGTACGTACGTATAAGTGCGTGTAAGTGCGTGTAAGTATGTGTAAGTACGTGTAACTATGTGTAACTGCGTAAAACTGCATGTAACTGTGTGTAACTACGTGTAAGTGCGTGTAAGTGCGTGTACGTACGTATAAGTGCGTGTAAGTGCGTGTAAGTATGTGTAAGTACGTGTAACTATGTGTAACTGCGTAAAACTGCATGTAACTGTGTGTAACTACGTGTAAGTGCGTGTAAGTGCGTGTACGTACGTATAAGTGCGTGTAAGTGCGTGTAAGTATGTGTAAGTACGTGTAACTATGTGTAACTGCGTAAAACTGCATGTAACTGTGTGTAACTACGTGTAAGTGCGTGTAAGTGCGTGTACGTACGTATAAGTGCGTGTAAGTGCGTGTAAGTATGTGTAAGTACGTGTAACTATGTGTAACTGCGTAAAACTGCATGTAACTGTGTGTAACTACGTGTAAGTGCGTGTAAGTGCGTGTACGTACGTATAAGTGCGTGTAAGTGCGTGTAAGTGCGCGTGAGTCTGCGTAAGTGCGTGTAAGTGCGTGTAAGTGTGTGTAAGTGCACGTATGTGCCTATAAGAGTGTGTAAGTGCGTGTAAGTGTATGTAAGTGCGTGTAAGTATGTGTAAGTGCGTGTTAGTGCGTGTAAGTGTGTGTAAGTACGTGTACGTGCATGTAAGTACATGTAAGTGCGTGTAAGTACGTGTAAGTACGCGTAAGTGCGTGTAAGTGCATGTAAGTACGTGTAAGTACGTGTAAGTGTGTGTAAGTGTGTGTAAGTGCGTGTAAGT
>SZWC01000079.1:11453-37322 GCA_023375785.1 Penium margaritaceum
TCCGAGCATGATCGTCCGAAGCGCCCACAGCTGTGTGCCCCCTGAGGTCCCCAGGCGCGTGTAGATACGCATGGCGCGTCGCCAGTAGTCCGCAGCAGGCTTCACTAGTCCCTGATGGAGGGAGTGGAAGGCACGAATGTGTGACGCACGGGTGGCGTGCGTCTCTGCGGCCAGGAGGGACAACGCCAGATCCCAGCCTCCACGAGGATCAGCTCCGGTGCCTGTGCCAGCCTCGCCGAGGAAGGGACGGAAGTCAACAACAGTCTCGCGTGGCATGGCGTAGAGAAGTCCTCGCATGGCTCGGGCTGCTGTCAGTACCTGTGCTGGATCTGTAGACTGGTATGGGCTGTGGTAGTAAGGCCACATTCCCTCAGAAGTAGCCCACACCTGAAACAGGATCTCCCAGCAGTCAAATCCGTCCTCGCTGATGTACTGTGGAGGTGGTGCCTCAAAGTCCTTTGGCTGCCTCTCCGTGGGGAGAGCAGCCGCAGGCTGAGGAGGGCGAGTGACGGGAAAAACTCCTGGTAGAGGGTGGTCACTGGGGAAGTCAGGTGATGGTCGTATCGGGGACACGGGTGGAGGTCGGATTCCCGTCTGCAGCTGACGGAGGCGCTCCTGTAGGAGGCGTATCTCCCGCTCCTGGGAGTCATCCTCGAAGCCTGGCATGAATGGCTCGTCATCAAGGAGGTCCGCAGGTGGTGGGGAAACCACACCAGGAGGTGAAGCAGGCGGGGCGCCTGTCACGGGCACCTGAACCGAGTGCTGGGTGGAGGCCGCAACGCCGGCAGCTCCCTCGGGGATCCGCGGAGGAGCCGTGGACTGAGCGCGCAGGAGCTCAGTCAGCGTGCGGATCGCGTCAGTCTGCTCTCGCTGTAGACGACGCATCTCCTCCTGCTGACTGCGTAGGTCCTCAATGGCCTACGAGCGAGGGCTCAATACCTCTGAAGAAGAGGAGGAGGGATCACCTGGTCCCTTGTCCTTGTCGTCGGGCGACCTCATGTCGCCGCTCACTATGGGACGACAACTTTGCCGGATTTCAAAACCGACTGCGTTTCTCGGGGAGTTGAAACGCTGGCAACTTTTGACTTTTCGGTTGAAAATTTGGCTAAGTATAATGCTGACGTCAGCAAGTGGTTGCTGACGTCAGCACGACCTGATGACGTCAGCAACGGACAATGCTGACGTCAGCTCGTCCCGTCCCTTTTTTTTTTTCTTGTCACGGTTCTGCTGCTGCGCGGCGGCGCGCGACAGCTCCGCGGAAGCTGCGCAGCAGCTTTCGCCCAGCTGCTGCTGCAGCTGCACTGTCAGCTGCAGCAGCAGCTGCGTAGCTGCGTGTGCAGCGGTGGCAGCGGCGGCTGCGCTGCCGCTGCTACTGCTGTGCGCGGCGGCTGCTACTGCGCGCGGCGCTGCTGCTGCGCGCTGCAGCTGCTGCTGCCTGCCGCCGCCGCACGCTGCTGCTGGCTGCCGTCGCCTCGCGCTGCTGCTGCTGCCACTGCTGCGCTGCTGCTGCTGCCGCGACTGCCGCTGCTGCTGCTGTGCCGCTGCCGCTGCTGCGCTGCTGCTGCCGACGCCGCTCCTGCGCTGCTGCTGCCGCCGCTGCTGCCACGCTGCTGTGGCGGCCGCTGCTGCTGCGCTGCTATTGCGTGGCTGCCGCCGCCGCCTCTGCTGCTGCTGCTCTACTGCTGCGGCTGTGGGGGGGGGGGCAGTGGCGGCTGCACGCAACGCAGCCGCCACACGCCTCTGCGTGGCGGTACGCGCTGCTGCTGCTGCCTCAGCAGCTGCGATCTCACGTGGTGGGTGGAGTACGCGGACGGCGAACGGCCGTCTCCAGCAGGTCCCAGAAAATCTGCTGCAGCGGTGACTTTCACTGCTGCTGCTCTGCTGCGTCTCTGCTGCGCAGCTCAGTGAGATCTGTCTCACTGCTCTGATACCATGAGAAAGTGCGTAGAAGCTTCCTAGCAACACGGCCGCTGACCGGGCGTCAGTGCCTAGTCTGACGGTGACGACAGTCACAGGTCATACACACAACGGCAAGGGTTTGGCTAGGAGACACAAGTCAGAGTGTCAGAATGCTTCAATATAGCATATGCAGAGAGAAATGACAACTGACAGGTCCAGGGCATAAATACCTGCCGCGGCGCACGGCGGGTGTCGCACGCGGCAGTCCAAGAGCTGTCCTAAAACCGGCCCAAAAACACTGTTTTGGCCGTAACTCTGCGCACACATGTCAGAATCCTACGTCGTCTAAACCTAGACGTGCAGAATCAAAAGACGCACGCAACGACTGTTCACATGCATGCATCCATCGACTGACAACGAGTATACAATGCAAAAACATGCAAATGGGCCTCATGCCCAGTCCGCCGAAAGGCGCCTGTACGACGTAGAAGGCACAGCAAGGAGTCCCGGTGACATCTGGGGCTCTGGAACAGTGGTCGGTCAGCTCCAGACGGGTAGTCCGCCGCCTGTCGTCACGCCGGTGTCACCAGGGCCGCCTGCCTCAGGAATCTGCACGAGTATGGACACGGCCGAGTGGTCACAGTAAACTGTACAGGGACGGCACAAAGCACAACAAAGAGAAAGGAAATTGGTGTAAGAGTAAGAGTGCTCCTCCACAAGCAACAAGCTTGTGGGGAAGTTTAGTAAGAGTTGCGACAAAACTAAAGCTCATGAAACAAGCTGCCAAGATTTCTGGTAGCACAATATCTAGGGAATAGCGTATGACACGAACACTATCCCAACACTTCCAAAAACACATGCATAAACATCATGCATCAACCAAGAGGTATGTCAAACTCTACAGGACCACTAGCTTGCAACCAACATGCATCAATGAACTATCTCTTTACTCCTCTGTATGTATGATTTACTAACATAATTCTCTCATAAAGTATGAGAGTTTCTCAGGATTAGCTGACAATGTCGAGAACAACCCTGAATATGTGTTCACTCTAGACGTGTAATGTAATTTGGTAGAATGATTTTCCGCCGTGCCTTTGGTCTGCCTTAGTTGCACGGCATGTCGAGATGCCAATGTGTGTGAATGAAGCACATGAAGTGACCTGCAACTGATGTGGCGGTTGAAGTGAAGGAGGCAATCATAGCTGTGGAGGCCAGATACATTATGGCGAGCAAAATGTAGATGGTGAGAGGATAGAAGTTACAAGCAAAAGCCATTTTGCAAATTTGGGGCACTTCAGTAATTAAGAATAAGCAGTAAGTGAATTCTGATAACAAGAAACGATGTAACGGGCTGAGTCTCCAGCTCCTGCTCTGAAGTCGTCGTCGGAGATTGCAGCATGGCGTTCTCATTCTGCGTCAGGGGTTTACCCCCTTTGCAAGACTGAGGAGCAATCGTCATCAACGACCCAGAGCAGGGAGACTCGAATATTTCAAGTCTCCGGAGGCACATTTCCGTTTTTAACCAAACCCCTGGTTTTGGGACCCAAACCAGGGGTTTTTACCTCGAACTCGTGTGTTTGCACGAGCTATTTCGTTCGTTTTATGTCAAAGTTTGTCGTAAACAAACTTCGATTCAAATTTTGTCGTTCTGGCGCGAAATTGTCGCGTGCGAGGCACGCTGACGATTTCGCGCCAGCGACTTTCACCTCACCCTCGCTCCCCCTATCCCTCGTCCTCTCTTGCTCGTTTGCAAGGAGGGCGGGGGGGGGGGGGCGAGGGCACGAGGCCACGAGGCCTCGCCCTCGAGGCCCTCGTGGCCTCTCAGCCGCCGATCGGGCTGAGGCCGCGATCGGCGGCTGGTGGCTGGCCGGCCGGTGGCCGGCCGGTCACTTGGCCGGCCGCCGGCCGTCCAGCCGGCCGGCAGCAAGCTGGCCGGCGGCCAGCGAAGTACTTGCCGCCGGCCAGCCCTCGCTAACGCGAGGGGTGGTGTGCAACCACCCCTCGCTTCAGCGAGGTGGGAGGGCCGAACCGGCCCTCCCGCTACATTCCTCCCCACTTATTATGAACCGTCCCGGTTCATGAACAACAAGTAAGATTGTCAGTCAGTGAGTCATCAACATTGTGAAAGAAAATTAATTATTTCAATCACCAGCTAAACATGAACACGTGCATGGTACTTAGACCTAAGCTGCAGCTTGTAGGTCAGCACGGCTAGCGGCCTCCCCCCTTTAGGCTGGAGCGTCCGCGCGACAACCATGTTGGGCGTCCCCAACCTCCTATGGTCGCTGTCCATGAATGCTGCCTTATGGGAATATTGTTCACTTTTCCCGCGTTTAGGTGGTACCTCCTGCCACGCGTCGATCTGTGCGAGCTGCAAGCTCGCTCCAGTACTCGTTGACCACCCCTGTGGGCAACCAAGATTCGGGCTCCCATGAATTATGTTCAGGTCCACAACCGGCCCAATGAACGAGGTACTCCCTGACAACGCACGACCGAAGAGTACGCTCTTGGTGCTGGAGTAGGCGAAGGACCTCATATTGGCCGTCGGCAGCCAGGACTGCTGGCGGTGGCTGAACGGTTCCTTCTGCCGTGTATGGAGCCAGCAGGCTCACATGAAAAACGTCATGTATCTTCATATTCGGCGGAAGTAGCAATCGGTATGCCACTGGCCCGATGCGTTCCACAATGGGAAATGGCCCAATCCACTTCGGTAGAAGTTTTCTTGCCCCTGGCGACTTCAGCCGAAGGTTTTTAGTGCTAAGCAGCACTTTGTCACCGATGTCAAACGAGACCTCCCGGCGACCTTTGTCGGCATATGCCTTTTTTCGCTGCCGAGCTGCTTGAAGGTGTCCCTTCGCCTCCTGTAACAAGGAGTCGATGCGCTCGGCAAAGGCTTGAGCGGAAGGAACCTGCCCTCCTGTACTCCCACTCTTCACCAATGAAGAGGGTACCACTGGATGTCGACCACTGTTCAACACGAACGGTGTGAACTGTGTGGACTCGTTCACCGAGTTGTTCACCGCAAACTCTGCCGGTGCTAGGAATTCGTCCCAATTATGCATGGCAGGGTCCACGTACATGCGGAGCATCTGCTCCAGAGTGCGATTCATGCACTCTGTTTGTCCATCCGTTTGAGGGTGAAACGCTGTCGATATTTGCGACTCGCTGTCAAAGTACTCGTGCATCTTTTGCCAGAACTTACTAGCAAATTTTCGATCTCGATCGGAGATAATGCTCAACGGCAAGCCGTGGTACTTTACGATACCCTCGAAGAAGAGACGAGCGGTCTCCTCTGCGTTCACGTCAGTGGTTGTAGGAATGAAGTGTGTCATTTTGGTTAAAAGATCCACAACCACTAGTATTGCATCATGGCCACGGGCCGTGTCCGGAAGACCAGTAATGAAGTTCATGCTGACGCACTCCCATGGAGTCCCAGGAATGGGAAGCTGCCGGAGGAGTCCAGCAGGCTTCTTGTTACTAGCCTTATTCCAAAGAGATGGGTCGCATGTCATGTAATACTTACGGACATCGACACTCCACCCTGGCCACCAATAGTGGTCCGAGAGTGCTTGTCCGGTCTTTCGGGGTCCCACGTGACCTGCGACCGGCGGGTCGTGGAATTGGGAGATAACCTTTGCTCGAAGGTCTCCCGAGTTTGGCACAACAACTTGTTCTCCGTGCCAGAAGATTCCTCCGGCCTCCACCAAGCCGTACTTGTCCAGATTTCGAGAGTCTTGAACCCAAGAATCCACACTGTATCCCATCCGGATCCTGTTTACAAAACCATTGTAATGGATAATCTCTCGTGGTGGTTGACGCAGAGGTGCAGGGGGATCTGGTGGTTGTACGGTTGCTGTTGCAATGGCCATAAAACACCCACTGATCTCGGTGGTTTCTTTAATTTCCACAGGCTGTCGGCTTAGTGGATCGGCCACATTGATGCGTCCTGGCCAATATTCCCATGTGAACGAGAATCGACTCAGGTATTCGCTCCAACGCGCCTGTCGTCTTGATAGGTTCGGTTGCGTTTGGAAAAACACCAATGGGTTATGGTCGGTCACGACCGTCACACCCCCTTCAGCACCCTCAAGGTAGCAACGCCACATCTTGAAAGCGTTTGCTACCACAAGGAACTCTTGATCCCCAGTCGTGTACCGCGTTTCCGTGGGTATGAGCTTCCGGCTCTCATACGCAACTGGGTGACCGTTTTGCATGAGGACGGCTCCAAGTCCAACTACCGACGCATCACATCAAACCTCCCACGGTTGCGATGGATCCGGAAGAGCTAGGATGGGCGCCGTGGAGAGAAGCTCTTTGACTTTGAGAAAAGCGTTCTCGCAATCGGATGTCCATTCCCAACGCACATCTTTTCGCGTGAGCCTGGTTAGCGGTGCTACCAAGGTCGAATGCCCTTGCATAAACCGTCGAAAGTAGTTTGCAAGGCTGAGGAAAGACCGGATCTGCCCGACATTTTTGGGGCGTGGCCAGTCCACAATGGCTTGAACTTTTCGTGGGTTGACGCGGATGCCGTCCTTGCCGACGATGTGTCCAAGGTATTCGAGCTCATCTTGTGCAAACTTGCACTTGCTCACTTTTGCATAGAACTTCTGTTCCCGAAGGATTGCGAGAACTTCGCGCAAATGTTCTATGTGCTCTTCCATTGATTTGGAGAAAACCAGGATGTCATCCAGGTAAACCAAGACAAACTGTCCGAGTTGCTTGGCGAACGTTCGGTTCATTTCTCCTTGGAAGGTTGCCGGGGCATTTGTAAGCCCGAAGCACAACACTCGGAACTGATAGTGTGGCCAAAACCGCGTTCGAAACGCGGTTTTGGGCACATCATGTTCCGTGATGCGGATTTGATGGTACCCTTGAGACAAATCCAAGGAAGAAAATACTTTTGCGCCTTGGAGTTGGTCAAAAAGGTCCTCAATCCGCGGTAAGGGGAATCGATTTTTCACCGTCACCTTGTTCAACGCCCGGTAATCTACGCACATGCGTGAACCACCATCCTTTTTGTTCACAAAAAGGATCGGCGCACCGTACGGTGAGCTACTTGGCTCGATCCATCCTTTTGCAAGGTACTCTTTGATTTGGCGTTCGACCTCTCGCCTTTCTGTTGGACTAAGGCGATACATGGGTCTGAACGGAGGAGTTGCCTCCGGTTGGAGCGGAATCGTGTGGCCCATGTGTCTTTCTGGTGGAAGTCCAGCTGGTGGGTCTTGGAATACATCCGAGAACTCCGCCAATAGAGATCTGATCTCTTGTGGCGTGTCTTCCGTCACGTCGTCCTCCACTTTTTGCAGCTGAGCCAAGAAGTATCGACAACCTCGTTGAATACGTCTCTTGACCTGCATTGCAGATAAGCTAGCATGGACTTTGAGTCGGGTCGGTGATAACTCCGTACTTGGAATCAACGTAAAGCGGCGTTGTCCTTTTTGGAGGATCAAACGCTTTGATTCAAAGCACATTAGAGCCTTGTTGTCACGAAGCTAGGGATCGCCTAGCACCACGTCAAACAGGTCAAGAAGGTTGAGTACCTTGAACGTGACTCTCTGTGTGTACCCTTGAATACAAATTCTCGCTTTACAAGTACCGATCACGGGTACCGTACGGTTGTCACCGACAACAACTGCGCCATTCGATGGCTCGTACTTCAGGCCAACCTGTCGGGTAAAGTCAAGGCTAACAAACGAGTCGTCCCCTCCAGTGTCAGCAAGTACGTTCATGGGAGCACCAGCTAAGTGTCCTTTGAACTGCATCGTCATGTTGCCTCCACTCTTCCGAGTGAACAGACTCGACGACGGTAAGCCGAGTTTGTGATAAACACGGAATCTGTACGATGGGCGTCGCAACTCCCATGATTCACCCACTCGAGTCCACATCTTGTGGGCACGTGTGAATTCGGCTAGCACCTTCCAGTCTTTCAATTTGCCTGGGTCAAAATCGTCGACTAAAGGTACTGCGAACGTGATTGAACTCATTGCTTTGACGGCGTTTGCTTCAATCACTGTGTTACACAACTCTTGCACAATGATTGGTGTTGCCACCACTAAGCAGGTTCGGTCATGCATCTCGTCTGGTGATGCAAGATTTAGTGGGCAATGTCGATCACCAAGTGCAGAATGAGGTTCAATGAGAGGGGAGAAAACAACAGAGAAATTTGAACTTGTCAAAAACTCAAATTGTTTAACATCCTCGTCTGAAAACATGAACTCACACTCGTGATCCAGTTTTGCTTCTGAGTGGTACCCACTGACGTCACTCAGGGGTGGGGAAAACCCGGCCCACGGCCCTGTCCGTTACCACGGCCGGGCCCATTGCCGCGACCGCGACCCTGTCAACGGCCTTGTCCGCGGCCTCCTGCTGCACCATCCCCACGAGGTGCCGCTGCTGCAGCTAGCGCTGCGGCCTCTTTTCCACCACCAGTAGCCTCAGGGCACTGAGCCCTAAAGTGGCCTGGTTGCATGCAGTTGTGGCAGAGCCCTTCGCGGAAGGCTGTGTTGCGACGCTCACGCGCCGCCTGCAGCTCGTCATTCTCATGGCTGCGCTTGTTGTTGGGACCCTTGTATCCACCAGCCTTCTTGGCTGGAGGGTTTGTGGACTGCTTGCCCTTGGCCCCGCCTCGCTGTCCAGCTGACCCACCAGTCCCTGCAGCGTCCACGTGCATGTCGCGACCTTGTTGTGCACGCACGTTCAATCGTGCATCAGAGTAGTGCTTCGGGTTCGCCGAGTACACTTCGCTCATGTAGTCGCGCAACACCCTCCAGCTTGTCCAAGCTTGTCCAGTGGCTGTCGTGGTGGTCTTGTCCTTCAGCTTCTCGCTGGCGAGACCATCACGCAAGTACTCCAGCACTCTGGGTACTTGAACGTCTGAGTGCCATCGCCCTCGGTGAAGCTTTCGGCTTCCTCCACGAGTGCGGTGAACTCGCTCAAGTAGGATTTGAGCGAGCTGCCCAGCTGCCTGAAGTCTTTGATCTTGTGGAAGGCGCGCTGCGCCTTCTCACGTTAAGTGCACTTCTTGCGCATGATTGCGCAGAAGGCCTCCCACGGCATGGGCTGCCACTCAAGGTGCGGCTGCTGCGCAGTCCACTCCTTGACCACGTACTTGAAGAGTTTTTCTTCAAGTCACGTCGTGGCAAGGTCGCCCCACTGACTGAGTGGAGCCTTGTGGACACGTAGGACGTGCTCCATGCGGTTCAGCCAGTCGGTCAGCTTCACGCCCTTCCGGAAGATCTCCATACTGTGGAGGAAGGACGTGTTCATGACCGACCCCGAAGTCGTTGAGGTAGGCAAGTCGTCGATGCCGCCGGCAGTGGCCTCCGCAGCTGCGGCATGCTGCACTTGCTACTGCATCCGCACCTGGGTCACGCTCTGCAACGCCTTGTCGAGGTCGTAACATCGGCAGCTTGCCTCATGGCGGCGAGGCGCTGCAGCTGGCGATCACGATCAAGGTCCGTGATGCTCTACCCGACGTGGGCCAACACGTTGGTAAATGCGAACTTGAGCTCTCATGTCGTCAAAGCATCGGCGATAGCCTCCAGGGCCTTGCGTTGTCCGTGCACCCTTACCAACTGCAAGAGGGTACGGTTCGCATACACGCCTCCAAGGAGTCCCACCTTTTGGAAGAGACTGTCGTCGGCGACGACGCTCGAGTGGGCGCTACCTTACCCCGTTGCGGCCGCATCGTAGGAAGGAGGGTCCGCCCCCATTCCTCCGAGTGGTGCCGTATCTCCACCACCGGTGGTGATCTTGAGTCGGCCTGCGGCCTCGGCAGCAAACTCCGTGAGCCTACGACGGTCATCGTGAATTGCCTTCGCGGCGACGTCGTCTGGGTCATTCTCGCGGGAACTTCTCGTGTGGCTGCTTTCAACGCCCTTGCTACTTTCGGCAGTCTCGCTGCCGTCGGCAGCTTCAGGCGATGCGGCGAGCGTCTTGCCCTTCTCGAGTAATTGGCTTGAGTTCGTCGCACGACGATGGCGATGGGTGCGATCCTCGTCGCCTTCGCCATCGTTGACGTCGTGCTCTTTGTCGGGGTATCCCCCCGGGCGATCCTCCTCCATGGCATTGTCCGTCGCGTGGGGGTCGCCCACGTGCGCGTTGACGTGCTCGTCTAGCACCCTTTTCGCCTCCGCCCGCTGCTCGGTATCGCCGAGGTTGGCGTCGGTTGCCTTCGGCGGTAGGGTTTGTCAACCGGCCTGAGGCAAACAGACTAGAAAACAGGGCCGACACAATAGCACCTGCCGTCCGCTCCTAGCATTTCAGCTAGGAGAAGATATCACCCTCAGGATCACGGTTACACACTGAGCAGTTCCTAGGCAATCACTTGCTAGCAACTGTGTCCACTTAACACTTGGTCACTTTCGCGCGAGGTGCTAGTCAAAGACTAACTCTTCTTTATACTTTTCCTTAGTTGGACAACTTTGTGAGGAGCATCTAAGGCCAGATTGTGTAATTAGAATGAGGAATGAGCCTGGTACATATATTCCTAGGCCTGGCTTCTAAGCCGTGTGGGTAGTGACACTTTTGGGGTGGTCACTCCACACCACCTCACCAGTCCGCCAATTGACACATCCACTGACCGCCAAGTGGCGCACTCTCCTCCTGCATGGAGAAATGTCTAAGAAACTTCCCCTGTGCTAGAAGGACAAAAAACCTCCTCCGCACATCAAGGCTCGATTGCAGGACCTGTTGTCCCTAAGTCCAACATGCTATCCATTGCGCTACACTTCTGGTGTCTTGCTTGGACTTGCACCACGAACAAGGTCTCGGGGACTTACTCCAAGGGAGCAGTGCATGCCCAACCTGTCCGTCAAGCCATAGCAGTGGCCATGGGGCATAGAAGAACAACAGGGTTGCCCTTGGCGGTACGGTTGCCTTTTGGTTGGCAACCGTGCTCGCTGCAGCGGCTCCCAAAACTTGGAGTCTGCCGAGAGCTCGTGGTGAGGCCGTCACCACCTTGCCCTTGTTGGTCCTAGACGGTCCGGCACTTGCCATCTCGTCGCTCGTGCAACTAGCACGTGAAGACCGCTGTGAGGATCACCCCACAACTTTGAGGAATCGCCTCCTAAAGTCATGCTCTCACGATCGGTGAGGCAATTATAAATTTAATCTCTACTTTCCTAGGCCGCCACGTCGGCACAAGGTCGTGGATTTTAGAACTAGACTTCCTAAGCCGTGACTCACGGCGATTGGCAAGCACTAGTACCTAGGAGAACAGAAAATTACAATACAAGGAATTGACAAGAAGTGTGAGTACCGCTCACAAAGCTAGGACAAACAATAGGAGAGGAATTACACAATTCCTAGTAATTCCTCCAATCCTTCTTCTAGCTTCTTGTCTTCTTCCTGTCTACTTGTCTTCCTTAGCCTCCTCTTGAGTCTTCTTTGCGCGTCTTGCGCCCTTTGGCCGCGTCCTCCTTGAGCCGGCGGCGTTGGGGGAGCCGCCAAAAGTCCCCAAGTTGTCACCCTCCTTCTTTTTAGGGTGCTCTTAGGTCGTGAGAGTCCCTAATCTTGGGGAGGGACGCTGTCCCAGTTTTTGGATGAAGGAGGTTTGAAGGAGCCTTGAGAATGAGGAGGATTTTGTGGTTTTAGAGGTGGGAACTCCCCAACCCGTCCCACAAAAATCTTCCTAGCCCCCTGGAAGTGTGAAGAGGCTGGAAGGAAGTGGCTCCAACAAGTAGGATTTTTTTCCAGCTCTGCAACGCACTTTATGACGCTTCAATCCGTGAAGTATTGATGCCGTAGTCCCTTCTGGCGTTTCTGCTGCTGCTTGCAGCTACCGGAGGCGTTTTATCTATGTCGTAGCCGCCGTTTCCGTCGAACCCTTGGTCGCGAGGGTCGTCTCGCTCTGAGAACCACTGTAACGGGCTGAGTCTCCAGCTCCTGCTCTGAAGTCGTCGTCGGAGTTCGCAGAATGGCATTCTCAGTCCGCGTCAGGGGTTTACCCCCTTCGCAAGACTGAGGGGCAATCGTCATCAACGACCGAGAGCTGTAAGACTCGAATATTTCGAGTCTCCGGAGGCCCATTTCTGGTTTTAACCAAACCCCTGGTTTTGGGACCCAAACCGGGGGTTTTTACCTCGAACTTGTGTGTTCGCACAAGTTATTTTGTTCGTTTTATGTCAAAGTTTGTCGGAAACGAACTTCGATTCATATTTTGTCGTTCTGGCGAGAAATCGTCGCGTGCGAGGCACGCTGACGATTTCGCGCCAGTGACTTTCACCTTACCCTCGCTCCCCCTATCCCTCGTCCTCTCTTGCTCGTTTGCAAGGAGGGCGAGGGGGGGGCGAGGGCACGAGGCCACGAGGCCGCGCCCTCGAGGCCCTCGTGGCCTCTCAGCCGCCGATCGGGCTGAGGCCGCGATCGGCGGCTGGTGGCTGGCCGGCCGGTGGCTGGCCGGTCACTTGGCCGGCCGCCGGCCGTCCAGCCGGCCGGCAGCGAGCTGGCCGGCGGCCAGCAAAGTGCTGGCCGCCGGCCAGCCCTCGCTGACGCGAGGGGTGGTGCGCAACCACCCCTCGCTTCAGCGAGGTGGGAGGGCCGAACCGGCCCTCCCGCTACAAACGAGAATGACGCATGATTGAGGTCTTGTGTGCTCGAGTCGGGTGACGTATAGGACGCTGTATTGCAAGAGGTTGCTTCGAGAAATTCCTACGGGAAGTCGGGATGTTTTGAAGATATCAAGGTACTTTTTTTTAAGAAATCCAACGATGTTGAGAATTCAACTGAACAATATCAAAATATCTATATGATTTGTGTTTATTTCTGATGAAACTTCTCGGAAGTGGTAGACTTCAGTAGAACCTTTCAGAATGGAACAACGGACATTAAGAAAACTGGGAAAACATCCTCTGTCTAATGGCATAAAAATCCAAAAGGTCAATGCAAAATGGACCACAAGTGTTAGGGACATAAATGCCCATGTGTGGAATTCAGGAACTCGTGTATGTCAAAGACATAACGATTTTCCCCGTTTATAAATGATGTCCCGCCAAGTTGTAAGAAGTCAACGCCGGCTAAAGTAACCTTTGGTATGTTGATCAACATCTTGTCGATTATCACAGGGATTTCAGTTGTTGCGTAAAGCGGCGTAGCCTTGAAACTTGATGACTTAATCCATCACTTTTCCTTATCGGTGGTGTCCAAGAATGCCTTTGAATTTGTACTCCCTGCACTCGTTTGCTTCGACAAGTGGAAGCATCGACACATCTCTTCTGAGGAAACTCTTTTTTGGGTCCCAAGAGGGTTTGAGTCAGGTGATATGGAACACAAGGAGGATCACTATGCTGCCAGGAAGGGAAAGCTTTGCAAAGACAGGTATCCACAGTTCTTCAATTTCAAACAGCCCCAAGTGGTACTTTGGTTTGAGCTTTGCGTTGTACTGTTCTCGCAATCTGACATTGACCAAGCTCAGTAGGACGCGATCACCAATATGGAGCTTGGTGCCCCTCCAGTACTTTTCGACTGCTTTCCTCATTGTCTCTTGAGTCTTCGCAAGCGTATGTCGAGTCTTGTCCCATACACTTTGGAAGTCTCGCCAGTAGATGTTGACGATGGAAATATTGCTCAAAATCTGCATACATGCCGGGGTTGCTGGCACTTTTCCATGAACCACATCAGAAGGAATTTCACCCCGTCAATGCAGAGGTCCTGGGGGTGTATGAGAGATTGACAGTGGGTATATTGACCGCTCAGTCAGTACCATGTGGCTTGCACAACATTTGGAGTAGTTGGATAAGCGGGTGATTGGTGCTCAGTCTGCCCGTCAGGTTTGGTGTACGATGCTGTTGATAGATGGATCCAATGGCCATAACGAGTTATCAACTTACGCCTGAATCTGCTGGTGAACCTTCCATCTCTGTCATTCTTTATGGAGGAGGGGACGTTGTGTATTCCAGGAAGGTTGTTGAGGAACAGCCATGCTGTTACCCTGGTGGTGACCTTTGTTGTTGTTTGGATGAAATGTGACATCTTCAATAACCAGTTGACAACCACAAGGACTGCGTCAGATCCCTCAGTTGTGAAGGATTAATCCATCATGAAGTCCCTGGATATTTCTGACCTTGGTTTGTTGGGTCCCGGCAGCAGTTGAAGCAAACCTGAGGATTTGGCTTGTCTCAACTTGTGGCATTGACACACGTGGGATGTAACGTCTGTTTGCATCTTGTCCCACCATCATTACTTTGTAGGTTTTCCCGGCCTCTTTTCCTTGCCAACGTGTCCACTTAGACCAGTGCCAAGGAACTCCTTCACTAGCATGCGACATCGATCATCGCGTGGTGGTACGATAAGTTGGGGAGTAAATTGTCTGCACTAGTATGGTTTGTCAAACAGGAGTTTATTTTTAAATTTCCAAACTCCTCTTATCCTTTTGCAAACACCTTCGCAAGGTATTGGTGTTGTTCTACAGATAGCGTGCCAATATGAGATATTAGATTTGGCTACCAAATCACAATTCCCGTAAAACTTGTCCAGGTCCGTAATAAATAATGTGGTCAATGTTTTAATCGAGTAACTTCAACCATCGAGTTTACACCAACGGCTCAGATTTGACTATGTCCAGACATAGTTTTGTGCGTTGTGATCGGTACAAACGATACATCGTCGGCATCCCAGGTAACACCGCCATGTCTTGAACACGTGCATGAAAACCGAAAAGATATCGTTGTACACCAAACAATTTAGCTCCGTGCAACTAGTTGTTCTCCACCGCTGTTGCCTTGGAGAAGAATGACTCCAATCAGACACATCGGTGGCCATGACATAGTCCATGGGATGCTCTCCCAATAGTAAGCCTGACACCAAGGTAAGAGCATTTCTCAATGAGCTGAACAATTCTTGTTCGCTTTTTTACCAATTCGACTAAGAAGTTTAATGAGTGACAATGTAGATAGATGCTAACACTCCGGCATAGTTGTGTAAGAATCAAAGAAAGTAACTGCGGAACCCTGAAAGTACTTTGAAGTACCAAACATTGGTTTGCGTAGGCCAGTGAACAATTGCCTCCAGTTCTCTCACATCCATTGTAATTTTTCCGCTGCCAATGACCTGGCCACAAAATGTGATCAAACAGTGGCTAGATTTGCCATCTAAGAGTTTCTGTAGAGTTCCTCTCTTGGTAACATTTTACGGACCTTTTGGAGACGTCCACCATGCTCCTCTAATGTGCGGGTATAAACCATGATGTCATCAGGATGTACGATGACAAAGTCATGAAAGTACAGTGGAAACAAATTGTTAATGGCTGCAATAGATGCTGCTCAGGATTCTTTAGTCCAAATTACAAGATTATGGCCAAGAAGAATCACAATTCTGGAGAATTATGTGAAAAATCAAAGGGGTGTTTTCATAACTTTCATATTGATCCTCTCTTGATATCATGCTTTGTTAGTAAATGGCAATAGAATCATTGAAAATTTTCTCTTGTGTATTCGTTCATCCATTATTAGGCCACTTCATTTCCTGAGTTGTGTGGTTTCTGACTACAGTGTTGGGAATCATAATTTCGTTCCCAAGACCAAAATTGCAATTCCAGTTTTGATCCTGGAATTGCAGTTGTGATTTTGAAACGTTTCTTAGAATCACAATTCTCACCTTCAATTTTTAGTTTTTGGCCTACAACCTTACCTCTGCCTCCACGCCTGTGCCGCTGTGCCTGTCCCCCCAAGCCTGCGCCTCCGCGCCCGCGCCTCCATGCCTACACCTCTGTGCATGTGCCTTCGCGGCTAAGCTTTTGCCCCTTTGCCTCTGTGCCTGCGCCTCCGTGCTTGCGCCTCCGTGCCAGTGCACCTGCCACTCCGTACATATGCCTCTACGCCTGCACCTCCATGCCTATGCCTCCGTGCTTGCGGCTCTGCGCCTGCGCCTACACGCCTGTCCCTCTGCTCCTGCACCTTTGCGCCTGTGCCTACACGCATGCACCTTTGCGTCTGAGCCTCCGCACCCATCCCTTTGTGCCTTCACCTCCACACCAACGCCTCCACGCCTACCACTCTGATCCTGTGGCACCACGCCTATGCCCACACCTACATGCCAGTGCCTCCGCTCCTGGGCCTCCTTGCTTGTGTCTCTCTGCCTGCGCCTTTGCACCTAACCCGCCACGCCTGCGTAGCCCCACCTGCTCCTCCATGTCTGCAGCTCAGCGCCTTTACCTCTGCGCCTGCACCTCCGTGCCTATGCTTGTGCGCATGCACCTATGCACCTGCGCTTACAGGTCTGCACTTGCATGCTTGTACCTTTGCACCTATGCCTCCACATTTGGGCCTCCACACCAGCGCCTTAGCGCCTGGGCCTCCTTGCCTACGCCGTTGTGCTTGCGCCTCCACGCCCGCGCCTCAACACCAGTGCCTCCATGCCAGTACCTCGGCACAAGAGCCCATGCGCCTGTGCCTCTGTGCCTACGCCTCCATGCCTGTGCCTTTGCGCTTGCGCCTCCAAGCCTATGCCTTTGCACCTTTGCCTCCGTGCTTGCTCCTCCGCACTTGTGCGCCTGCTACTCTGCGCCTACACCTCTACGCCTGCACCTGCACGCATGAGCCTCGACACCTGCGCCTCATTGCTTGCACTTCTATGCCAGCATGCCTACCACTACACTCCCGTTCCTCCGGGCTTGTGCATTTGTGCCTGTGCCTCCAAGCTTGTGCCTTCATGTATTTGCCTCTACACCTGTACTTCTACGCCTTCACCTTCGCGCCTACGCCTCCGTTTCTGAGTCACCACGCCTATGCCTCGGCGCCTTCACCTCCGTGCCTGCACCTTTGCGCCTTGGCCTCCACGTTAGCACCTCCATGCTTGTGCCTCTATACTTGCGCCTCCACACCTGCGCCTACACCCTTGGACATGCGCCCCTATACATGCTTGCCTATGCTTTGTGCTAGCGCGCCTATAATACCACCAGTACCTCTACACATGCGCCTCAACGCCTGTGCCTCTACACTTGTGTCTTTGCGCCTATGCCTCCATGACTGCGCCTCCACGCTTGCATCTCTGGGCCTACCGCTTTGGGCTTGCGCCTTTGTTCATACACCTCCACATATGTACCTCTGTGCCTACACCTTTTGTTCTTGCGCCTCTGCACCAGTGCCTCTGCGCCTCTCCCTCCATGCTTACGCTTCACGCCCCTGCCTCCACGCCTGCGCCTCTACGTGTGCGCCTCTGCGCTAATACGCCTGCCACTCCACATGCGTACCTCCATGCCCATGCCTCCATGACTATGCCTCCAAGCCTTCGCCGTAGTACGTGCACCTTTGCGCCTATGCTTTCGCGCCTCGCCTCCTTGTATGTGTCTTTGAGCCTGTGCAACCATACTAGTCCCTCCGTTCCTACTCCTCAACAACTGTGCCTTTGTGTCTGTGCCTCAACGCCTGCACCTTCATGACTTTGCCTTCACGCTTGCACCTTCCCGCCTACACCTCTGCACCTGGAACTCCCCGCCTGCTTCTTATGAATCCGCACGCACCCCTCTGCGCCTGGGCCTCCACGCTAACACCTCTCTGCTAGCACCTCTAAGCCTATGTCTCCGAGCCTGCACCTCTATGCCTGCACCTCCGTGGCTGCGCCTCAAAGACTACACTCCTATGCATGTGCCACCACTCCTGCACCTCTGAGCCTACGCCTCCGCACCAACGTGCTTGTCACTCCGTGCTTATACCTCTACGGAAGTGCCTACGTGCCTGCGCCTCTGCTCTTGTTCCTTCGTGCCTATTCCTTCGCGCTTGTGCCTCCACACCTACGCCTTCACCTGTGGGTCTCGGCGCCTATGACTCCAAGCCTCCACCTCCACGCGTGCACCTCTGCGCCTTCGCCTGCGTGCCTGATCTTCCGTTCCAGCATGCCTACCACTCCAATCTTGCACCTCTGCGCCTACACCTCTGGGCCTGCGCCTCCGCACCCGCACTTCCGCGCAAAGATGCCTTCTACTCCACACCTGCACCTCCGTGCATGCACTTGCATGTTTGCACCTCCAAGCCTGCGCCTCCCTGCATGCACCTCCTCACATGTACCTCCGCACCTACACCTTCGCACGTACGTCTCCATGTCTTCACTTCCATGCCTCTGCCTCTGTTCCTGCACCTTTGTGCCTGCGCCTCCATGAATGTGCCTCCAAGCCTGTTCCTTTGCGCTTGTGCTTCCGCGCCATGGCGCCTGCCACTCCGCGCCTACATGTTTGCACTTGCGCCTCCATGCCTGTGCCTCTACGTCTGCGCCTTCACGCTTGGGCCTTAGTCCATGCGCCCCCGCTCCTGAACCTACGCAGCTATTCCTCTGCACCTGTGCCTCAGGACCTACGCCTCTACACACACGGCACCACACTTGCACCTCTGGGGCAACGCATCCGAGCCAACGCGCCTACCACTATGTTCCTACACCTCCATGCTTACGCCTCTGCACATGCACCTCCGAGCCTGTCTCTCCGCACCTACGCCTCGATACCTCCGCCACCCAGCCTGTGCCTCCGCGCATGCTCCTTTGCACCTACGTCCCTGCACCTGCGCTTTTTTCCTGTGCCTCTGTGCTTGTGTCTCCAAGCTTGCTCCGCTGCACCTATGCCTTCGTGCCTATTCCTCGATGCCAATGTGCCTTCCACTCTGTGCTTGTACTTCTATGACTATGCCTCCACACCTATGTCTTCGTGCAAACATCCCTGCCACTCCATGCCTGCACTTCTAAACCTACGCCTTTGTGCCTGTGCCTCCAAGCTTGCGCCTTCGCGCATGCGCCTTTGCAGTCGCGCCTTCGCGCCTACTCCTTCACATCTGTGTCTCCACTTCTGCACCTCTCCACCTTCGCTACTGCGCCTACACCTCCACGAGTGCGCCTCTGCACAAGCATGCTTGCCACTCTGCCTACATCTCTGTGCCTACGCTATCACACCAGCAGCTCTACGCCTACTTGTTTGCTCCTACATCTTTGCGCCTCTTCCTTCGGGCCTGCACCTTTGTGCCTGCACCTTCATGGCTGTGCCTCTGTGCTTGCACCTTTATGCCTGCGCCTTTTACGCCTGCGCTTTCGTGCTTGCACCTTCATGCCTATGCTTACGTGCTTGCACCTCTGTGCCTGCGCCTTTTGCGCATGCGCCTCTATGCCAGTGCCTCGACGTCCGTGCTAGTACACCTACGAATCCTCGCATGCGCCTTTGGGCTTGCCACTCTATGCCTTCACTTGTTTGCCTACGCCAACGCACCTATGCCATGGCACCTTCACCTCTACACCTACTCCTCTACACCTTCGGTGCGGTGCCTATACCTCCGCACTGGCTCCTCTGCACTTCGCACGTGCGCCTCCATACCTATGCCTACGTGCAATCATGTCTTCCACTCCATGCCTGGGCTTCCACGCCTATGCCTCTGTGCCTGTGCCTTCAAGCCTTCGCATGTTTGCATGCGCCTTTGCGCATGTGCCTTCACACTTTGCCTCAACGCCTGCACCTTCGCGACTATGCCTCTACGCCTACGCCTCCATGCCTGCGCCTCCACCCCTGCACATGCTTGCCTGTGCATGCTTGCCTGCAAATGCTTGCCTGTGCTTTAGTATCAGCGCGCATGCGACACCGCCAGCACCTCCACACATGCGCCTTCGCACCTATGCCTCTATACATGCATCTTCATGCCTACGCCTCCATGACTGCGCCTGTGCGCCTGCGCCTCCGGGCCTACGACTTTGCGCTTGAGCCTTCGTGCCTACACCTCCGCGCCTATTCCTTTGCGCCTACACCTTTTCGGCCTGCCTCTACACCTGTGCGTCGGCGAGAGCGCCTCGGCCCCTGCACCACCGTACATGCTACTCCTTGCCTACGCCTCCACAATTGTGCCTCCACGCCTGTGCATTCTCCCCCTGCACATGTGCTCCTGCACCTCCACGCCTGCTCCTCGCGCTTGCTCCTCGCGCTTGCTCCTCCATGCCTTCGCTGCCGTGCCTGTGCCTCTGCACTGGTACCTCCGCGCCTTTGCCTCCATGCCTATGCTTCACGCCCGTGCCTTCACACCTACGCCTTCGTGTGTGCACCTCTGCGCTGGCACGCCTACCACTCCACACTCGTGCCTCCACTCCTAAGCCTCCGTGATTGTGCCTCCGAGCGTTCGACTCTGCACATGCGCCTTCACGCCTATGCCTCCATACCTTGCCTCCTTGTATGTGCGTTTGCACTTGCTCAATCACGCCTCTGCCTCCGCGCCTGCTCCCCAGCAACTGCGCCTTCACGTCTGCGTCTCAACACCTATGCCTTCGCAACTTTGCCTCTGCGCTTGCACCTTCCTGCCTACACCTGCTTGCCATTCCCTGCCTCCCTCTTGTGAATCCATTACACCTTTGTACCTAGAACAATATGCCAACGCCTCTTTGCCTGCACCTTCGAGCCTACATCTCTACGTCTGCGTCTTTGCGCCTTCAGCTCCATGCCTACGCCTCAATGCATATGCTTTTGTGCCTATATCTCCGTGCCTGCGCCTCCGCGCTTGCCCCTCCATCACCGCGCCTTCGCACCAGCATACCTGCCACTCTATGCTTGCACCTCCGCACCTGCGCCTCCCCTTCTCCGCTCCCACCTTGCGCCTCCTTGCGTGTGCCTCTACGCTTGCGCCTCCGCACTTGTGCCACCGTGCCTATGCCTCTACATCGACGCCTACGCGCCTGCACCTCCGCTCCTATGGCTCTCCGCTTGTGCCTTTAACTCGGCACTTCCTTGCCTATGCCTCCATGCATGTGCTTGCACGACAGCGCCTCTGCGCTTGCGCCACAACACTTGCATCTCCGCACCTGCACCTCCGCAAGTGCGCCTTCGCGCATGCAACTCCTCACCTACGACTCCATCCGTGTGCACCCGCGTTTGTGCCTTTGAGCATGCGCCTCTTCGCTTGCACCTCCATGCTTGCACCTTGGTGCTTGCGCCTCCGAGCCATTGCACCTGGCACTCCACACCTGGACCTCTGCACCTGGGCCTACGAGCCTGCGCCAGCGTGCCTACGCCTCCACACTTGAGCCTTTGTGCTTGCCCCTCTGAGCGTGCGTGTTCGTGCCTGCATCTCCGTGCCCGCGCCTCCGCGTTTGTGCATCCACACCATTCGCCTTTGTGCGTGCACCTTCAAGCCTACACCTCCACGCCTGCACATCTAGGCTTGTACCTTTGCCCGTGTGCCTCTACACCTATGCCTTACGCGTGTGTGCCTGCGCCTCCAAGCCTGTAACTCAAACTCTGTGCCTCCACGCATGCACCTCCAGGCCTGTGCCTCCGCGCCTTCCCCTCCGCTTTTGGGGCTCCCTGCCTGTGCCTCTGCTCCTACGTAACCATGCCTGCGCCTTCGTAGCTACACCTCCACGACTGCGACTCCATGTGCACGCCTTTGCTCCGTGCCTGCGCTTGTGCACGTGCACCTGTACGCCTGCTCCTTTGTGCCTGTGCCTCCACACTTGTACCTCCGCACTGGCGCCTCCGCACCTGGGACCTCCGCACCTACGGCCCTGCACCTACGCCTCCATGCTTGCACCTCCTTGCTAGTTTCTACGTGCCAGCACCTTTGCACCTATGCCTCCTCATTTGCGCCTCAATGCTTGCCCCTTCGCACCTTTCTCAATGCGCCTATGCCTCCGTACCCACACCTCTACGTGCGCACCTCTGGGCTTGCACCTCCACCCCAGTGCACATTCCACTCCATGCGTGCACCTCCACACATGCGCCTCTGCGTCTGCGCCTTCAAGCCTGCGCCTCTGTGCCTACACCTCTTTGCCTATGCCTTTGCGACTCTACCTTCACCCCTTTGCCTCCGCGTCTATACCTTCAAGCCTACACCTCAGTGCCTATGCCTCCGCATCTTCGCCTTCGTGCCTACTCCTCCGTGCCAGCAAGCCTGCCACTTTGCGCTTGCACCTCTACGCCTATGCCTATGCGTATGCGCCTCTGCATGTACACCTTCAGGCCAGCATGCCTTCCAGTCCTAACTTGCGTCTGCACGCATGCGCTTGTGCACCTGTGCCTCTAAGAATGCACCTTTGCACATGCACCTTCGTACCTATGCCTCTGTGCATGTGCATCTGCATCGGTGCCTCCTTGCTTGCGCCTCCGGGCGTACACCTCCAGGCATTTGCCTCAATGCCTGCGCCTCTATACCTGCGCCTCTGTGTTTGGACTTCAGCACCAACGTACTTGCCACTCCGTGCCTACGTCTCCGTACTTGCGCCTCTTCACCTATGCCTCTCTTCCTACGCCTTCGCGCCTGCGCTTCTACGCCTATGCGTACATGCTAGTGCCTCCGTGCCTGTGCCTCCACACCTGTGCCTTCACACCTATGCCTCCATGCGTGCACCTCTGGGCCTGCGCCTCCGCGCATCCGTGTCCACCACTGCGTGCCTGCACTCCATACCTACACCTTGGTACATGCGCCTACGTGCCTGTGCCCCTACACCTGTGCCTCCAGGCATGTGCCTCTGAGCCTGCACCTCGCGCCTCTGCGCATGCAAATCTGCGCCTGTGCTTCCGCCCCTATGCCTACACCTTCGTACCTGGGCCTTTACGTGTACACCTCCAAGCTTGCACCTCCACGCCTATGCCTCTGTGCCTTCGCCTCCGTGCCTGCTCGTTGATGCCAGCGTACATGCCACTGTGTGCCTACATTTCTATGCCTACGCCTCTGTACCTGCGTCTCCGTGCTAGCATCCTTGCCACTCCACACCTGCGCCTCCGTGCCTGAACCTACCTGTCGGCCCCTCCAAGCGTGGGCATCCGAGCCTGCACGTCCACGCTTTTGTCTATGTGGTTGCGCCCCCACGCCTACGCATCCACGCCTATGCCTCCACGCATGCACCTCCATGCCTAAGCCTGTGTGCCTATGCCTTTGTGCTTGTGCCTCTATGCATGTGCCTCTGCGACTGTGCCTCCTCTTGTGCTCGCATGCCACCCTGTGCCTGTAGCTCTGCATCTATGCCTTTGTACATGCGCCCCCGAGCCTACGCCTTTGATCTCGTGCCTCCGCGCATGCGCCTCCATGCCTGCGCCTCCCCGCCTACCCCTCCGCACATTCACATCCACGCCTGTGCCTCAGCTCCTGCGCCTTCCCGCGTGTGCCTCCACACGTGCGCCTTCGTGCAGGCACTACCACGCCTGCGCCTTTGCTCTTGCGCCTGCGCGCCTGCACCTCCATGCCTACGCTTTCGCGACTATGCCTCCGCACCTGCATGTGTACGCGTGCGCCTACACACCACTGCCTCTGCCCATGCGCCTCTACACCCGTGCCTCCACGCTGTTGCTTCCACGACTGGGCCTAAGAGCCTACGCCTCCGTGCCTGCGCCACCGTGCCGACAACACCATGCTTGCGCCTCCTCGCTTGTGCCTCCGTGTTAGTGCCTCCGTGCCAGCGCCTCCACGCTTGTGCCTGTATGCATGCGCCTCCACGCCTATGCTTCCATGCGTGCGCCTACGTGCCTTTCCATCTGTGCCTACGCCTCCGCACCTAGGCCTCAACACCTTTGCCTCAACGCCTCCACCTCTGGGCCAGTGCCTCTGCGGCAGCACACCTACCACTTTGTGCCTACTTCTCCATGCCTGTGCTTTCGCACCTGCGCCTTCGCCCGTGGGCCTCTATGACTACGCCTCCAAGCCTCCACCTCCGCGCCTGCGTTACCACACCTTCGCCTCTGTGCCTGATCCTCCGTGCCAAGGTGCCAGCCAGTCCGCATTTGCACTTCTGCGCCTACGCCTTCGTGCCTATGCCTCCGCACCTTTGTCTCCATGCCAACATGCCTTCTACACCACACCTGCGACTCCATACCTGTACCAGCGCACCTGCACCTACAAGCCTGTGCCTCCTTGCATGCACCTCCTCACATGCACCTCCGCACCTACGTCTCCGTGCCTAGGCCTCCGTGTCTTCGCTTCTATGCCTGCTCCTCCGCGCCTACATCTCTGCGCCTGCGCTTGCGTACCAGCGCCTCTACGCGTGTGCCATTGCGCTTGTGCTTCTCTGCCATCGTGCCTGCCACTCCGCATCTGCATCTCCGCACCTGGGCCTCCATGCCTGTGCCTATGCGCCTGCGCATTCCCGCCTGCACCTACGTGCTTGTGCCTCTGCTCCTACGCCTACGTGCCTACACCTTCGCGTCTTCGCCTCAGTGTCTTTGCCTCTGTGCCTGCTCCTTTGCGCTTGCACCTCAAGGGCTGTGCCTCCGAGCCAGTGCGCCTACCACTACGTGCCTGCACCTCCACGCCTGCGCCTTTGCACATGCGCCTCCGCGCCTGTGCCTCTCCATTTGGGCCTCCACACCTGTGCCTCCCAGCCTGTGCCTCCGCGTCTGCACCTCCGCGCTTGTGGCTCTATGTATGCACCTATGCACCTACGGCTTTATGCCTGTGCATGCATCTCTGCACCTACGCCTCCGTGCCTCTTCCTCCACGTCTGGGCCTTCACGCCAGCACCTCCCCACCTTCAAATCCGTTCCTATGCCTCCACTCCTGCGCCATCGCGCATGCCCGCCTGCCATTCTGCTTGCATCTATGCGCCTACGTTCTCGCACCTACGCCTTTGCGCCTTCTTTTTTGCTCTTGCACCTATGCGCCTTTTCCTTCGGCCCAACGCCTTCATGCTTGCACTTCCGTGCCTGCGCCTCTGTGCCTGCAGCTTTTGCGCCTACGCCTCCGCGCCAATGCCTTGGCATCTGTGCCACCGCACATGTGACTCCTCGCATGCGCCTCTAGGCTTGCGACTCCGTGCCTCAACATGTTTGCCTATGCCAATGCGACTATGCCTTCGCGCCTTCACCTCTGCGCCTGCTCCTCTGCAACTTTGCTCTAACGCCTGCGCCTCCACATTGATGCCTTCGCGCTTCGGCCTCTGTGCCTGCGCCTCCATGCCTACACCTTCGTGTAAG
This sequence comes from Penium margaritaceum, assembly GCA_023375785.1. Classification (NCBI taxonomy): domain Eukaryota; kingdom Viridiplantae; phylum Streptophyta; class Zygnematophyceae; order Desmidiales; family Peniaceae; genus Penium; species Penium margaritaceum. The sequence goes on from SZWC01000079.1 coordinate 36,211, forward strand.
CATGCCTGCCACTCCACGCTTGCGCCTCCAGGCCTGGACCTCTGTGCCTACGCCTCTGAGCCTTGACCTCCGTGCATGGGCCTTTGCGCCTGGGCCTTCACGCCTCACCTCCACGTTTGCGCCTCAGCAACTACACCTACACATCTGTGCCTCGGCGCTTGCGCCTTTGCGCCTGCACCTCTGCGCCTACGTTTTTCCGCCTGCGCCTCTGCACAAGCGTCTCGGCGCCATTGCCTTTGCGCCTGCGCCTCTGCATCGGCGCCACAACACCTGCGCCTCCGTGCCTGTGTCTCCGAGCCTGCGGGTGATCCCTCTGCCCCTACGCCTGCGCCTCCACACATGCACCTCTGGGCCGACTCTTGTGCACTTATGCCTAAGCGCTTCCACCTCCACGCTTGTCCCTCCACGCGTGCACTGCCGCATTTGCGCCTCCGTGCCTACACCTCTGTGCCAGCGCGCCTACCACTCCACACTTGTACCCTTGCGCCTGCGCCTTTGCACATACGCCTCCGGGCCTGTACCTCCGAGCCTGTGCCTCCGCGCCCGGGCCTTCACGCCTGTGTGTTCGCGCCTGCACCTCGTGCCTGTGCCACCGTGCCTGTGCCTCTGCGCATGCGCCTTTGCGCTTGCGTCTCCGCGACTGGGCCTCCGCCCCTACGCCTCTGCGCCTGCACCTCCATGGTTGCGCCTTCGCGTCAGCTCCTCCGCGCCTACGCCTGCGCGCCCGCGCCTTCTCGCGTGTGCCACTGCGGCTGCGCCACCGCGCCTGCGCCTCTGCGCCAACATGCCACTACTGAGAGCTTTTTATGCAAAGATCTCAGTTGTGGCAGGTTCAAGGCAGATGTCCATGCTGTTGGTTTGCTTCACGGTCGTGATGCCCTTGGCAGATGTGGATGTACTACATGACTTATTGTTTCCAGTGACATGATCGTGCGCTGATCCCGCTCTCACGTGCGTGTATTGTTCGTCTATGGGTCTTGAGGGAGTGTTGGTCATGGGTGTAAGACGCGTAAGGTACCTCTTGACTTTGTTCACACACACACACACACACACACACACACACACACACACACACACACACACACACACACACACACACACACACACGCACA
>SZWC01000079.1:55529-66895 GCA_023375785.1 Penium margaritaceum
CGAACGCACATGGGACACTATCAGTTCCGAGTGTTATGCTTCGGGCTTACAAATGCCCCGGCAACCTTCCAAGGAGAAATGAACCGAACGTTCGCCAAGCAACTCGGACAGTTTGTCTTGGTTTACCTGGACGACATCCTGGTTTTCTCCAAATCAATGGAAGAGCACATAGAACATCTGCGCGAAGTTCTCGCAATCCTTCGGGAACAGAAGTTCTATGCAAAAGTGAGCAAGTGCAAGTTTGCACAAGATGAGCTCGAATACCTTGGACACATCGTTGGCAAGGACGGCATCCGCGTCGACCCACGAAAAGTCCAAGCCGTTGTGGACTGGCCACGCCCCGAAAATGTTGGGCAGATTCGGTCTTTCCTCGGCCTTGCAAACTACTTTCGACGGTTTATGCAAGGGTATTCGACCCTGGTAGCACCGCTAACCAGGCTCACGCGAAAAGACGTGCGTTGGGAATGGACGTCTGATTGCGAGAACGCTTTTCTCAAAGTCAAAGAGCTTCTCTCCACGGCGCCCGTCCTAGCTCTTCCGGATCCATCGCAACCGTGGGAGGTTCGATGTGATGCGTCGGTAGTTGGACTCGGAGCCGTCCTCATGCAGAACGGTCACCCTGTCGCGTATGAGAGCCGGAAGCTCATACCCGCGGAAACGCGGTACACGACTGGGGATCAAGAGCTCCTTGCGGTAGTACACGCTTTCAAGATGTGGCGTTGCTACCTTGAGGGTGCTGAAGGGGGTGTGACGGTCGTGACCGACCATAATCCATTGGTGTTTTTCCAAACGCAACCGAACCTGTCAAGACGACAGGCGCGTTGGAGTGAATACCTGAGTCGATTCTCGTTCACATGGGAATATCGGCCAGGACGCATCAATGTGGCCGATCCACTAAGCCGACAGCCTCTGGAAATTAAAGCAACCACCGAGGTCCGTGGGTGTTTTATGACCATTGCAACAGCAACCGTACAGCCACCAGATCCCCCTGCACCTCTGCGGCAACCACCACGAGAGATTATCCATTACAACGGTTTTGTAAATAGGATCCGGATGGGATACTGTGTGGATTCTTGGTTTCAAGACTCTCGAAATCTGGACAAGTACGGCTTGGTGGAGGCCGCAGGAATCTTCTGGCACGGAGAACAAGTTGTTGTGCCAAACTCGGGAGACCTTCGAGCAAAGGTTATCTCCCAGTTCCACGACCCGCCGGTCGCAGGTCACGTGGGACCCCGAAAGATCGGACAGGCACTCTCGGACCACTATTGGTGGCCAGGGTGGAGTGTGGATGTCCGTAAGTATTGCATGACATGCGACCCATGTCTTCGGAATAAGGCTAGTAACAAGAAGCCTGCTGGACTCCTACAACAGCTTCCCATTCCTGGGACTNTGGCAAAGGATGCACGAGTACTTCGGCAGCGAGTCGCAAATGTCGACAGCGTTTCACCCTCAAACGGATGGACAAACAGAGCGCATGAATCGCACTCTGGAGCAGATGCTCCGCATGTACGTGGACCCTGCCATGCATGATTGGGACGAATTCCTAGCACCGGCAGAGTTTGCGGTGAACAACTCGGTGAACGAGTCTACACAGTTCACACCGTTCGTGTTGAACAGTGGTCGGCATCCAGTGGTACCCTCTTCATTGGTGAAGAGTGGGAGTACAGGAGGGCAGGTTCCTTCCGCTCAAGCCTTTGCCGAGCGCATCGACTCCTTGTTACAGGAGGCGAAGGGTCACCTTCAAGCAGCTCGGCAGCGACAAAAGGCATATGCCGACAAAGGTCGCCGGGAGGTGTCGTTTGACATCGGTGACAAAGTGCTGCTTAGCACTAAAAACCTTCGGTTGAAGTCGCCAGGGGCAAGAAAACTTCTACCAAAGTGGATTGGGCCGTTTCCCATTGTGGCACGCATCGGGCCAGTGGCATACCGATTGCTACTTCCGCCGAGTATGAAGATACATGACGTGTTTCATGTGAGCCTGCTGGCTCCATACACGGCAGAAGGAACCGTTCAGCCACCGCCAGCAGTCCTGGCTGCAGACGGCCAATACGAGGTCCTTCGCCTACTCCAGCACCGAGAGCGTACTCTTCGGTCGCGCGTTGTCAGGGAGTACCTCGTTCATTGGGCCGGTTGTGGACCTGAACATAATTCATGGGAGCCCGAATCTCGGTTGCCCACAGGGGTGGTCAACGAGTACTGGAGCGAGCTTGCAGCTCGCACAGATCGACGCATGGCGGGAGGTACCACCTGAACGCAGAAAAGTGAACAACATTCCCACAGGGCAGCATTCATGGACAGCGACCATAGGAGGTTGGGGACGCCCAACGTGGTTGTCGCGCGGACGCTCCAGCCTAAAGGGGGGAGGCCGCTAGCCGTGCTGACCGACAAGCTGCAGCTTAGGTCCAAGTGCCATGCACGTGTTCATGTTTAGCTGGTGATTGAAATTATTAATTTTCTTTCACGATGTTGACAACTCACTACCTGGCATTCTCATTTGTTGGTCATGAACCGGGACGGTTCATAATAAGTTGGGAGGAATGTAGCGGGAGGGCCAGTTCGGCCCTCCCACCTCGCGATAGCGAGGGGGTGGCTGCAAGCCACCCCTCGCTATCGCGAGGGCTGGCCGGTGGCCAGCCACCCGCTGGCTACCGGCCGGCCGGCGGCCGACCGGCTGGGTGGCCGGCGGCCGGTCAAGTGGCCGGCCGGCCACCCGCCGGCGAGCCATCGGCCGCCGATCGAGCTGGTGGCTCGATCNGCCCTCCTTGCAAACGAGCAAGAGAGGACGAGGGATAGGGGGAGCGAGGGTGAGGACGGAATGTCTGGCGCGAAATCGCCAGCGTGCCTCGCACGCGACGATTTCGCGCCAGAACGACAAAACAAAACTCGAAGTTCGTTTACGACAAACTTCGACGAAAAACAAACGGAATAACTCGTGCGAACACACGAGTTCGAGGTAAAAACCCCCGGTTTGGGTCCCAAAACCAGGGGTTTGGTTAAAAACGGAAATGGGCCTCCGGAGACTCGAAATATTCGAGTCTCCCTGCTCTGGGTCGTTGATGACGATTGCCCCTCAGTCTCGCAAAGGGGGTAAACCCCTGACGCGGACTGAGAACGCCATTCTGCGAACTCCGACGACGACTTCAGAGCAGGAGCTGGAGATCCGGCCCGTTACAGCCACGTACGAAAAAATGCACCCCTTGTAATGATTGCTAGCAGACAAAAGAGTCATTTTTCCAAAATGACTTCTCCACGATGAGAACATCCCCAATTTGTAGATGCAAACCCAATTGAAACCAAATACCACATAAAATTTTCAGTTTAGGGTTCATATCTGCATGCGATTTATCACGCCTAGCGGTAGGGGGGGCCTGCAAGCTCCCTAGTAACGCACAAGGAGTCTCAAACTACTATGTCAAGCAGAATAAGGATGGCTCGGGGAGGTTGGATGTAAAGCACAACACACCTTGATGAACTAAGACAATTAAATTGGATCATTTTTTCCCCAGTAACCATACTTACATGGCAAGCTTTGGAAACATCAACTGCACACATATAATGGCAAAGAAAAGAATGAGGCATACTTGCGAGTCTTTGAAACTCAAGTTGAACGACGTGTTTGTGGCTTGCTATGAGTGGTCCCTTCGAACAAATCTGTTAATAGGCTTAGAGGTTTTAAGATATCAAGGCACTGTTTTGAGATATTAGATATTACTACCTCTGGTAAAGCATTGGAAATCACTACCTCTCACAACGCACTCATTTCCATACATTACTCCCCATCTAAAGAAACCACTTATTCCAAATCACCCCTTCCTCCATTTCACCCCCATCTCAAAATAGCCCCTACCCTTAATCACTCCCTTTGTTGTGCCAAAGCGAAGGCCCCTGCGCCAACCGTTGCTTTGCTTTTGTATAATGTCCCCCTTTGGCTCTCTCAATGAAATGTTTGTGGGCACTGGTTCACACTTTACTGAAGAGGGTAAAGGCATAGAGAGTATTTAGCTAGGAGAAATGGAGAAGGGTGAAAGGTTGGATTTGGAAGGGGTGGAGGTGATCACCGTGAGTTGTGGAGTTATCCTAACACCACCACGAGGTGTTTTGCTATTTCATTTTGTGTGTCCTTTGTTTTCAGGTTGTACCAAACTTTATGCAGAAGCTAGGATTAACAGTGAGGTCACCAGTCATTTTAGCTCTGATGGAAAATGTGACGCATGCCTAAGGACGTATCAGCGAGATTTGAGTGCAAGCTTAAGGAAGTACAAAAAAAACATCCAAATGAAATAAAAAGACTGTTGCCCTCTTCAAGGAGACTTTGTCTTGCACGTGTCGTCACGGCTTGCTGTGCCACTCGAAGCTTCATTTTTGATTAGTTTATGAAGTTATGATTCTTTGCAGTTGTTTCTAGTAATATTTTTTGTTGAGGAAGAACAGTGGAAACCTCTTTACCATAGTTTACGCTATAAATGTTTGAAGATGTTAATTACCACTAAAGTCAGATTTTTACTAATGTATACAGGTCAATTTTGACTCAACTTCCTTGTTTCTATCGCATAACAACTTAGCCAACCCGTCACAAAACGTGAAAACACCTATCTAGGCTGTCTTGACATTTCCTTTCCACATTTTAATGTGTTGCAAGTTCCTTTTCAATTTTTTTTCTCCGTAGTATCTTCACATGTGCAAAGGGATCTTTCATTGTGGTTGAAATGGAGCCGATCTTTGGCGGAAATCTTAGGGAAATCAAAATTTAGCAAGGCTTTTAAAGCACACAAATCTATCTTATCACTAAACAAGCACAAAAAACTTTCAGTACGCTAACTAGCACACAATTGTGTCCATTCCCTATACGAGCACACAAAATTTTCCACCCAGAGAAGTAGCACACAAAACTCTCCAGTGGAAAAAATCTCCAAACGCAAAAAGAGACACAAAAATTTCCAACATCAATGTGTTATGCCATGCCAGTCGCACATCCTCGCAAAAATTTGGTGGCCTCTACTTTGCCATGGATTCTACTCCCTTCCAACAAGAGGTTCATTAGGTGAAGTTAAATTCAGTCTCTATTAATTGTTCGAACATGATGCAAGGCAAAGAAGTTTGGAAAGCTTTCTATTCGTGTCTGTCCGATTGAGCGTGGGTGGACATTTTTGTATGCTATTTCATGCAGCACACAAAAGACTTCAACGAATTCCTGGATGGGGGTAGCTAACTTGAAGAAGTTTATACATGGGGTTCTAACATTTGTGAACTCGATGGGGGTTGTTAGACAAGCTTTTAGTACGCGAAGTTCGCGTCTGACAATACCGACTAACTCCCCCCTTTTTTTTTGTCACAGAAACTACACACAATGAAAGGACAGACCGGTGGCAGCCACGATTTTCTGACAACCGAGTAAAAGACAAAAAACAATTGGGGATGATCCTCAACAACGAACATCGCAAGTGCCTTTTTGCCTCCCACGTACCACACGGTAGGTGAGAAAAAACCAGAGGAGCCAAGCAGGCGGTTGATCTCAAAAGACTACTACAGTATCCACTACGCTATGAGAGATTAGTTTTTGTTGACAAGATTTTAATTAGGTTTCGTTGTTTTTTGGAATGCTTGAACATCACAGATGGGCCCTTTTCACCTTTCTCTTTCAAACTCACTCTTGCGTTCTATCCACCTCCCCATCTGTCCTTCTTATTACCCTCTGGCGACCCTCGGTCATGTATGCACCCACCTTTTAAGCAACTCCTCGCTCTTGACCTCCCCTTTCCTCCTGCAATCCTCCTCTTAAGCCTCTTAGCACCTCACTTTGCCTCCACATCCCTCATAGCTTCCACGTCCACCCTCATTGAAACATGAACTACCAATCACCCGTAACCCATACACCCCTTCAACAATGCACAACTAACTTCACCATACATGAGAAATCACAAGGAGTTTTTTCCTTACATGTATTCTTTAGTTATGGAAGGTTGCAAGTAGCTTCCTATCCACGACTTTTCTAATGACTCCATTCACACTTCCCACAAAGGCTTCTCACCATGATTCTCATTTCCAACAAGTTTCAGTTACTCAAATGATGGATGCTAATAAAATTTTGCATTTTTTCAATACATTTTTCATGGCTTCTTTCATTCATTCTAAGAAAACAAAATGAGTGCTTTAGCTACGATTTAAAAACATTCAGAGCTACCACATTTGTGCCACAGTTGTGCCAGAGTTGTGCCAGAGTTGTGCCAGAATTGTGCCAGAGTTGTGCCACATTTGTGCTAGAGGTGTGCCAGGGTTCTGGAAGAGTCGTGCAAGAGTTGTGCCAGAGTTCGGCCAGTGTTGTGCCAGAGTTGTACAAGAGTTGTGCCAGAGTTATGCCAGAGTTGTGCCAAAGTTGTGCCAGAGTTGTGGCAGAGTTGTGCCAGAGTTGTGCCAGAGTTGTTCCAGAGTTGTGCTAGAGTTATGCCAGAGTTGTACCAGAGTTGTGCCTGTTGTGCCAGAGTTGGCCAGAGTTGTGCCAAAGTTGTGCCAGAGTTCTGCCAGAATTATGCCAAAGTTGTGCCAGAGTTGTGCTAGAGTTATGCCAGAGTTGTACCAGAGTTGTGCCTGTTGTGCCAGAGTTGGCCAGAGTTGTGCCAAAGTTGTGCCAGAGTTCTGCCAGAATTATGCCAAAGTTGTGCCAGAGTTGTGCCACAGGTGTGCCAGATTTGTGCCAGCATTGTGCCAGATTTGTGCCTGTTGTGCAAGGGCTGTGCCAGAGTTGCGCCAGAATTGTGCAAGAGTTATTCCAGAGTTGTGCCAGAGTTGTGCCAGAGTTGTGCCAGAGTTGTGCTAAGGTTATGCTAGAGTTCTCGCAGAGTTTAGCCAGAGTTGTGCCAGAGTTGTGCCAGAGTTGTGCCAGAGTTTTTCCAGAGTTGTGCTAGATTTGTGCTTGGGTTGTGCCAGGGTTGTGCCAAAGTTGTGCCAGAATTGTGCCAGAGTAGTGCCAGAGTTGTGCAAGACTTTTGCCGGAGTTGTGACGGAGTTGTGCCAGAGTTGACCCCTAGTTGTGCCAGAGTCGTGCCAGAGTTGTGCCAAAGTTGTGCCAGAGTTGTGCCAGAGTTGTGACAGAGTTGTGCTAGAGTTTTGCCAGAGTTGTGCCAGGGTTGTGCCAAAGTTGTGCCAGAGTTGTGCCAGAGTTGTGACAGAGTTGTGCTAGAGTTTTGCCAGAGTTGTGCCAGGGTTGTGCACAAGTTGTGCCAGAGTTGTGCCAGAGTTGTGCCAGAGTTGTGCCAGAGTTGTACCAGAGTTGTTCCACAGTTGTGCAATAGGTGTTCCAGAGTTGTGCCAGAGTTGTACTAGAGTTGTTCCAGAGTTGTACTAGAGTTGTGCCAGAGTTGTGCAAGAGTTGTGCCAGAGATGTGCAAGAGTTGTGCCAGAGTCGTGCCAGAGTCGTGCCAGAGTTGTGCCAGAGTTGTTCCACAGATGTGGAAGAGGTGTGCCAAAATTGTGCCAGAGTTGTAACAGAGTTGTGCCGGAGGTGTGGTAAAATTGTGCTAGAGCTGTGCCAGAGTTGTGCCATAGTTGTGCCAGAGTTGTGCCACAGTTGTGCCAGAATTGTGCCAAAGTTGTGCCGGGGTTGTGCCGGAGTTGTGCCGGAGTTGTGCTAGAGTTGTGCCGGAGTTGTGCAAGAGTTTTGCCAGAATTGTGCCAGAGTTGTGCCAGAGTTGTGCCAGAGTTGTGCCAGAGTTGTGCCAGAGTTGTGCCAGAGCTGTGCCAGAGTTGTGCCAAAGTTGTGCTGGTGTTGGGCAGGAGGTGTGCCAGAGTTGTGCCAGAGTTGTGCCAGAGTTATGCCAGTGTTTTGCCGGAGTTGTGCCTGAGTTGTGCCAGAGTTGTGCCATAGTTGTGCCAGAGTTGTACTAGAGTTGTGCCATAGTTGTGCCAGAGTTGTGCTAGAGTTGTGCCAGAGTTGTACCAGAGTTGTGCCAGAGTTGTGCCAGAGTTGTGCGAGAGTTGTGCCAGAGTTATGCCAGAGTTGTGCCAGAGTTGTGCCACAGTTGTGCCAGAGTTGTGCCGAAGTTGTGCCAGAGTTGTGCTAGAGTTGTGCCAGAGTTGTACCAGAGTTGTGCCAGAGTTGTGCCAGAGTTGTGCGAGAGTTGTGCCAGAGTTATGCCAGAGTTGTGCCAGAGTTGTGCCACAGTTGTGCCAGAGTTGTGCCGAAGTTGTGCCAGAGTTGTGCTAGAGTTGTGCCAGAGTTGTACCAGAGTTGTGCCAGAGTTGTGCCAGAGTTGTGCGAGAGTTGTGCCAGAGTTATGCCAGAGTTGTGCCAGAGTTGTGCCACAGTTGTGCCAGAGTTGTGCCGAAGTTGTGCCAGAGTTGTGCTAGAGTTGTGCCAGAGTTGTACCAGAGTTGTGCCAGAGTTGTGCCAGAGTTGTGCGAGAGTTGTGCCAGAGTTATGCCAGAGTTGTGCCAGAGTTGTGCCACAGTTGTGCCAGAGTTGTGCCGAAGTTGTGCCAGAGTTGTGCTAGAGTTGTGCCAGAGTTGTACCAGAGTTGTGCCAGAGTTGTGCCAGAGTTGTGCGAGAGTTGTGCCAGAGTTATGCCAGAGTTGTGCCAGAGTTGTGCCACAGTTGTGCCAGAGTTGTGCCGAAGTTGTGCCAGAGTTGTGCTAGAGTTGTGCCAGAGTTGTACCAGAGTTGTGCCAGAGTTGTGCCAGAGTTGTGCGAGAGTTGTGCCAGAGTTATGCCAGAGTTGTGCCAGAGTTGTGCCACAGTTGTGCCAGAGTTGTGCCGAAGTTGTGCCAGAGTTGTGCTAGAGTTGTGCCAGAGTTGTACCAGAGTTGTGCCAGAGTTGTGCCAGAGTTGTGCGAGAGTTGTGCCAGAGTTATGCCAGAGTTGTGCCAGAGTTGTGCCACAGTTGTGCCAGAGTTGTGCCGAAGTTGTGCCAGAGTTGTGCTAGAGTTGTGCCAGAGTTGTACCAGAGTTGTGCCAGAGTTGTGCCAGAGTTGTGCGAGAGTTGTGCCAGAGTTATGCCAGAGTTGTGCCAGAGTTGTGCCACAGTTGTGCCAGAGTTGTGCCGAAGTTGTGCCAGAGTTGTGCCAGAGTTGTGCCAGAGTTGTCCCAGAGTTGTGCCAGAGTTGTGCCACAGTTGTGCCAGAGTTGTGCCGAAGTTGTGCCAGAGTTGTGCCAGTGTTGTGCCAGTGGTGTGCCAGAGGTGTACCAGAGTTGTGCCAGAGCTGTGCAAGGGTTGTTCCAGAGTTGTGCCAAAGCTGTGCGAGAGTTGTGCCAAAGTTGTGCTGAAGTGTTGGCAGATTTGTGCCAGAGTTGTGGCAGAGTTGTGGCAGAGTTGTGCCAGAGTTGTGCCAGAGTTGTGCCAGAGTTGTGCCAGAGTTATGCCATAGTTTTGCCAATGTTGTACAAGTGTTGTGCCATAGTTGTGGCAGAGTTGTGGCAGAGTTGTGCCGAAGTTATGCCAGAGTTAAGCTATTATTGTGCCAGACTTGTGCCATAGTTTTGCCACAGCTGTGCCTGAGTTGCGCCAAAGTTGTGCCAGAGTTGTGCCAGAGTTGTGCCAGAGTTGTGCCAGAGTTCTGCCAGAATTCTGCCATAGTTGTGCCAGAGTTATGCTGGAGTTGTGCCAGAGTTGTGGCAGAGTTGTGCCAGACGTATGCCAGAGATGTGCGAAAGATTTGCCAAAGTTGTGCCCGGGTTCTGCCAGAGTTGTCCCAGAGTTGAGCCAGAGTTGTACCACAGTTGTGCGAGAGTTGTGCCAAAGTTGTGCCAGAGTTGTGCCAGTGTTGTGCCAGCGGTGTGCCAGAGTTGTGCCAGAGTTGTGCCAGAGCTGTGCCAGGGTTGTTCCAGAGTTGTGCCAAAGCTGTGCCAGTGTTGTGCCAAAGTTTTGCTAGAGGTTTGCCAGATTTATGCCAGAGTTGTGGCAGAGTTGTGGCAGAGTTGTGCCACAGTTGTGCAAGAGTTGTGCCAGAGTTGTGCCGGAGTTGTGCCAGAGCTTTGCCAATTTAAGCCAGAGTTGTTCCAAAGATGTGCCAGAGTTGTGCCAGAGTTGTGCCAGATTTGTGCCAGAGTTGTGCCAGAGGTGTGGGAGAGTTGTGCCAGAGTTGTGCCATAGTTATGCGCGAGTTGTGCCAGAGTTGTGCAAGAGTTGTGCCAGAGTTGTGCCAGAGTTGTGCTAGAGTTTTGCCAGAGTTAAGCCAGAGTTGTGCCAGAGTTGTGGCAGTGTTGTGCCAGGGTTGTGCAAGAGTTTGCCAGAGTTGTGCCAGAGTTGTTCCACAGTTGTGCAATAGGTATTCCAGAGTTGTGCCAGAGTTGTACAAGAGTTGTGCCAGAGTTGTGCGAGAGTTGGGGCAGAGCTGTGCAAGTGTTGTGCCATAGTTCTGCAAGATGTATGCCATGTTTGTGCGAGATTTGTACCAAAGTTGTGGCGGAGTTGTGCCAGAGTTGTGCCAGAGTTCTGCCAGAGTTGTGCCAGAGTTGTGCCAGATTAGTGCCAGAGTTGTGACAGAGTCGTGCCAGAGTTGTGCCAGAGTTGTTCCACAGTTGTGGAAGAGGTGTGCCAGAGTTGTAACCGAGTTGTACCAGAGTTGTGCTAAAGGTGTGGTAAAATTGTGCTAGAGCTATGCCAGAGTTCTGCCATAGTTGTGCCAGAGTTGTGCCACAGTTAGTCCAGATTTGTGTCAGAGTTGGGCCGGAAATGTGCCGGAGTTGTGCCGGAGTTGTGCCAGAGTTGTGCCAAAATTGTGCCAGAGTTGTGCCAGAATTATGCCAGAGCTGTGCCAGAGTTGCGCCAGAGTTGTGCCAGAGTTGTGCCAGAGATGCGCCAGCGTTGTGCCAGAGTTGTGCCAGAGTTGTGCCATAGTTGTGCCAGAGTTGTGCTAGAGTTGTGCCAGAGTTGTGCCAGAAATGTGCCAAACTTGTGCCAGAGGTGTGCCAGAGTTGTGCCAAAGTTGTGCCAGAGTTGTGCCAGAGTTGTCCCGGAGTTGTTCCAGAGTTGTGCCAGAGTTTTGCCAATGTTGTGCCAGCGGTGTGCCAGAGTTGTGCCAGAGTTGTCCCAGAGTTGTGCCAGGGTTCCACCAACGTTGTGGAAGAGGTGTGCCAGAGTTGTGCCAAACTTGTGCTAGAGTTTTGCCAGATTTGTGCCAGAGTTGTGGCAGAGTTGTGCCAGAGTTGTGCCGGAGTTGTGCCAGAGTTTTGCCAGAGTTGTGCCAGAGCTGTGCCAGAGATGTGCCAGAGTTGTGCCAGAGTTGTGCCAGTTTTGTGCCAGAGTTGTGCAATAGATGGGCCAGAGTTGTGCAAGAGTTGTGCCAGAGTTGTGCCAGAGTTGTGCCAGAGTTGTGCCAGAGTTGTGCCGGAGTTGTGCCAGAGTTGTGCCAGAGTTGTGTCAGAGTTGTGCCAG
>SZWC01000079.1:68657-86484 GCA_023375785.1 Penium margaritaceum
GTGCCAGAGTTGTGCCAGAGTTGTGCCAGAGTTGTGCCAGAGTTGTGCCAGAAATGTGGCAGAGTTTTGCCAGAGTTGTTCCAGAGTTGTGCCAGATTTGTGCCAGGGTTGTACAGAGTTGTGCCAGAGTTGTGCCAGAGATGTGCCAGAGTTGTTCCACAGTTGTGCAATAAGTGTTCCAGAGTTGTGCCAGAGTTGTACTAGAGTTGTGCAACAGTTGTGCCATAGTTGTGCAAGAGGTTTTCCAGGTTTGTGCCAGTTATGTGCCGGAGTTGTGGCGGAGTTGTGCCAAAGTTGTGCCAGAGTTGTGCCAGAGTTTTGCCAGAGTTGTGCCAGAGTTGTGGCAGAGTTGTGCCCGAGTTGTGCCAGAGATGTGCCAGAGTCGTGCCAGAGTTAAGCCAGAGTTGTTCCACAGTTGTGGAAGAGGTGTGCCATAGTTGTGCCAGAGTTGTACCAGAGTTGTGCCAGAGGTGTGCTAAAAATGTGCTAGAGCTGTGCCAGAGTTGTGTCAGAGTTGTGCCAGAGTTGTGCCAGAGTTGTGCCAGAGTTGTGCCAGAATTGTGCTAGAGATGTGCTAGAGTTGTGCCAGAGTTGTGCCAGAGCTGTGCCAGAGTTGTGCCAGTGTTGTGCCAGAGTTGTGCCAGAGTTGTGCCAGAATTGTGCTAGAGATGTCCTAGAGTTGTGCCAGAGTTGTGCCAGAGCTGTGCCAGAGTTGTGCCAGTGTTGTGCCAGAGTTGTGCCAGAGTTGTGCCAGAATTGTGCTAGAGATGTCCTAGAGTTGTGCCAGAGTTGTGCCAGAGCTGTGCCAGAGTTGTGCCAGTGTTGTGCCAGAGTTGTGCCAGAGTTGTGCCAGAATTGTGCTAGAGATGTCCTAGAGTTGTGCCAGAGTTGTGCCAGAGCTGTGCCAGAGTTGTGCCAGTGTTGTGCCAGAGTTGTGCCAGAGTTGTGCCAGAATTGTGCTAGAGATGTCCTAGAGTTGTGCCAGAGTTGTGCCAGAGCTGTGCCAGAGTTGTGCCAGTGTTGTGCCAGAGTTGTGCCAGAGTTGTGCCAGAATTGTGCTAGAGATGTCCTAGAGTTGTGCCAGAGTTGTGCCAGAGCTGTGCCAGAGTTGTGCCAGTGTTGTGCCAGAGTTGTGCCAGAGTTGTGCCAGAATTGTGCTAGAGATGTCCTAGAGTTGTGCCAGAGTTGTGCCAGAGCTGTGCCAGAGTTGTGCCAGTGTTGTGCCAGAGTTGTGCCAGAGTTGTGCCAGAATTGTGCTAGAGATGTCCTAGAGTTGTGCCAGAGTTGTGCCAGAGCTGTGCCAGAGTTGTGCCAGTGTTGTGCCAGAGTTGTGCCAGAGTTGTGCCAGAATTGTGCTAGAGATGTCCTAGAGTTGTGCCAGAGTTGTGCCAGAGCTGTGCCAGAGTTGTGCCAGTGTTGTGCCAGAGTTGTGCCAGAGTTGTGCCAGAATTGTGCTAGAGATGTCCTAGAGTTGTGCCAGAGTTGTGCCAGAGCTGTGCCAGAGTTGTGCCAGTGTTGTGCCAGAGTTGTGCCAGAGTTGTGCCAGAATTGTGCTAGAGATGTCCTAGAGTTGTGCCAGAGTTGTGCCAGAGCTGTGCCAGAGTTGTGCCAGTGTTGTGCCAGAGTTGTGCCAGAGTTGTGCCAGAATTGTGCTAGAGATGTCCTAGAGTTGTGCCAGAGTTGTGCCAGAGCTGTGCCAGAGTTGTGCCAGTGTTGTGCCAGAGTTGTGCCAGAGTTGTGCCAGAATTGTGCTAGAGATGTCCTAGAGTTGTGCCAGAGTTGTGCCAGAGCTGTGCCAGAGTTGTGCCAGTGTTGTGCCAGAGTTGTGCCAGAGTTGTGCCAGAATTGTGCTAGAGATGTCCTAGAGTTGTGCCAGAGTTGTGCCAGAGCTGTGCCAGAGTTGTGCCAGTGTTGTGCCAGAGTTGTGCCAGAGTTGTGCCAGAATTGTGCTAGAGATGTCCTAGAGTTGTGCCAGAGTTGTGCCAGAGCTGTGCCAGAGTTGTGCCAGTGTTGTGCCAGAGTTGTGCCAGAGTTGTGCCAGAATTGTGCTAGAGATGTCCTAGAGTTGTGCCAGAGTTGTGCCAGAGCTGTGCCAGAGTTGTGCCAGTGTTGTGCCAGAGTTGTGCCAGAGTTGTGCCAGAATTGTGCTAGAGATGTCCTAGAGTTGTGCCAGAGTTGTGCCAGAGCTGTGCCAGAGTTGTGCCAGTGTTGTGCCAGAGTTGTGCCAGAGTTGTGCCAGAATTGTGCTAGAGATGTCCTAGAGTTGTGCCAGAGTTGTGCCAGAGCTGTGCCAGAGTTGTGCCAGTGTTGTGCCAGAGTTGTGCCAGAGTTGTGCCAGAATTGTGCTAGAGATGTCCTAGAGTTGTGCCAGAGTTGTGCCAGAGCTGTGCCAGAGTTGTGCCAGTGTTGTGCCAGAGTTGTGCCAGAGTTGTGCCAGAATTGTGCTAGAGATGTCCTAGAGTTGTGCCAGAGTTGTGCCAGAGCTGTGCCAGAGTTGTGCCAGTGTTGTGCCAGAGTTGTGCCAGAGTTGTGCCAGAATTGTGCTAGAGATGTCCTAGAGTTGTGCCAGAGTTGTGCCAGAGCTGTGCCAGAGTTGTGCCAGAGTTGTGCCCGAGTTGTGCCAGAGATGTGCCAGTGTTGTGCCAGAGTTGTGTCAGAGTTATGCCAGAGTTTTGCCGGAGATGTGCCAGATTTGTGCCAGAGTTTAGCCAAAGTCGTGCCGGAATTGTGCCGGCGTTGTGCGAGAGTTGTATCAGAGTTGTGCCAGAGCTGTGCCAGCGTTGTGCCAGAGTTGTGCCAGAGTTTTTCCAGAGTTGTGCCAGAGTTGTGCTAGAGTTGTGCCAGTGTTGTGCCAGCGGTGTGCCAGAGTTGTGCCAGAGTTTTGCCAGAGTTGTGCCAGGGTTGTACCACATTGTGCTAAAGCTGTGCCAGAGTTGTGCTAAAGTCGTGCTAGAGTTTTGCCAGATTTGTGCCAGAGTTGTGACAGAGTTGTGCCAGAGTTGTGCCAGAGTTGTGCCAGAGTTGGGCCGGAGTTGTGCCAGAGTTTTGCCAAAGTTGTGCCAGAGCTGTGCCAGAGATGTGCCAGAGTTATGCCAGAGTGGTGCCGGAGTTGTGCCGGATTTGTGCCAGGGTTGTGCCAGAGTTGTACCAGAGTTGTGCTAGAGTTTTGCCAGAGTTGTGCCAGAGTGGTGTCAGAGTTGTGCCCGAGTTGTGCCAGGGTTGTGCAAGAGTTGTGCCAGAGTTGTGTCAGAGTTGTTCCACAGTTGTGCAATAGGTGTTCCAGAATTGTGCCAGAGTTGTACTAGGGATGTGCCAGATTTGTGCTAGAGTTGTGCCAGAGCTGCGCAAGAGTTGTGCAATAGTTGTGTAAGAGGTGTGCCAGGTTTGTGCCATTGTTGTTCCAAAGTTGTCGAGGAGTTGTGCCACAGTTGTGTCAGAGTTATGCCAGAGTTGTCGCAGAG
This sequence comes from Penium margaritaceum, assembly GCA_023375785.1. Classification (NCBI taxonomy): domain Eukaryota; kingdom Viridiplantae; phylum Streptophyta; class Zygnematophyceae; order Desmidiales; family Peniaceae; genus Penium; species Penium margaritaceum. The sequence continues at coordinate 72,119 of SZWC01000079.1, forward strand.
TCATGCTAGATTTGTGCAAGAGTTTATCCACAGTTGTGTAAGAGGTGTGCCAGAATTGTGCCAAAGTTGTACCAGAGCTGTGCCAAAGGTGTGCTAGAATTGTGCTAGAGATGTGCCAGAGTTGTGTCATAGTTGTGCCAGAGTTGTACCACAGTTGTGCAAGAGTTGTGCCAGAGTTGTGCCAGAGTTGTGCTTGAGTTGTGCCGGAGTTGTGCCAGAGTTTTGCAAAAGCTTTGCCAGAGTTGTGCCAAAACTATGCCAGAGTTGTGCCAGAGCTTTGCCAGAGTTGTGCCATTGTTGTGCCAACGTTGTGCCAGAGTTGTGCCAGAGTTGTGCCAGAGTCGTGCTAGAGTTTTGCCAGAGTTTTGCCAAAGTTTTGCAAGAGTTTTGCCAGAGTTGTACCAGTGTTGTGCCAGAGTTGTGCGAGAGTTTTGCCAGAGTTGTGCCAGAGTTGTGCCGGAGTTGTGCCAGAGTTGTGCCAGAGTTGTGCCAGAGTTGTGCAAGAATAGTGCCAGGGTTTTGCCAGAGTTGTGCCAGAGTTGTGCCAGAGTCGTGCTAGAGTTGTGCCAGAGTTTTGCCAGAGTTGTGCCAGAGTTGTGCCAGAGTTTTGCCAGAGTTTTGCCAGAGTTGTGCCAGAGTTGTGCCAGAGTTGTGCCAGAGTTGTGCCAGAGTTGTGCCAGAGTTGTGCCACAGTTGTGCCAGAGTTCTGCCAAAGTTGTGCCAGAGTTGTGCCAAAGTTGTGAAAGAATAGTGCCAGAGTTGTTCCAGAGTTGTGCCAGAGTTCTGCCAGAGTTGTGCCATAGTTGTGCCATAGTTGTGCCAGTGTTGTACAAGGGTTGTACCATAGTTGTGGCAGAGTTGTGACAGAGTTGTGGCAGAGTTGAGTCAGAGTTGTGCAAGAGTTATGCCAGAGTTAAGCCAGTATTGTGCCAGAGTTTTGCCATAGTTGTGCCACAGTTGTGCCTGAGTTGTGCCAATGTTGTGCCACAGTTGTGCCAGTGTTCTTCCAGAGTTGTGCCAGAGTTGTGCCAGAGTTGTGCCAGAGTTGTGCCAGAGTTGTGCCAGAGTTGTGCCAGAGTTGTGCCAGAGTTGTGCCATAGTTGTGCCAGAGTTGTGCAAGAGTTGTGCTAGTGTTGTGCCAGCGGTGTGCTAGAGTTGTGCCAGAGTTGTGCCAGAGTTGTGCCAGGGTTGTACCAACGTTGTGCTAAAGCTTTGCCAGAGTTGTGCTAATGTTGTGCTAGAGTTTTGCCAGTTGTTGCCAGAGTTGTGACAGAGTTATGCCAGAGTTCTGCCAGAGTTGTGCCAGAGTTGTGCCGGAGTTGTGCCAGAGTTTTCCCAGAGTTGTGCCAGAGCTGTGCCAGAGATGTGCCAGAGTTGTGCCAGAGTTGTGCCGGAGTTGTGCCAGATTTGTGCCAGAGTTGTGCCAAAGATGTGCCAGAGTTGTGCCAGAGTTGTGCCAGTGTTGTGCCAGCGTTGTGCCAGAGTTGTGCCATAGTTGTGCCAGAGTTGTGCCAGAGTTATGCCAGAGTTGTGCCAGAGTTGTGCCAGAGTTGTACCAGAGTTGTGCTAGAGTTGTGCCAGAGTTGTGCCAGGGTTGTACCAACGTTGTGCTAAAGCTGTGCCAGAGTTGTGCTAATGTTGTGCTAGAGTTTTGCCAGAGTTGTGCCAGAGTTGCGTCAGAGTTGTGCCAGAGGTGTGCCAGGGTTGTGCAAGAGTTGTGCCAGAGCTGTGCCAGAGTTGTGCCAGAGTTGTGCCAGAGCTGTGCCAGAGTTGTGCCAGAGTTGTGCCAGAGCTGTGCCAGAGTTGTGCCAGAGTTGTGCCAGAGCTGTGCCAGAGTTGTGCCAGAGTTGTGCCAGAGCTGTGCCAGAGTTGTGCCAGAGTTGTGCCAGAGCTGTGCCAGAGTTGTGCCAGAGTTGTGCCAGAGCTGTGCCAGAGTTGTGCCAGAGTTGTGCCAGAGCTGTGCCAGAGTTGTGCCAGAGTTGTGCCAGAGCTGTGCCAGAGTTGTGCCAGAGTTGTGCCAGAGCTGTGCCAGAGTTGTGCCAGAGTTGTGCCAGAGCTGTGCCAGAGTTGTGCCAGAGTTGTGCCAGAGCTGTGCCAGAGTTGTGCCAGAGTTGTGCCAGAGCTGTGCCAGAGTTGTGCCAGAGTTGTGCCAGAGCTGTGCCAGAGTTGTGCCAGAGTTGTGCCAGAGCTGTGCCAGAGTTGTGCCAGAGTTGTGCCAGAGCTGTGCCAGAGTTGTGCCAGAGTTGTGCCAGAGCTGTGCCAGAGTTGTGCCAGAGTTGTGCCAGAGCTGTGCCAGAGTTGTGCCAGAGTTGTGCCAGAGCTGTGCCAGAGTTGTGCCAGAGTTGTGCCAGAGCTGTGCCAGAGTTGTGCCAGAGTTGTGCCAGAGCTGTGCCAGAGTTGTGCCAGAGTTGTGCCAGAGCTGTGCCAGAGTTGTGCCAGAGTTGTGCCAGAGCTGTGCCAGAGTTGTGCCAGAGTTGTGCCAGAGCTGTGCCAGAGTTGTGCCAGAGTTGTGCCAGAGCTGTGCCAGAGTTGTGCCAGAGTTGTGCCAGAGCTGTGCCAGAGTTGTGCCAGAGTTGTGCCAGAGCTGTGCCAGAGTTGTGCCAGAGTTGTGCCAGAGCTGTGCCAGAGTTGTGCCAGAGTTGTGCCAGAGCTGTGCCAGAGTTGTGCCAGAGTTGTGCCAGAGCTGTGCCAGAGTTGTGCCAGAGTTGTGCCAGAGCTGTGCCAGAGTTGTGCCAGAGTTGTGCCAGAGCTGTGCCAGAGTTGTGCCAGAGTTGTGCCAGAGCTGTGCCAGAGTTGTGCCAGAGTTGTGCCAGAGCTGTGCCAGAGTTGTGCCAGAGTTGTGCCAGAGCTGTGCCAGAGTTGTGCCAGAGTTGTGCCAGAGCTGTGCCAGAGTTGTGCCAGAGTTGTGCCAGAGCTGTGCCAGAGTTGTGCCAGAGTTGTGCCAGAGCTGTGCCAGAGTTGTGCCAGAGTTGTGCCAGAGCTGTGCCAGAGTTGTGCCAGAGTTGTGCCAGAGCTGTGCCAGAGTTGTGCCAGAGTTGTGCCAGAGCTGTGCCAGAGTTGTGCCAGAGTTGTGCCAGAGCTGTGCCAGAGTTGTGCCAGAGTTGTGCCAGAGCTGTGCCAGAGTTGTGCCAGAGTTGTGCCAGAGCTGTGCCAGAGTTGTGCCAGAGTTGTGCCAGAGCTGTGCCAGAGTTGTGCCAGAGTTGTGCCAGAGCTGTGCCAGAGTTGTGCCAGAGTTGTGCCAGAGCTGTGCCAGAGTTGTGCCAGAGTTGTGCCAGAGCTGTGCCAGAGTTGTGCCAGAGTTGTGCCAGAGCTGTGCCAGAGTTGTGCCAGAGTTGTGCCAGAGTTTTGCCAGAGTTGTGCCAGAGCTGTATCAGATATGTGCCAGAGTTGTGCCAGAGTTGTGCCGGAGTTGTGCCAGATTTGTGCCAGAGTTGTGCCAAAGATGTGCCAGAGTTGTGCCAGAGTTGTGCCAGAGATGTGCTAGAGTTTTGCCAGAGTTGTGCCAGAGTTGCGTCAGAGTTGTGCCAGAGGTGTGCCAGGGTTGTGCAAGAGTTGTGCCAGAGCTGTGCCAGAGTTGTTCCACAGTTGTGCAATAGGTGTTCCAGAGTTGTGCAAGAGTTGTACTAGAGATGTGCTAGAGTTGTGCTAGAGTTGTGCCAAAGCTGTGCAAGAGTTGTGCCATTGTTGTGCAAGAGGTATGCCATGTTTGTGCCATTGTAGTTCCAAAGTTGTGGAGGAGTTGTGCCAGTGTTGTACCAGAGTTTTGCCAGAGTTATGCCAGAGTTGTCACAGAGTCGTGGCAGAGTTGTGCCAGAGTTTATTCATCGTTTTGGAAGAGGTGTGCCAGATTTGTGCCAGAGTTGTACCAGAGTTGTGCCAAAGGTGTGCTAAAGTTGTGCTAGAGATGTGCCAGAGTTGTGCCATAGTTGTGCCAGAGATGTGCCACAGTTGTGCAAGAGTTGTGCCAGAGTTGTGACGGAGTTGTGCTTGAGTTGTGCCGGAGTTGTGCTAGAATTGTGCCAATGTTGTGCCAGAGTTGTGCCAAAATTATGCCAGAGTGCTGCCAGAGTTGTGCCAGAGTTGTGCCAGAGGTGTGCCAGAGTTGGTCCAACGTTGTGCCAGAGCTGTGCCAGAGTTGTGCCAGAGTTGTGCGAGAGTTGTGCCAGAGTTGTGCCAGAGTTATGCCAGAGTTGTGCGAGATTTGTGCCAGAGTTGTGCCAGAGTTGTGCGAGAGTTGTGCCAGAGTTGTGCCAGAGTTATGCCAGAGTTGTGCGAGATTTGTGCCAGAGTTGTGCCAGAGTTGTGCGAGAGTTGTGCCAGAGTTGTGCCAGAGTTATGCCAGAGTTGTGCGAGATTTGTGCCAGAGTTGTGCCAGAGTTGTGCGAGAGTTGTGCCAGAGTTGTGCCAGAGTTATGCCAGAGTTGTGCGAGATTTGTGCCAGAGTTGTGCCAGAGTTGTGCGAGAGTTGTGCCAGAGTTGTGCCAGAGTTATGCCAGAGTTGTGCGAGATTTGTGCCAGAGTTGTGCCAGAGTTGTGCGAGAGTTGTGCCAGAGTTGTGCCAGAGTTATGCCAGAGTTGTGCGAGATTTGTGCCAGAGTTGTGCCAGAGTTGTGCGAGAGTTGTGCCAGAGTTGTGCCAGAGTTATGCCAGAGTTGTGCGAGATTTGTGCCAGAGTTGTGCCAGAGTTGTGCGAGAGTTGTGCCAGAGTTGTGCCAGAGTTATGCCAGAGTTGTGCGAGATTTGTGCCAGAGTTGTGCCAGAGTTGTGCGAGAGTTGTGCCAGAGTTGTGCCAGAGTTATGCCAGAGTTGTGCGAGATTTGTGCCAGAGTTGTGCCAGAGTTGTGCGAGAGTTGTGCCAGAGTTGTGCCAGAGTTATGCCAGAGTTGTGCGAGATTTGTGCCAGAGTTGTGCCAGAGTTGTGCGAGAGTTGTGCCAGAGTTGTGCCAGAGTTATGCCAGAGTTGTGCGAGATTTGTGCCAGAGTTGTGCCAGAGTTGTGCGAGAGTTGTGCCAGAGTTGTGCCAGAGTTATGCCAGAGTTGTGCGAGATTTGTGCCAGAGTTGTGCCAGAGTTGTGCGAGAGTTGTGCCAGAGTTGTGCCAGAGTTATGCCAGAGTTGTGCGAGATTTGTGCCAGAGTTGTGCCAGAGTTGTGCGAGAGTTGTGCCAGAGTTGTGCCAGAGTTATGCCAGAGTTGTGCGAGATTTGTGCCAGAGTTGTGCCAGAGTTGTGCGAGAGTTGTGCCAGAGTTGTGCCAGAGTTATGCCAGAGTTGTGCGAGATTTGTGCCAGAGTTGTGCCAGAGTTGTGCGAGAGTTGTGCCAGAGTTGTGCCAGAGTTGTGCCACAGTTGTGCCAGAGTTGTGCCGGAGTTGTGCCAGATTTGTGCCAGAGTTGTGCCAAAGATGTGCCAGAGTTGTGCCAGAGTTGTGCCAGAGTTGTGCTAGAGTTTTGCCAGAGTTGTGCCAGAGTTGTGTCAGTGTTGTGCCAGAGTTGTGCCAGGGTTGTGCAAGAGTTGTGCCAGAGCTGTGCCAGAGTTGTTCCACAGTTGTGCAATAGGTGTTCCAGAGTTGTGCAAGAGTTGTACTAGAGATGTGCTAGAGTTGTGCTAGAGTTTTGCCAAAGCTGTGCAAGAGTTGTGCCATTGTTGTGCAAGAGGTATGCCAGGTTTGTGCCATTGTAGTTCCAAAGTTGTGGAGGAGTTGTGCCAGTGTTGTGCCAGAGTTTTGCCAGAGTTGTGCCAGAGTTGTCACAGAGTCGTGCCAGAGTTGTGCCAGAGTTTATTCATCGTTTTGGAAGAGGTGTGCCACAGTTGTGCCAGAGTTGTACCAGAGTTGTGCCAAAGGTGTGCTAAAGTTGTGCTAGAGATGTGCCAGAGTTGTGCCATAGTTGTGCCAGAGATGTGCCACAGTTGTGCAAGAGTTGTGCCAGAGTTGTGCCAAAGGTGTGCTAAAGTTGTGCTAGAGATGTGCCAGAGTTGTGCCATAGTTGTGCCAGAGATGTGCCACAGTTGTGCAAGAGTTGTGCCAGAGTTGTGACGGAGTTGTGCTTGAGTTGTGCCGGAGTTGTGCTAGAATTGTGCCAATGTTGTGCCAGAGTTGTGCCAAAATTATGCCAGAGTGCTGCCAGAGTATTGCCATAGCTGTGCCAACATTGTACCAGAGTTGTGCCAGAGTTGTGCCAGTGTTGTGCTAGAGTTTTGCCATATTTCTGCCAGAGTTGTGGCAGAGTTGTGCTAGAGTTGTGCCAGAGTTGTGCCAGAGTTATGCGGGAGTTGTGTCAGAGTTGTGCCAGAGTTGTGCCAGAGTTGTGCCAGAGTTATGCCAGAGTTGTGCGAGATTTGTGCCAGAGTTGTGCCAGAGTTGTGCCAGAGTCGTGCCAGAGTTGTGCGAGATTTGTGCCAGATTTGTGCAAGAATAGTGCCAGAGTTGTGCCAGAGTTGTGCCAGAGTTGTGCCAGAGTGGTGCCATAGTTGTGCCAGTGTTGTACAAGAGTTGTTTAATAGTTGTGGCAGAGTTGTGGCAGAGTTGTGGCAGAGTTGTGCCAGAGTTGTGCAAGAGTTATGCCAGAGTTAAGCCAGTATTGTGCCAGAGTTGTGCCATAGATGTGCAACAGTTGTGCCATAGATGTGCAACAGTTGTGCCTTAGTTGTGCCAAAGTTAAGCCACAGTTGTGCCAGAGTTGTGCCAGAGTTGTGCCAGAGTTGTGCCAGAGTTGTGCCAGAGTTGTGCCAGAGTTGTGCCAGAGTTGTGCCAGAGTTGTGCCAGAGTTGTGCCAGAGTTGTGCCAGACTTGTGCCAGAGATGTGCCAGAATTGTTCCAAAGTTGTACCAGAGTTGTGCCAGAATTGTCCCAGAGATGTGCCAGAGTTGTGCCAGAGTTGTGCCAGGGTCGTGCCTGAGTTGTGCCAGAGTTGTGCCAGAGTTGTGCAAGAGATGTGCAAAAGTTGTGACAGAGTTGTGGCAGAGTTGTGCCAGAGTTGTGCCAGAAGTGTGCCAGAGTTTTTCCCGAGTTTTTCCAGAGTTGTGCCAGAGTTTTGCAAGAGTTGTCCCAAAGTTGTGCCAGAGCTGACCCAGGGTTGTGCCAGAGTTGTGCCAGAGTTGTGCCAGAGGTTTGCCCGGGATGTGCCAGAGTTGTGCCAGAGTTGTGCCAGAGTTGTCACAGAGTCGTGCCAGAGTTGTGCCAGAGTTTATCCACAGTTGTGGAAGAGATGTGCCAGAGTTGTGCCAGAGTTGTACCAGAGATGTGCCAAATGTGTGCTAAAATTGTGCTAGAGATTTGCCAGAGTTGTGCCATAGTTGTGCCAGAGTTGTGCCACAGTTGTACCAGAGTTGTGCGGGAGTTGTGCTTGAGTTGTGCCGGAGTTGTGCAAGAGTTGTGCCAAAGCTGTGCAAGAGTTGTGCCAAAACTGTGCCAGAGTTGTGCCAGAGTTGTGCTAGAGTTGTGCCAGAGTTGTGCCAGCGTTGTGCCAGAGTTCTGCCAGAGTTGTGCCAGAGTTGTGCTAGAGTCTTGCCAGAGTTTTACCAGAGTTGTGACAGAGTTGTTCCAGAGTTGTGCCAGAGTTGTGCCATAGTTGTGCCAGAGTTGTGCAAGAATAGCGCCAGAGTTGTGCCAGAGTTGTGCCAGAGTTGTGCCAGAGTTGTACCATCATTGTGCCTGTGTTGTACAAGAGTTGTGCCATAGTTGTGGTAGAGTTGTGCAAGCGTTATGCCAGAGTTAAGCCAGTACTGTGCCAGAGTTGTGCCATAGTCGTGCCACAGTTGTGCCTGAGTTGTGCCAAAGTTGTGCCACAGTTGTGCCAGAGTTCTGCCAGAGTTATGCCAGAGTTATGCCAGTCTTGTGCCAGAGTTGTGCCAGAGTTGTGCCAGATTTGTGCCAGTGTTGTGCCAGAGTTGTGCCATAGTTGTACCAGAGTTGTGCTAGAGTTGTGCGAGAGTTGTGCCAGAGTTGTGCCAGACTTGTGCCAGAGTTGTGCCCAAGTTGTGCCCAAGTTGTGCCAGAGCTGTGCCAGAGTTGTTCGATAGTTGTGCCAGAGTTATGTTAGAGTGTTGCCAGAGTTGTGCCATACTTGTGCCAGAGTTGTGCCATAGTTGTGCCTGATTTGTGCCAGAGTTGTTCCAGAGTTGTTCCAGAGTTGTGCAAGAGTTGTGCCTGAGTTGTGCCAGTGTTGTGCCAGAGATGTGCCAGAGTTGTGCCAGAGTTATGCCAGAGTTGTGCGAGATTTGTGCCAGAGTTGTACCAGAGTTTTGCCAGAGTTGTATCAGAGTTGTGCCAGAGATGTGCCAAATTTCTGCAAGAGTTGTGCCAGAGTTGTACCAGAGTTGTGCAAGAATTGTGCCAGAGTTTAGCCCGAGTTGTGCCAGAGTTGTGTCAGAGTTGTGCCGGAGTTTTGCCAGAGTTGTGCCAGAGTTGTGCCAGAGTTTTGCCAAAGTTTAACCAGAGATGTGCCAGAGTTGTGCCAGAGTTGTGCTGGAGTATTGCCGGAGTTGTGCCAGAGTGGTGCCAGAGTTGTCCCAGAGTTGTGCCAAAGGTGTGCTAAAACTGTGCTAGAGATGTGCCAGAGTTGCGCCCGAGTTGTGCCAGAGTTGAGGCAGTGTTGTGGCCGAGTTGTGGCAGAGTTGTCGCAGAGTTGTGGCAGAGCTGTGGCAGAGTTGTGCCAGAGTCGTGCCAGAGTTGAACCAGAGTTGTGCCAAAGGTGTGCTAAAACTGTGCTAGAGATGTGCCAGAGTTGCGCCCGAGTTGTGCCAGAGTTGAGGCAGTGTTGTGGCCGAGTTGTGGCAGAGTTGTCGCAGAGTTGTGGCAGAGCTGTGGCAGAGTTGTGCCAGAGTCGTGCCAGAGTTGAACCAGAGTTGTGCCAAAGGTGTGCTAAAACTGTGCTAGAGATGTGCCAGAGTTGCGCCCGAGTTGTGCCAGAGTTGAGGCAGTGTTGTGGCCGAGTTGTGGCAGAGTTGTCGCAGAGTTGTGGCAGAGCTGTGGCAGAGTTGTGCCAGAGTCGTGCCAGAGTTGAACCAGAGTTGTGCCAAAGGTGTGCTAAAACTGTGCTAGAGATGTGCCAGAGTTGCGCCCGAGTTGTGCCAGAGTTGAGGCAGTGTTGTGGCCGAGTTGTGGCAGAGTTGTCGCAGAGTTGTGGCAGAGCTGTGGCAGAGTTGTGCCAGAGTCGTGCCAGAGTTGAACCAGAGTTGTGCCAAAGGTGTGCTAAAACTGTGCTAGAGATGTGCCAGAGTTGCGCCCGAGTTGTGCCAGAGTTGAGGCAGTGTTGTGGCCGAGTTGTGGCAGAGTTGTCGCAGAGTTGTGGCAGAGCTGTGGCAGAGTTGTGCCAGAGTCGTGCCAGAGTTGAACCAGAGTTGTGCCAAAGGTGTGCTAAAACTGTGCTAGAGATGTGCCAGAGTTGCGCCCGAGTTGTGCCAGAGTTGAGGCAGTGTTGTGGCCGAGTTGTGGCAGAGTTGTCGCAGAGTTGTGGCAGAGCTGTGGCAGAGTTGTGCCAGAGTCGTGCCAGAGTTGAACCAGAGTTGTGCCAAAGGTGTGCTAAAACTGTGCTAGAGATGTGCCAGAGTTGCGCCCGAGTTGTGCCAGAGTTGAGGCAGTGTTGTGGCCGAGTTGTGGCAGAGTTGTCGCAGAGTTGTGGCAGAGCTGTGGCAGAGTTGTGCCAGAGTCGTGCCAGAGTTGAACCAGAGTTGTGCCAAAGGTGTGCTAAAACTGTGCTAGAGATGTGCCAGAGTTGCGCCCGAGTTGTGCCAGAGTTGAGGCAGTGTTGTGGCCGAGTTGTGGCAGAGTTGTCGCAGAGTTGTGGCAGAGCTGTGGCAGAGTTGTGCCAGAGTCGTGCCAGAGTTGAACCAGAGTTGTGCCAAAGGTGTGCTAAAACTGTGCTAGAGATGTGCCAGAGTTGCGCCCGAGTTGTGCCAGAGTTGAGGCAGTGTTGTGGCCGAGTTGTGGCAGAGTTGTCGCAGAGTTGTGGCAGAGCTGTGGCAGAGTTGTGCCAGAGTCGTGCCAGAGTTGAACCAGAGTTGTGCCAAAGGTGTGCTAAAACTGTGCTAGAGATGTGCCAGAGTTGCGCCCGAGTTGTGCCAGAGTTGAGGCAGTGTTGTGGCCGAGTTGTGGCAGAGTTGTCGCAGAGTTGTGGCAGAGCTGTGGCAGAGTTGTGCCAGAGTCGTGCCAGAGTTGAACCAGAGTTGTGCCAAAGGTGTGCTAAAACTGTGCTAGAGATGTGCCAGAGTTGCGCCCGAGTTGTGCCAGAGTTGAGGCAGTGTTGTGGCCGAGTTGTGGCAGAGTTGTCGCAGAGTTGTGGCAGAGTTGTGCCAGAGTTGTGCCAGAAATGTGCAAGAGTTGTGCCAGAGTTGTTCCAGAGTTGTGCCAGAGTTGTGCCAGAGTTGTGCCAGAGTTGTGCCAGAGTTGTGCAAGAATAGCGCCAGAGATGTGCCAGAGTTGTGCCAGAGTTTTGCCAGAGTTGTGCCATAGTTGTGCCAGTGTTGTACAAGAGTTGTGCCATAGTTGAGGCAGTGTTGTGGCCGAGTTGTGGCAGAGTTGTGCCAGAGTGTTGCAAGAGTTATGCCAGAGTATATCCAGTATTGTGCCAGAGTTGTGCCAAAGTTGTGCCACAGTTGTGCCTGAGTTGTGCAAAAGTTGTCCCACAGTTGTGCCAGAGTTGTGCCAGAGTTGTGCCAGAGTTGTGCCAGAGTTGTGCCAGAGTTGTGCGAGAGTTGTGCCAGAGTTGTGCCAGAGATGTTCCAGAGCTGTGCCCGAGTTGTGTCAGAGTTGTCGCAGAGTTGTGCCAGAATTGTGCCAGAGGTGTGCCAAAGGTTTGCCAGAGTTGTGCAAGAGTTTTCCCAGAGTTGTGCCAGAGTTGTGCCAGAGTTGTACTGGAGATGTGCCAGAATTGTGCTAGAGTTGTGCCAGAGCTGTGCAAGAGTTGTGCCATAGTTGTGCAAGAGGTATGCCAGGTTTATGCCATTGTTGTTCCAAAATTTGTGGCGGAGTTCTGCCAGACTTGTGCCAGAGGTTTTCCAGAGTTGTGCCAGAGTTGTCACAGAGTCATGACAGAGTTGTGCAAGAATAGTGCCCGAGTTGTGCCAGAGTTGTGCCAGTGTTGTACAAGAGTTGTGCCATAGTTGTGGCAGAGTTGTGGCAGAGCTGTGGCAGAGTTGTGCCAGAGTTGTGCAAGAGTCATGCCAGAGTATAGCCAGTATTGTGCCAGAGTTGTGCGATAGTTGTGCCACAGTTGTGCGAAAGTTGTGCCAAAGTTGTGCCACAGTTGTGCCAGAGTTGTGCCAGAGTTGTGCCAGAGTTGTCCCGGAGTTGTGCCAGAATTGTGCCAGAGTTGTGCCAGAGTTGTCCCGGAGTTGTGCCAGAATTGTGCCAGAGTTGTGCCAGAGTTGTGCCAGAGGTGTGCCAGAGTAGTGCCAGAGTTGTCCCAGAGTTGTGCCAGAGTTGTGCCGGAGGTGAACTAGAGATGTGCCAGAGTTGTGCTAGAGTTGTGCGAGAGATGTGCAAGAGTTGTGCCATAGTTGTGCAAGAGGTATGCCAGGTTTGTGCCATTTTTGTTCCAAAGTTGTGGCGGAGTTGTGCCAGAGTTGTGCCAGAGTTGTGCCAGGGTTGTGCCAGAGTTTCCACAGAGTCGTGCCAGAGTTGTGCCAGAGTTTATCCACAGTTGTGGAAGAGGTGTGCCAGAGTTGTGCCAGAGTTGTACCAGAGTTGTGCCAAAGGTGTGCTAAAATTGTTCTAGAGATGTGCAAGAGTTGTGCCATAGTTGTGCCAGAGTTGTGCCACAGTTGTGCAAGAGTTGTGCCAGAGTTGTGCCCGAGTTGTGCTTGAGTTGTGCCGGAGGTGTGCCAGAGTTGTGCCAAAGTTGTGCCAGAGTTGTGCTAGAGTTGTGCCAGTGTCGTGCAAGAGTTGTGCCATAGTTGTGCCAGAGTTGTGCTAGAGTTGTGCCAGTGTCGTGCAAGAGTTGTGCCATAGTTGTGCCAGAGTTGTGCTAGAGTTGTGCCAGTGTCGTGCAAGAGTTGTGCCATAGTTGTGCCAGAGTTGTGCTAGAGTTGTGCCAGTGTCGTGCAAGAGTTGTGCCATAGTTGTGCCAGAGTTGTGCTAGAGTTGTGCCAGTGTCGTGCAAGAGTTGTGCCATAGTTGTGCCAGAGTTGTGCTAGAGTTGTGCCAGTGTCGTGCAAGAGTTGTGCCATAGTTGTGCCAGAGTTGTGCTAGAGTTGTGCCAGTGTCGTGCAAGAGTTGTGCCATAGTTGTGCCAGAGTTGTGCTAGAGTTGTGCCAGTGTCGTGCAAGAGTTGTGCCATAGTTGTGCCAGAGTTGTGCTAGAGTTGTGCCAGTGTCGTGCAAGAGTTGTGCCATAGTTGTGCCAGAGTTGTGCTAGAGTTGTGCCAGTGTCGTGCAAGAGTTGTGCCATAGTTGTGCCAGAGTTGTGCTAGAGTTGTGCCAGTGTCGTGCAAGAGTTGTGCCATAGTTGTGCCAGAGTTGTGCTAGAGTTGTGCCAGTGTCGTGCAAGAGTTGTGCCATAGTTGTGCCAGAGTTGTGCTAGAGTTGTGCCAGAGTTGTGCCAGAGTTGTGCGAGAGTTGTGCCAGAGTTGTGCCAGAGTTGTGCCAGAGTTGTGCAAGAGTTGTGCCAGAGTTGTGCAAGAATAGTGCCAGAGTTGTGTCAGAGTTATGCCAGAGTTGTGCCAGAGTTGTGCTATAGTTGTGCCAGTGTCGTACAAGAGTTGTGCCATAGTTGTGGCAGAGTTGTGGCCGAGTTGTGCCATAGTTGTGCCAGAGTTGTGCAAGAGTTATGCCAGAGTATAGCCAGTGTTGTGCCAAAGTTGTGCCGTAGTTGTGCCACAGTTGTGCCTGAGTTGTGCCAAAGTTGTGCCACAGTTGTGCCTGAGTTGTGCCAAAGTTGTGCCAGAGTTGTGCCAGAGTTGTGCCAGAGTTGTGCCAGAGTTGTGCCAGAGTTATGCCAGAGTTGTGCCAGAGTTGTGCCAGAGATATTCCAGAGTTGTGCCCGAGTTCTGTCAGAGTTGACCCAGAGTTGTGCCAGAATTGTGCCAGAGTTGTGCCAGAGTTGTGCCAGAGTTGTGCCAGAGTTGTGCAAGAGTTGTGCCAGAGTTGTGCCAGAGTTGTGCCAGAGTTGTGCCAGAATTGTGCCAGAGTTGTGCCAGAGTTGTGCCAGAGTTGTGCCAGAGTTGTCCAAGAGTTGTGCCAGAGTTGTGCCAGAGTTGTGCCAGAGTTGTGCCAGAGTTGTCCCAGAGTTGTGCAAGAGTTGTGCCAGAGCTGTGCAAGAGTTGTGCCATAGTTGTGCAAGAGGTATGCCAGGTTCGTGCCATTGTTGTTGCAAAGTTGTGGTGGAGTTGTGCCAGAGTTGTGCCAGAGTTGTGCCAGAGTTGTCACAGAGTCGTGCCAGAGTTGTGCAAGAGTTTATTCACAGTTATGGAACAGGTGTGCAATAGTTGTGCCAGAGTTGTACAAGAGTTGTGCCAAAGGTGTTCTAATAATGTGCTAGAGATGTGCGGGAGTTGTGCCATAGTTGTGCCAGAGTTGTGCCACAGTTGTGCAAGAGTTGTGCTAGAGTTGTGCCGGAGTTGTGCTTGAGTTGTGTCAGAGTTGTGCCAGAGTTGTGCCAAAGCTGTGCCAGAGTTGTGCCAAAATTGTGCCAGGGTTGTGCTAGAGTTGTGCCAGAGTTGTGCCAGAGTTCTGCTAGAGTTTTGCCAGAGTTTTGCCAGAGTTGTGCCAGAGTTGTGCCAGAGCTGTGCCAGAGTTGTGCCAGAGTTGTGAGAGAGTTGTGCCAGATTTGTGCCAGAGTTGTGCCAGAGTTGTGCCAGAGTTGTGCCATAGTTGTGCCATAGTTGTGGCAGAGTTGTGGCAGAGTTGTGGCAGAGTTGTGCCAGAGTCTTGCGAGAGTTTTGCCAGTGATAAAACAGTATTGTGCCAGAGTTGTGCCATAGTTGTGGCACAGTTGTGCCTGAGACGTGCCAAAGTTGTGCCAGAGTTGTACCAGAGTTGTGCGAGAGTTGTGCCAGGGTTGTGCCAGAGTTGAGCCTGAGTTGTTCCAGAGTTGTGCCAGAGATGTTCCAGAGTTGTGCCCGAGTTGTGTCAGAGTTGTCCCAGAGTTGTGCCAGAATTGTGCCAGAGTTGTGCCAGAGTTCTATCAGAGTTTTGCCAGAGTTGTCCCAGAGTTGTGCCAGAGTTGTCCCAGAGTTGTGCCAGAGTTGTGCCAGAGTTGTGCCAGAGTTGTACTAGAGATGTGCCAGTGTTGTGCCAGAGTTGTGCCACAGTTGTGCAAGAGTTATGCCAGAGTTGTGCCGGAGTTGTGCTTGAGTTGTGCCAGAGTTGTGCCAGAGTTGTGCCAGAGTTGTGCCAGAGTTGTGCCAGAGTTGTGCCAGAGTTGTGCCAGAG
>SZWC01000079.1:87322-98622 GCA_023375785.1 Penium margaritaceum
TGTTGTGCCAGAGTTGTGCCAGAGTTGTGCCTGCGTTGTGCCAGAGTTGTGCCAGTGTTGTCCCCAAGTTGTGCTAGGGTTTTGGAAGAGTTGTGGCTGAGTTGTGGCAGAGTTGTCGCAGAGTTGTGGCAGAGTTGTGCAAGAGTTTTTGCCGATTTCTGGCAGAGATGTGGCAGAGTTTTGCCAGAGTTGTGCCAGAGTTGTGCCAGGGTTGCGCCAGAGTTATGCCAGAGATGTGCCAGAGTCGTGCCAGAGTTGTGCCAGAGTTGTGCCAGAGTTGTGCCAGCGTTGTGCCAGAGTTGTTCCAGGGGTATGCCAGAGTTGTGCAAGAGTTATTCCACAGTTGTGCCGAAGTCGTGCCAGAGTTGTGCCAGAGTTGTGCCCGAGTTGTGCCAGAGTTGTGCCAGAGTTTTGCCAGAGTTGTGCCAGAGTTGTGCCAGAGTTGTGCCAGAGTTGTGTCAGTGTTGTGCCTGAGTTGTGCAATAGTTGTGCTTGAGTTATGCCAGAGTTGTGCCAAAGTCGTGCCAGAGTGTTGCCAGAGTTGTGCCAGAGTTGTGCCCGAGTTGTGCCAGAGTTGTGCCAGAGTTGTGCCAGATTTGTCACAGAGTCGTGCCAGAGTTGTGCCAGAGTTTATCCACAGTTGTAGAAGTGGTGTGCCAGAGTTGTGCCAGAGTTGTACCAGAAATGTACCAAAGGCTTGCTAAACTTGTGCTAGAGATGTGCCAGAGTTGTGCCATAGTTCTGCCAGAGTTGTGCCACAGTTCTACAAGAGTTTTGCCAGAGTTGTGCCGGAGTTGTGCTTGAGTTGTGCCGGAGTTGTGCCAGAGTTGTGCCAAAGTTGTGCCAGAGTTGTGCCAAAAGTGTGCCAGAGTTGTGCCAGAGTTGTGCCAGAGTTGTGCCAGAGTTGTGCCAGTGTTGTGCCAGAGTTGTGCCAGAGTTTTGCCAGAGTTTTGCCAGAATTGTGCCAGAGTTGTGCCAGAGTTGTGCCAGAGTTGTGCCAGAGTTTTGCCAGAGTTGTGCCAGAGTTGTGCCAGTGTTGTGCCAGAGTTGTGCCAAAGTTGTGCCAAGGTTGTGACAGAGTTGTGCAAGAATAGTTCCAGAGTTGTGCCAGAGTTGTGCCTGAGTTGTTCCAGAGTTGTGCCATAGTTGTGCCAGTGTTGTACAAGAGTCGTGCCATAGTTGTGTCAGAGTTGTGCCAAAGTTGTGGCAGAGTTGTGCCAGAGTTGGCAAGAGTTATGGCAGAGTATAGCCAGTATTGTGCCAGAGTTGTGCGATAGTTGTGATACAGTTGTGCCTGAGTTGTGCCAAAGTTGTGCCACAGTTGTGCGAGAGTTGTGCCAGAGTTGTGTCAGAGTTTTGCCAGAGTTGTGCCAGAGTTTTGCCAGAGTTGTGCCAGAGTTGTGCCAGAGATGTTCCAGAGTTGTGCCCGAGTTGTGTCAGAGGTATCCCAGATTTGTGCCAGAATTGTGCCAGAGTTGTGCCAGAGTTGTGCCAGAGTTGTGCCAGAGTTGTCCCAGAGTTGTGCCAGAGTTGTACCAGAGTTGTGCCAGCGTTGTGCCAGAGTTGTACCAGAGTTGTGCCAGCGTTGTGCCAGAGTTGTACCAGAGTTGTGCCAGCGTTGTGCCAGAGTTGTACCAGAGTTGTGCCAGCGTTGTGCCAGAGTTGTACCAGAGTTGTGCCAGCGTTGTGCCAGAGTTGTACCAGAGTTGTGCCAGCGTTGTGCCAGAGTTGTACCAGAGTTGTGCCAGCGTTGTGCCAGAGTTGTACCAGAGTTGTGCCAGCGTTGTGCCAGAGTTGTACCAGAGTTGTGCCAGCGTTGTGCCAGAGTTGTACCAGAGTTGTGCCAGCGTTGTGCCAGAGTTGTACCAGAGTTGTGCCAGCGTTGTGCCAGAGTTGTACCAGAGTTGTGCCAGCGTTGTGCCAGAGTTGTACCAGAGTTGTGCCAGCGTTGTGCCAGAGTTGTACCAGAGTTGTGCCAGCGTTGTGCCAGAGTTGTACCAGAGTTGTGCCAGCGTTGTGCCAGAGTTGTACCAGAGTTGTGCCAGCGTTGTGCCAGAGTTGTACCAGAGTTGTGCCAGCGTTGTGCCAGAGTTGTACCAGAGTTGTGCCAGCGTTGTGCCAGAGTTGTACCAGAGTTGTGCCAGCGTTGTGCCAGAGTTGTACCAGAGTTGTGCCAGCGTTGTGCCAGAGTTGTACCAGAGTTGTGCCAGCGTTGTGCCAGAGTTGTACCAGAGTTGTGCCAGCGTTGTGCCAGAGTTGTACCAGAGTTGTGCCAGCGTTGTGCCAGAGTTGTACCAGAGTTGTGCCAGCGTTGTGCCAGAGTTGTACCAGAGTTGTGCCAGCGTTGTGCCAGAGTTGTACCAGAGTTGTGCCAGCGTTGTGCCAGAGTTGTACCAGAGTTGTGCCAGCGTTGTGCCAGAGTTGTACCAGAGTTGTGCCAGCGTTGTGCCAGAGTTGTACCAGAGTTGTGCCAGCGTTGTGCCAGAGTTGTACCAGAGTTGTGCCAGCGTTGTGCCAGAGTTGTACCAGAGTTGTGCCAGCGTTGTGCCAGAGTTGTACCAGAGTTGTGCCAGCGTTGTGCCAGAGTTGTACCAGAGTTGTGCCAGCGTTGTGCCAGAGTTGTACCAGAGTTGTGCCAGCGTTGTGCCAGAGTTGTACCAGAGTTGTGCCAGCGTTGTGCCAGAGTTGTACCAGAGTTGTGCCAGCGTTGTGCCAGAGTTGTACCAGAGTTGTGCCAGCGTTGTGCCAGAGTTGTACCAGAGTTGTGCCAGCGTTGTGCCAGAGTTGTACCAGAGTTGTGCCAGCGTTGTGCCAGAGTTGTACCAGAGTTGTGCCAGCGTTGTGCCAGAGTTGTACCAGAGTTGTGCCAGCGTTGTGCCAGAGTTGTACCAGAGTTGTGCCAGCGTTGTGCCAGAGTTGTACCAGAGTTGTGCCAGCGTTGTGCCAGAGTTGTGCGAGAGTTGTGCCAGAGTTGTGCCAGCGTTGTGCCAGAGTTGTGCCAGAGATGTGCCAGAGTTGTGCTAGACGTTTGCCAGAGTTTTGCCAGAGTTGTGCCAGAGTTGTGGCAGAGTTGTGCCAAAGTTGTGCAAGAGTTGTCCCAGAGTTGTGCCAGAGTTGTGCCAGAGTTGTGCCAGAGTTGTGCAAGAATAGTGCCAGATTTGTGCCAGAGTTGTGCCAGAGTTGTGCCAGAGTTGTGCCATAGTTGTGCCATCGTTGTGCCAGTGATGTAAAAGAGTTGTGCCATAGTTGTGGCAGAGTTGTGGCAGAGTTGTGGCAGAGTTGTGGCAGAGTTGTGCAAGAGTTATGCCAGAGTTTAGCCAGTATTGTGCCAGAGTTTTGCTATAGTTGTGCCACAGTTGTGCCTGAGTTGGGCCAAAGTTGTGCCACAGTTGTGCCAGAGTTGTGCCAGAGTTGTGCCAGAGTTGTGCCAGAGTTGTGCCAGAGTTGTGCGGGAGTTGTGCCAGTGTTGCGCCGGAGTTGTGGCGGAGTTGTGCCAAAGTTGTGCCAGAGTTGTGCCAGAGTTGTGCCAGAGTTGTGCCAGAGTTATGCCAGAGTTCTGCCAGAGTTGTTCCATAGCTGTGCCAGAGTAGTTTCAGAATTGTGCCAGAGTTGTGCAAGAGCTGTGCAAGAGTTGTGCCAGAGTTGAGGTAGAGTTTTGCCGGAGTTGAGCCAGAGTTGTGCCAGAGTTGTGCCAGATTTGTGCCAGGGTTGTGCAAGAGTTGTGCTAGAGTTGTGCCAGAGATGTGCCAGAGTTGTTCCACAGTTGTGCAATAAGTGTTCCAGAGTTGTGCCAGAGTAGTACTAGAGTTGTGCCAGAGTTGTGCTAGAGTTGTGCCAGAGCTGTGCAAGAGTTGTGCCATAGTTGTGCAAGAGGTTTGCCAGATTTGTGCCTGTGTTGTGCCGGAGTTGTGGCGGAGTTGTGCCCAAGTTGTGCCAGAGTTGTGCCAGAGTTGTGCCAGAGTTGTGCCAGAGTTTTGCCAGAGTTGTGCAAGAGTCGTGCCAGAGTTGTGCCAGAGTTGTTCCAGAGTTGTGCCAGAGGTGTGCTAAAATTGTGCTAGTGCTGTGCCAGAGTTGTGTCAGAGTTGTGCCAGAGTTATGCCAGAGTTGTGCCAGAGTTGTGCCAGAGTCATGCCAGAATATTGCCAGAGTTGTGCCATAGTTGTGCCAGAGTTGTCCCAGAGTTAGGCCAGAGATGTGCCAGAGTTTTGCCAGAGTTGTGCCGGAGTTGTGCTAGAGTTGTGCCAGAGTTGTATCAGAGTTGTGCCAGAGTTGTGCCAGAGTTGTCCCAGAGTTAGGCCAGAGATGTGCCAGAGTTTTGCCAGAGTTGTGCCGGAGTTGTGCTAGAGTTGTGCCAGAGTTGTATCAGAGTTGTGCCAGAGTTGTGCCAGAGTTGTCCCAGAGTTAGGCCAGAGATGTGCCAGAGTTTTGCCAGAGTTGTGCCGGAGTTGTGCTAGAGTTGTGCCAGAGTTGTATCAGAGTTGTGCCAGAGTTGTGCCAGAGTTGTCCCAGAGTTAGGCCAGAGATGTGCCAGAGTTTTGCCAGAGTTGTGCCGGAGTTGTGCTAGAGTTGTGCCAGAGTTGTATCAGAGTTGTGCCAGAGTTGTGCCAGAGTTGTCCCAGAGTTAGGCCAGAGATGTGCCAGAGTTTTGCCAGAGTTGTGCCGGAGTTGTGCTAGAGTTGTGCCAGAGTTGTATCAGAGTTGTGCCAGAGTTGTGCCAGAGTTGTCCCAGAGTTAGGCCAGAGATGTGCCAGAGTTTTGCCAGAGTTGTGCCGGAGTTGTGCTAGAGTTGTGCCAGAGTTGTATCAGAGTTGTGCCAGAGTTGTGCCAGAGTTGTCCCAGAGTTAGGCCAGAGATGTGCCAGAGTTTTGCCAGAGTTGTGCCGGAGTTGTGCTAGAGTTGTGCCAGAGTTGTATCAGAGTTGTGCCAGAGTTGTGCCAGAGTTGTCCCAGAGTTAGGCCAGAGATGTGCCAGAGTTTTGCCAGAGTTGTGCCGGAGTTGTGCTAGAGTTGTGCCAGAGTTGTATCAGAGTTGTGCCAGAGTTGTGCCAGAGTTGTCCCAGAGTTAGGCCAGAGATGTGCCAGAGTTTTGCCAGAGTTGTGCCGGAGTTGTGCCAGAGTTGTGCCAGAGTTGTGCCAGAGATGCGCCAGAGTTGTGCCAGAGTTGTGCCAGACTTGTGCCAGACTTGTGCAAGAATTGTGCCAGAACTATGCCAGAGTTGTGCCAGAGATGTGCCTAAGTTGTGCCAAAGTTGTGCCAGAGTTGTGCCAGAGTTGTTCCAGAGTTGTGCCAGAGTTGTGCCAGAGTCATGCCAGGGTTGTGGCGTAGTTGTGCCAGAGTTGTGCCAGAGTTGTGCCATAGTTGTGCCAGAGTTGTCCCAGAGTTAGGCCAGAGATGTGCCAGAGTTTTGCCAGAGTTTTGCCGCAGTTGTGCCAGAGTTGTGCCAGAGTTGTGCCAGAGTTTTGCCAGGGTTCTGCCAGAGTTGTGCCAGAGTTGTGCCAGATTTGTGCCAGAGTTGTGCCATAGTTGTGCCTGAATTGTGCCGGAGTTGTGCCAGAGTTGTTCCATAGCTGTGCCAGAGTGGTTCCAGAATTGTGGCAGAGTTGTGCAAGAGCTGTGCAAGAGTTGTGCCAGAGTTGAGGTAGAGTTTTGCCAGAGTTGAGCCAGAGTTGTGCCAGAGTTGTGCCAGATTTGTGCCAGGGTTGTGCAAGAGTTGTGCCAGAGTTGTGCCAGAGATGTGCCAGAGTTGTTCCACAGTTGTGCAATAAGTGTTCCAGAGATGTGCCAGAGTAGTACTAGAGTTGTGCCAGAGTTGTGCTAGAGTTGTGCCAGAGCTGTGCAAGAGTTGTGCCATAGTTGTGCAAGAGGTTTGCCAGGTTTGTGCCTGTGTTGTGCCGGAGTTGTGGCGGAGTTGTGCCAAAGTTGTGCCAGAGTTGTGCCAGAGTTGTGCCAGAGTTGTGCCAGAGTTTTGCCAGAGTTGTGCCAGAGTAGTGCCAGAGTTGTGCCAGAGTTGTTCCAGAGTTGTGCCAGAGGTGTGCTAAAATTGTGCTAGTGCTGTGCCAGAGTTGTGTCAGAGTTGTGCCAGAGTTATGCCAGAGTTGTGCCAGAGTTGTGCCAGAGTTGTGCCAGAGTTGTGCCAGAGGTTTGCCCGAGTTGTGCCAGAGATGTGCCAATGTTGTGCCAGAGTTGTGTCAGAGTTATGACAGAGTTGTGCCAGAGATGTGCCAGAGTTGTGCCAGAGTTTAGCCAGAATCGTGCCGGAATTGTGCTAGAGTTGTGCCAGAGTTGTATCAGAGTTGTGCCAGAGTTGTGCCAGAGTTGTGCCAGAGTTGTGCCAGAGGTGTGGCAGAGTTGTGGCAGAGTTGTGCCAGAGTTGTGCTAGAGTTGTGCCAGTGTTGTGCCAGCGGTGTGCCAGAGTTGTGCCAGAGTTGTGCCAGAGTTGTGGCAGGGTTGTACCAACGTTGTGCTATAGCTGTGCCAGAGTTGTGCTAAAGTTGTGCTACAGGTTTGCCAGATTTTTGCCAGATTCTTGCCAGAGTTTTGCCAGAGTTGTGCCAGAGTTTTGACGGAGCTGTGTCAGAGATGTGCCAGAGTTGTGCCAGAGTTGTGCCGGAGTTGTGCCAGATTTGTGCCAGAGTTGTGCCAAAGATGTGCCAGAGTTGTGCCAGAATTGTGCCAGAGTTGTGCCCGAGTTGTGCCAGAGTTGTGCCAGAGTTTTGCAAGAGTTGTGCCCGAGTTGTGCCAGAGCTGTGCCAGAGTTGTGCCAGAGTTGTGCCAGAGTTGTGCCAGAGTTGTGCCAGGGATGTGCCAGATTTGTGCCGGAGTTGTGCCAGAGTTGTGCCGGAGTTGTGCCGGAGGTGTGCCAGAGTTGTTCCATAGCTGTGCCAGAGTGGTGCCAGAGTTGTGCGAGAGTTGTGCAGGAGTTGTGCCAGAGTTGTGCCAGAGTTGTCCCAGAGTTGTGCCAGAGTTGTGCCAGAGTCGTGCCAGGGTTGTGGCGGAGTTGTGCCAGAGTTGTGCCAGAGTTGTCCCAGAGTTGTGCCAGAGTTGTGCCAGAGTCGTGCCAGGGTTGTGGCGGAGTTGTGCCAGAGTTGTGCCAGAGTTGTCCCAGAGTTGTGCCAGAGTTGTGCCAGAGTCGTGCCAGGGTTGTGGCGGAGTTGTGCCAGAGTTGTGCCAGAGTTGTCCCAGAGTTGTGCCAGAGTTGTGCCAGAGTTGGGCCAGAGATGTGCCAGAGTTGTGCCAGAGTTGTGCCAGATTTGTGCCAGGGTTGTGCCAGGGTTGTGCAAGAGTGGTGCCAGAGTTGTGCAAGAGTTGTGCCAGTGTTGTGCCAGAGTTGTGCCTGAGTTGTGCCGGAGTTGTGCCAGAGTTGTTCCATAGCTGTGCCAGAGTGGTTCCAGAGTTGTGCGAGAGTTGTGCAGGAGTTGTGCCAGAGTTGTGCCAGAGTTGTGGTAGAGTTTTGCCAGAGTTGAGCCAGAGTTGTGCCAGAGTTGTGCCAGATTTGTGCCAGGGTTGTGCAAGAGTTGTGCCAGATTTGTACCAGAGATGTGCTAGAGTTGTTTCACAGTTGTGCAATAAGTGTTTCAGGGTTGTGCCAGAGTTGTACTAGTGTTGTGCGAGAGTTGTGCTAGAGTTTTGCCAGAGCTGTGCAAGAGTTGTGCCATAGTTGTGCAAGAGGTTTGCCAGGTTTGTGCCAGTGTTGTGCCGGAGTTGTGGCGCAGTTGTGCAAAAGCTGTGCCAGAGTTGTGCCAGAGTTGTGCTAGAGTTGTGCCAGAGTTGTGCCAGAGTTGTGCCCGAGTTGTGCCAGACTTGTGCCAGAGTCGTGCCAGAGTTGTGCCAGAGTTTTACCACAGTTGTGGAAGAGGTGTGCCATAGTTGTGCCAGAGTTGTACCAGAGTTGTGCCAGAGGTGTGCTTAAATTGTGCTAGAGCTGTGCCAGAGTTATGTCAGAGTTGTGCCAGAGTTGTGCCAGAGTTGTGCCAAAGTTGTGCCAGAGTTGTGCCAGAGTTGTGCCAGAGATGTCCGAGAGTTGTGCGAGAGTTGTGCGAGAGTTGTGCCAGAGTTGTGCCAGAGTTGTGCCAGAGTTGTGCCCGAGTTGTGCCAGAGATGTGCCAGTGTTGTGCCAGAGTTGTGTCAGAGTTATGCCAGAGTTCTGCCAGAGATGTGCCAGAGGCGTGCCGGAATAGTGCCGGAGTTGTGCCAGAGTTGTATCAGAGTTCTGCCAGAGTTGTGCCAGAGTTGTGCCAGAGTTGTGCCAGAGTTGTGCCAGAGTTGTGCCAGAGTTGTGCTAGAGTTGTTCCAGTGTTGTGCCAGCGGTGTGCCAGAGTTGTGCCAGAGTTGTGCCAGGGTTGTACCAACGTTGTGCTATAGCTGTGCCAGAGTTGTGCTAATGTTGTGCGAGAGTTTTGCTAGATTCATGCCAGAGTTGTGACAGAGTTGTGCCAGAGTTGTACCACAGTTGTGCCAGAGTTGTGCCAGAGTTATGCGGGAGTTGTGCCAGAGTTTTGCCAGAGTTGTGCCAGAGCTCTGCCAGAGATGTGCCAGAGTTGTGCCAGAGTTGTGCCGGAGTTGTGCCAGATTTGTGCCAGAGTTGTGCCAAAGATGTGTCAGAGTTGTGCCAGGATTGTGCCACAGTTGTGCCAGAGTTGTGCCAGAGTTGTGCCAGAGATGTGCCAAAGTTGTGCAAGAGTTATGCCAGAGTTGTGCCAGAGTTGTGCCAGAATTGTGCCAGAGTTTTGCCCGAGTTGAGTCAGAGTTGTGCCAGAGTTTTGCAAGAGTTGTGCCCGAGTTGTGCTAGAGCTGTGTTAGAGTTGTGCCAGAGTTGTGCCAAAGTTGTGCCAGAATTGTACCAGGGGTGCGCCAGATTTGTGCCGGAGTTGTGCCAGAGTTGTGCCGGAGTTGTTCCGGAGTTGTTCCAGAGTTGTGCCAGAGTTGTGCCAGAGATGTGCCAGAGTTGTGCCAGTGTTGTGCCAGAGTTGTGCTAGACTTGTGCCAGAGTTGTGTTACAACTATGCCAGAGTTGTGCCAGAGATGTGCTAAGTTGTGCAAAAGTTGGGCCAGAGTTGTGCCAGAGTTGTGCAAGAGTTGTGCCAGAGTTGTGCCAGAGTCGTGCCAGGGTTGTGGCGGAGTTGTGCCAGAGTTGTGCCAGAGTTGTGCCATAGTTGTGCCAGAGTTGTCCCAGAGTTAGGCCAGAGATGTGCCAGAGTTGTGCCAGAGTTGTGCGAGAGTTGTGCCAGGGATGTGCCAGATTTGTGCGGAGTTGTGCAAGAGTTGTGCCGGAGTTGTGCCGGAGTTGTTGCAGAGTTGTGCCAGAGTTGTGCCAGAGATGTGCCAGAGTTGTGCCAGAGTTGTGCCAGAGTTGTGCCAGACTTGTGCCAGAGGTGTGTTAGAACTATGCGAGAGTTGTGCCAGAGATGTGCCTAAGTTGTGTCACAGTTGTGCCAGAGTTGTGCCAGAGTTGTGCCAGAGTTGTGCCAGAATTGTGCCAGAGTCGTGCCAGGGTTGTTGCGGAGTTGTGCCAGAGTTGTGCCAGAGTTGTGCCATAGTTGTGCCAGAGTTGTCTCAGAGTTAGGCCAGAGATGTGCCAGATTTGTGCCAGAGTTGTGCCAGATGTTTGCCAGGGTTGTGCCAGGGTTGTGCAAGACTTGTGCCAGAGTTGTGCCAGAGTTGTGCCAGAGTTGTGCCTGAGTTGTGCCGGAGTTGTGCCAGAGTTGTGCCAGAGTTGTGCCAGATTTGTGCCAGAGTTGTGCCAGATGTTTGCCAGGGTTGTGCCAGGGTTGTGCAAGACTTGTGCCAGAGTTGTGCCAGAGTTGTGCCAGAGTTGTGCCTGAGTTGTGCCGGAGTTGTGCCAGAGTTGTTCCATAGCTGTGCCAGAGTGGTTCCAGATTTGTGCCAGAGTTGTGCAGGAGTTGTGCCAGAGTTGTGCCACAGTTGTGGTAGAGTTTTGCCAGAGTTAAGCCAGAGTTGTGCCAGATTCGTGCCAGATTTGTGCCAGGGTTGTGCAAGAGTTGTGCCAGAGTTGTGCCAGAGTTGTGCTAGAGTTTTGCCAGAGTTGAGCCAGAGTTGTGCCAGATTCGTGCCAGAGTTGTGCCAGGGTTGTGCAAGAGTTGTGCCAGAGTTGTGCCAGAGTTGTGCCTGAGTTGTGCCGGAGTTGTGCCAGAGTTGTTCCATAGCTGTGCCAGAGTGGTTCCAGATTTGTGCCAGAGTTGTGCAGGAGTTGTGCCAGAGTTGTGCCACAGTTGTGGTAGAGTTTTGCCAGAGTTAAGCCAGAGTTGTGCCAGATTCGTGCCAGATTTGTGCCAGGGTTGTGCAAGAGTTGTGCCAGAGTTGTACCAGAGATGTGCTAGAGTTGTTTCACAGTTGTGCAATATGTGTTCCAGAGTTGTGCCAGAGTTGTACTAGAGTTGTGCGAGTGTTGTGCTAGAGTTGTGCCAGAGCTGTGTAAGAGTTGTGCCATAGTTGTGCAAGAGGTTTGCCAGGTTTGTGCCAGTGTTGTGCCGGAGTTGTGGCGGATTTGTGCCAGAGTTGTGCTAGAGTTGTGCTAGAGTTGTGCCAGAGTTGTACCCGAGTTGTGCCCGACTTGTGCCAGAGTTGTGCCAGAGATGTCTGAGAGTTGTGCCAGAGTTGTTCCACAGTTGTGGAAGAGGTGTGCCATTGTTGTCCCGGAGTTGTACCAGAAATGTGCCAGAGGTGTGCTAAAACTATGCTAGAGCTGTGCCAGAGTTGTGCCAGAGTTGTGCCAGAGTTGTGCCAGATTTGTGCCAGAGTTATGCCAGAGTTGTGCCAGAGATGTCCGAGAGTTATGCCAGAGTTGTGCCAGAGTTGTGCCAGAGTTGTGCCAGAGTTGTGCCAGAGTTTTCCCCCAGTTGTGCCAGAGATGTGCCAGTGTTGTGCCAGAGTTGTGTCAGAGTTATGCCAGAGTTGTGCCAGAGATATGCCTGAGTTGTGCGAGAGTTTGGCCAGAGTCGTGCCGGAATTGTGCAGGACTTGTGCCAGAGTTGTATCAGACTTGTGCCAGAGTTGTGCCAGAGTTGTGCCAGAGTTGTGTGAGAGTTGTGCCAGAGATGTTCTAGAGTTGTGCCAGTGTTGTGCCAGCGGTGTGCCAGAGTTATGCCAGAGTTGTGCCAGAGTTGTGCCAGGGTTGTACTTACGTTGTGCTTAAGCTGTGGCAGAGTTGTGCTAAAGTTGTGCTAGAGTTTTGCAAATTTGTGCCAGAGTTGTGACAGAGTTGTGCCAGAGTTGTACCAGAGTTGTGCCAGAGTTGTGCCAGAGTTGTGCCAGAGTTGTGCCAGAGTTGTGCCAGAGTTGTG
>SZWC01000079.1:102148-134340 GCA_023375785.1 Penium margaritaceum
CCAGAGTTGTGCCAGAGTTGTGCCAGAGTTGTGCCAGAGTTTTGCCAGAGTTGTGCCAGAGCTGTGCAAGAGATGTGCCAGAGTTGGCCCAGAGTTGTGCCGGAGTTGTGCCAGATTTGTGCCAGAGTTGTGATAAAGATGTGCCAGAGTTGTGCCAGAGTTGTGCCAGAGTTGTGCTAGAGTTTTGCCAGAGCTGTGCCAGAGTTGTGTCAGAGTTGTGCCAGAGTTGTGCCAGGGTTGTGCAAGAGTTGTGCCAGAGTTGTGCTAGAGTTGTTCCACATTTCTGCAATAGGTGTTCCAGAGTTTTGCCAGAGTTGTACTAGAGATGTGCCAGAGTTGTGCTAGAGTTGTGCCATAGCTGTGCAAGAGTTGTGCCAGAGTTGTCACAGAGTTGTGCCAGAGTTGTGCCAGAGTTGTAGCAGAGTTTTGCCAAAGGTGTGCTAAAATTGTGCTAGAGATGTGCCAGAGTTGTGCCATAGTTGTGCCAGAGTTGTGCCACAGTTGTGCAAGAGTTGAGCGAGAGTTGTGCGAGAGTTGTGCCGGAGTTGTGTTTGAGTTGTGCCGGACTTGTGCCAGAGTTGTGCCAAAGTTGTGCCAGAGTTGTGCCAAAATTATGCCAGTCTTGTGCTAGAGTTGTGCCTGAGTTGTGCCATAGTTGTGCCAACGTTCTGCCAGAGTTGTGCCAGAGTTGTGCCAGAGTTGTGCTAGAGTTTTGCCAGAGTTTTGCCAGAGTTGTACGAGAGTTGTGCCAGAGTTGTGCCAGAGTTGTGCCATAGTTGTGCCACAGTTGTGCCAGAGTTGTGCCAGAGTTGTGCGAGGGTTGTGCCATAGTTGTGCCAGAGTTGTGCTACAGTTGTGCGAGAGTTTTGCCAGAGTTGTGCAAGACGTGTGCCAGAGATGTGCCAGAATTGTGCCAAAGTTGTGCCAGAGTTGTGCCAGAGGTTTCCCAGAGATGTGCCAGAGTTGTGCCAGAGTTGTGCCATAGTTGTGCCAGAGTTGTACAAGAGTTGTGCCATAGTTGTGGCAGAGTTGTGGCAGAGTTGTGCCAGATTCGTGCAAGAGTTATGCCAGAGTTAAGCCAGTATTGTGTTAGAGTTGTGCGATAGTTGTGCCTCAGTTGTGCCTGAGTTGTGCAAAAGGTGTGCCAGAGTTGTGCCAGAGTTGTGCCAGAGTTGTGCCAGAGTTGTGCCAGAGTTGTGCCAGAGTTGTGCCAGAGTTGTGCCAAATGTGTGGCAGAGTTGTGCCAGAGTTGTGCTAGAGTTGTGCCAGTGTTGTGCCAGCGGTGTGCCAGAGATGTGCCAGAGTTGTGCCAGAGTTGTGCGAGAGTTGTGCCAGAGTTGTGCCAGAGTCGTGCCAGAGTTGTGCGAGAGTTGTGCCAGAGTTGTGCCAGAGTCGTGCCAGAGTTGTGCGAGAGTTGTGCCAGAGTTGTGCCAGAGTCGTGCCAGAGTTGTGCGAGAGTTGTGCCAGAGTTGTGCCAGAGTCGTGCCAGAGTTGTGCGAGAGTTGTGCCAGAGTTGTGCCAGAGTCGTGCCAGAGTTGTGCGAGAGTTGTGCCAGAGTTGTGCCAGAGTCGTGCCAGAGTTGTGCGAGAGTTGTGCCAGAGTTGTGCCAGAGTCGTGCCAGAGTTGTGCGAGAGTTGTGCCAGAGTTGTGCCAGAGTCGTGCCAGAGTTGTGCGAGAGTTGTGCCAGAGTTGTGCCAGAGTTGTGCTAGAGTTGTGCCAGAGCTGTGCAAGAGTTGTGCCATAGTTGTGCAAGAGGTATGCCAGGTTTGTGCCATTGTTGTTCCAAAGTTGTGGCGGAGTTGTGCCAGAGTTGTGCCAGAGTTGTGCCAGAGTTGTGCCAGAGTTGTCACAGAGTTGTGCCAGAGTTGTGCCAGAGTTTATCCACAGTTGTGGAAGAGGTTTGGCAGAGTTGTGCCGGAGTTGTACCAGAGTTGTGCCAAAGGTGAACTAAAATTTTGCTAGAGATGTGCCAGAGTTGTGCCATAGTTGTGCCAGAGTTGTGCCACAGTTGTGCAAGAGTTGTGCCAGAGTTGTGCCAGAGTTGTGCTTGAGTTGTACCGGAGTTGTACCAGAGTTGTGCCAAAGTTGTGCCAGAGGTTTCCCAGAGATGTGCCAGAGTTGTGCTAGAGTTGTGCCAGTGTTTTACAAGAGTTGTGCCATAGGTGTGGCAGAGTTGTGGCAGAGTTGTGGAAGAATTGTGCCAGAGTTGTGCAAGAGTAATGCCAGAGTTAAGCCAGTATTGTGTTAGAGTTGTGCCATAGTTGTGCCTCAGTTGTGCCTGAGTTGTGCAAGAGTTGTGCCAGAGGTGTGCCAGAGTTGTGCCAGAGTTGAGCCGAAGTTATGCCAGATTTTTGCTAGAGTTGTGCCAGAGCTGTGCCAGAGATGTGCCAGAGTTGTCCCAGAGTTGTGCCGGAATTGTGCCAGATTTGTGCCAGAGTTGTGCGAAAGATGTGCCAGAGTTGTGCCAGAGTTGTGCCAGAGCTGTGCCATTGTTGTGCCAGAGTTGTGCTAGAGTTTTTCCAGAGTTGTGCCAGAGTTTTGTCAGAGTTGTGAAAGAGTTGTGCCAGGGTTGTGCAAGTGTTGTGCCAGAGTTGTGCCAGAGTTGTTCCACAGTTGTGCAATAGGTGTTCCAGAGTTGTGCCAGAGTTGTACTAGAGATTTGCCAGAGTTGTGCTAGATTTGTGCCAGAGCTGTGCAAGACTTGTGCCAGAGTTGTCACAGAGTCGTGCCAGAGTTGTGCCAGAGTTTATCCATAGTTGTGGAAGAGGTGTGCCAGTGTTGTGCCAGAGTTGTACCAGAGTTGTGCCAAAGGTGTGCTAAAATTGTGTTAGAGATGTGCCAGAGTTGTGCCATAGTTGTGCCAGAGTTGTGCCACAGTTGTGCAAGAGTTGTGCCAGAGTTGTGCCGGAGTTGTGCTTGAGTTATGCCGGAGTTGTGCCAGAGTTTTGCCAAAGTTGTGCTAGAGTTGTGCCAAAATTATGCCAGAGTTGTGCCAGAGCTATGCCAGAGTTGTGCCAGAGCTATGCCAGAGTTGTGCCAGAGCTATGCCAGAGTTGTGCCAGAGCTATGCCAGAGTTGTGCCAGAGCTATGCCAGAGTTGTGCCAGAGCTATGCCAGAGTTGTGCCAGAGCTATGCCAGAGTTGTGCCAGAGCTATGCCAGAGTTGTGCCAGAGCTATGCCAGAGTTGTGCCAGAGCTATGCCAGAGTTGTGCCAGAGCTATGCCAGAGTTGTGCCAGAGCTATGCCAGAGTTGTGCCAGAGCTATGCCAGAGTTGTGCCAGAGCTATGCCAGAGTTGTGCCAGAGCTATGCCAGAGTTGTGCCAGAGCTATGCCAGAGTTGTGCCAGAGCTATGCCAGAGTTGTGCCAGAGCTATGCCAGAGTTGTGCCAGAGCTATGCCAGAGTTGTGCCAGAGCTATGCCAGAGTTGTGCCAGAGCTATGCCAGAGTTGTGCCAGAGCTATGCCAGAGTTGTGCCAGAGCTATGCCAGAGTTGTGCCAGAGCTATGCCAGAGTTGTGCCAGAGCTATGCCAGAGTTGTGCCAGAGCTATGCCAGAGTTGTGCCAGAGCTATGCCAGAGTTGTGCCAGAGCTATGCCAGAGTTGTGCCAGAGCTATGCCAGAGTTGTGCCAGAGCTATGCCAGAGTTGTGCCAGAGCTATGCCAGAGTTGTGCCAGAGCTATGCCAGAGTTGTGCCAGAGCTATGCCAGAGTTGTGCCAGAGCTATGCCAGAGTTGTGCCAGAGCTATGCCAGAGTTGTGCCAGAGCTATGCCAGAGTTGTGCCAGAGCTATGCCAGAGTTGTGCCAGAGCTATGCCAGAGTTGTGCCAGAGCTATGCCAGAGTTGTGCCAGAGCTATGCCAGAGTTGTGCCAGAGCTATGCCAGAGTTGTGCCAGAGCTATGCCAGAGTTGTGCCAGAGCTATGCCAGAGTTGTGCCAGAGCTATGCCAGAGTTGTGCCAGAGCTATGCCAGAGTTGTGCCAGAGCTATGCCAGAGTTGTGCCAGAGCTATGCCAGAGTTGTGCCAGAGCTATGCCAGAGTTGTGCCAGAGCTATGCCAGAGTTGTGCCAGAGCTATGCCAGAGTTGTGCCAGAGCTATGCCAGAGTTGTGCCAGAGCTATGCCAGAGTTGTGCCAGAGCTATGCCAGAGTTGTGCCAGAGCTATGCCAGAGTTGTGCCAGAGCTATGCCAGAGTTGTGCCAGAGCTATGCCAGAGTTGTGCCAGAGCTATGCCAGAGTTGTGCCAGAGCTATGCCAGAGTTGTGCCAGAGCTATGCCAGAGTTGTGCCAGAGCTATGCCAGAGTTGTGCCAGAGCTATGCCAGAGTTGTGCCAGAGCTATGCCAGAGTTGTGCCAGAGCTATGCCAGAGTTGTGCCAGAGCTATGCCAGAGTTGTGCCAGAGCTATGCCAGAGTTGTGCCAGAGCTATGCCAGAGTTGTGCCAGAGCTATGCCAGAGTTGTGCCAGAGCTATGCCAGAGTTGTGCCAGAGCTATGCCAGAGTTGTGCCAGAGCTATGCCAGAGTTGTGCCAGAGCTATGCCAGAGTTGTGCCAGAGCTATGCCAGAGTTGTGCCAGAGCTATGCCAGAGTTGTGCCAGAGCTATGCCAGAGTTGTGCCAGAGCTATGCCAGAGTTGTGCCAGAGCTATGCCAGAGTTGTGCCAGAGCTATGCCAGAGTTGTGCCAGAGCTATGCCAGAGTTGTGCCAGAGCTATGCCAGAGTTGTGCCAGAGCTATGCCAGAGTTGTGCCAGAGCTATGCCAGAGTTGTGCCAGAGCTATGCCAGAGTTGTGCCAGAGCTATGCCAGAGTTGTGCCAGAGCTATGCCAGAGTTGTGCCAGAGCTATGCCAGAGTTGTGCCAGAGCTATGCCAGAGTTGTGCCAGAGCTATGCCAGAGTTGTGCCAGAGCTATGCCAGAGTTGTGCCAGAGCTATGCCAGAGTTGTGCCAGAGCTATGCCAGAGTTGTGCCAGAGCTATGCCAGAGTTGTGCCAGAGCTATGCCAGAGTTGTGCCAGAGCTATGCCAGAGTTGTGCCAGAGCTATGCCAGAGTTGTGCCAGAGCTATGCCAGAGTTGTGCCAGAGCTATGCCAGAGTTGTGCCAGAGCTATGCCAGAGTTGTGCCAGAGCTATGCCAGAGTTGTGCCAGAGCTATGCCAGAGTTGTGCCAGAGCTATGCCAGAGTTGTGCCAGAGCTATGCCAGAGTTGTGCCAGAGCTATGCCAGAGTTGTGCCAGAGCTATGCCAGAGTTGTGCCAGAGCTATGCCAGAGTTGTGCCAGAGCTATGCCAGAGTTGTGCCAGAGCTATGCCAGAGTTGTGCCAGAGCTATGCCAGAGTTGTGCCAGAGCTATGCCAGAGTTGTGCCAGAGCTATGCCAGAGTTGTGCCAGAGCTATGCCAGAGTTGTGCCAGAGCTATGCCAGAGTTGTGCCAGAGCTATGCCAGAGTTGTGCCAGAGCTATGCCAGAGTTGTGCCAGAGCTATGCCAGAGTTGTGCCAGAGCTATGCCAGAGTTGTGCCAGAGCTATGCCAGAGTTGTGCCAGAGCTATGCCAGAGTTGTGCCAGAGCTATGCCAGAGTTGTGCCAGAGCTATGCCAGAGTTGTGCCAGAGCTATGCCAGAGTTGTGCCAGAGCTATGCCAGAGTTGTGCCAGAGCTATGCCAGAGTTGTGCCAGAGCTATGCCAGAGTTGTGCCAGAGCTATGCCAGAGTTGTGCCAGAGCTATGCCAGAGTTGTGCCAGAGCTATGCCAGAGTTGTGCCAGAGCTATGCCAGAGTTGTGCCAGAGCTATGCCAGAGTTGTGCCAGAGCTATGCCAGAGTTGTGCCAGAGCTATGCCAGAGTTGTGCCAGAGCTATGCCAGAGTTGTGCCAGAGCTATGCCAGAGTTGTGCCAGAGCTATGCCAGAGTTGTGCCAGAGCTATGCCAGAGTTGTGCCAGAGCTATGCCAGAGTTGTGCCAGAGCTATGCCAGAGTTGTGCCAGAGCTATGCCAGAGTTGTGCCAGAGCTATGCCAGAGTTGTGCCAGAGCTATGCCAGAGTTGTGCCAGAGCTATGCCAGAGTTGTGCCAGAGCTATGCCAGAGTTGTGCCAGAGCTATGCCAGAGTTGTGCCAGAGCTATGCCAGAGTTGTGCCAGAGCTATGCCAGAGTTGTGCCAGAGCTATGCCAGAGTTGTGCCAGAGCTATGCCAGAGTTGTGCCAGAGCTATGCCAGAGTTGTGCCAGAGCTATGCCAGAGTTGTGCCAGAGCTATGCCAGAGTTGTGCCAGAGCTATGCCAGAGTTGTGCCAGAGCTATGCCAGAGTTGTGCCAGAGCTATGCCAGAGTTGTGCCAGAGCTATGCCAGAGTTGTGCCAGAGCTATGCCAGAGTTGTGCCAGAGCTATGCCAGAGTTGTGCCAGAGCTATGCCAGAGTTGTGCCAGAGCTATGCCAGAGTTGTGCCAGAGCTATGCCAGAGTTGTGCCAGAGCTATGCCAGAGTTGTGCCAGAGCTATGCCAGAGTTGTGCCAGAGCTATGCCAGAGTTGTGCCAGAGCTATGCCAGAGTTGTGCCAGAGCTATGCCAGAGTTGTGCCAGAGCTATGCCAGAGTTGTGCCAGAGCTATGCCAGAGTTGTGCCAGAGCTATGCCAGAGTTGTGCCAGAGCTATGCCAGAGTTGTGCCAGAGCTATGCCAGAGTTGTGCCAGAGCTATGCCAGAGTTGTGCCAGAGCTATGCCAGAGTTGTGCCAGAGCTATGCCAGAGTTGTGCCAGAGCTATGCCAGAGTTGTGCCAGAGCTATGCCAGAGTTGTGCCAGAGCTATGCCAGAGTTGTGCCAGAGCTATGCCAGAGTTGTGCCAGAGCTATGCCAGAGTTGTGCCAGAGCTATGCCAGAGTTGTGCCAGAGCTATGCCAGAGTTGTGCCAGAGCTATGCCAGAGTTGTGCCAGAGCTATGCCAGAGTTGTGCCAGAGCTATGCCAGAGTTGTGCCAGAGCTATGCCAGAGTTGTGCCAGAGCTATGCCAGAGTTGTGCCAGAGCTATGCCAGAGTTGTGCCAGAGCTATGCCAGAGTTGTGCCAGAGCTATGCCAGAGTTGTGCCAGAGCTATGCCAGAGTTGTGCCAGAGCTATGCCAGAGTTGTGCCAGAGCTATGCCAGAGTTGTGCCAGAGCTATGCCAGAGTTGTGCCAGAGCTATGCCAGAGTTGTGCCAGAGCTATGCCAGAGTTGTGCCAGAGCTATGCCAGAGTTGTGCCAGAGCTATGCCAGAGTTGTGCCAGAGCTATGCCAGAGTTGTGCCAGAGCTATGCCAGAGTTGTGCCAGAGCTATGCCAGAGTTGTGCCAGAGCTATGCCAGAGTTGTGCCAGAGTTGTGCCAGAGTTGTTCCACAGTTGTGCAATAGGTATTCCAGAGTTGTGCCAGAGTTGTACTTGAGATGTGCCAGAGTTGTGCTAGAGTTGTGCCAGAGCTGTGCGAGAGGTGTGCCAGAGTTGTCACAGAGTCGTGCCAGAGTTGTGCCAGAGTTTATCCACAGTTGTGGAAGAGGTGTGCCAGAGTTGTGCCAGAGTTGCACCAGAGTTGTGCCCAAGGTGTGCTAAAATTGTGCTAGAGATGTGCCAGACTTGTGCCATAGTTGTGCCAGAGTTGTGCCACAGTTGAGCAAGAGTTGTGACAAAGTTGTGCCGGAGTTGTGCTTGAGTTGTGCCGGAGTTGTGCCAGAGTTTTCCCAAAGTTGTGCCAGAGTTGTGCCAAAATTATGCCAGAGTTGTGCCAGAGTTGTGCCATAGTTGTGCCAACGTTGTGCCAGAGTTGTCCCAGAGTTGTGCCAGAGTTTTGCTAGAGTTTTGCCAGAGTTTTGCCAGAGTTGTGCCAGAGATGTGCCAGAGTTGTGCCAGAGTTGTGCGAGAGTTGTGCCATAGTTGTGCCAGAATTGTGCCAGAGTTGTGTCAGAGTTGTGCCAGAGTTGTGCCAGAGTTGTGCCAGAGTTGTGCCATAGTTGTGCCAGTGTTGTACAAGAGTTGTGCCATAGTTGTTGCAGAGTTGTGCAGAATTGTGGCAGAGATGTGCCAGAGTTGTGCAAGAGTTATGCCAGAGTAAAGCCAGTATTGTGCGAGAGTTGTGCCATAGTTGTGCCATAGTTGTGCCTGAGTTGTGCCAAAGTTGTGCCACAGTTGTGCCAGAGTTGTGCCAGAGTTGTGCCAGAGTTGTGCCAGAGTTGTGCCGGAGTTGTGCTGGAGTTGTGCCAGAGTTTTGCCAGAGTTGTGCCAAAGTTGTGCCAGAGCTGTGCCAGAGTTGTGCCAGAGTTGTGCTAGAGTTGTACCAGAGTTGTGCCAGTGTTGTGCGAGAGAGATGCCAAAGCTGTGCCAGAGTTGTGCCAGATTTCTGCCATAGTTGTGCCAGAGTTGTGCCATAGTTGTGCCAGTGTTGTACAAGAGTTGTGCCAGAGTTGTGCCAGAGTTGTGCCGGAGTTGTGCTGGAGTTGTGCCAGAGTTTTGCCAGAGTTGTGCCAAAGTTGTGCCAGAGCTGTGCCAGAGTTGTGCCAGAGTTGTGCTAGAGTTGTACCAGAGTTGTGCCAGTGTTGTGCGAGAGAGATGCCAAAGCTGTGCCAGAGTTGTGCCAGATTTCTGCCATAGTTGTGCCAGAGTTGTGCCATAGTTGTGCCAGTGTTGTACAAGAGTTGTGCCAGAGTTGTGCCAGAGTTGTGCCGGAGTTGTGCTGGAGTTGTGCCAGAGTTTTGCCAGAGTTGTGCCAAAGTTGTGCCAGAGCTGTGCCAGAGTTGTGCCAGAGTTGTGCTAGAGTTGTACCAGAGTTGTGCCAGTGTTGTGCGAGAGAGATGCCAAAGCTGTGCCAGAGTTGTGCCAGATTTCTGCCATAGTTGTGCCAGAGTTGTGCCATAGTTGTGCCAGTGTTGTACAAGAGTTGTGCCAGAGTTGTGCCAGAGTTGTGCCGGAGTTGTGCTGGAGTTGTGCCAGAGTTTTGCCAGAGTTGTGCCAAAGTTGTGCCAGAGCTGTGCCAGAGTTGTGCCAGAGTTGTGCTAGAGTTGTACCAGAGTTGTGCCAGTGTTGTGCGAGAGAGATGCCAAAGCTGTGCCAGAGTTGTGCCAGATTTCTGCCATAGTTGTGCCAGAGTTGTGCCATAGTTGTGCCAGTGTTGTACAAGAGTTGTGCCAGAGTTGTGCCAGAGTTGTGCCGGAGTTGTGCTGGAGTTGTGCCAGAGTTTTGCCAGAGTTGTGCCAAAGTTGTGCCAGAGCTGTGCCAGAGTTGTGCCAGAGTTGTGCTAGAGTTGTACCAGAGTTGTGCCAGTGTTGTGCGAGAGAGATGCCAAAGCTGTGCCAGAGTTGTGCCAGATTTCTGCCATAGTTGTGCCAGAGTTGTGCCATAGTTGTGCCAGTGTTGTACAAGAGTTGTGCCAGAGTTGTGCCAGAGTTGTGCCGGAGTTGTGCTGGAGTTGTGCCAGAGTTTTGCCAGAGTTGTGCCAAAGTTGTGCCAGAGCTGTGCCAGAGTTGTGCCAGAGTTGTGCTAGAGTTGTACCAGAGTTGTGCCAGTGTTGTGCGAGAGAGATGCCAAAGCTGTGCCAGAGTTGTGCCAGATTTCTGCCATAGTTGTGCCAGAGTTGTGCCATAGTTGTGCCAGTGTTGTACAAGAGTTGTGCCAGAGTTGTGCCAGAGTTGTGCCGGAGTTGTGCTGGAGTTGTGCCAGAGTTTTGCCAGAGTTGTGCCAAAGTTGTGCCAGAGCTGTGCCAGAGTTGTGCCAGAGTTGTGCTAGAGTTGTACCAGAGTTGTGCCAGTGTTGTGCGAGAGAGATGCCAAAGCTGTGCCAGAGTTGTGCCAGATTTCTGCCATAGTTGTGCCAGAGTTGTGCCATAGTTGTGCCAGTGTTGTACAAGAGTTGTGCCAGAGTTGTGCCAGAGTTGTGCCGGAGTTGTGCTGGAGTTGTGCCAGAGTTTTGCCAGAGTTGTGCCAAAGTTGTGCCAGAGCTGTGCCAGAGTTGTGCCAGAGTTGTGCTAGAGTTGTACCAGAGTTGTGCCAGTGTTGTGCGAGAGAGATGCCAAAGCTGTGCCAGAGTTGTGCCAGATTTCTGCCATAGTTGTGCCAGAGTTGTGCCATAGTTGTGCCAGTGTTGTACAAGAGTTGTGCCAGAGTTGTGCCAGAGTTGTGCCGGAGTTGTGCTGGAGTTGTGCCAGAGTTTTGCCAGAGTTGTGCCAAAGTTGTGCCAGAGCTGTGCCAGAGTTGTGCCAGAGTTGTGCTAGAGTTGTACCAGAGTTGTGCCAGTGTTGTGCGAGAGAGATGCCAAAGCTGTGCCAGAGTTGTGCCAGATTTCTGCCATAGTTGTGCCAGAGTTGTGCCATAGTTGTGCCAGTGTTGTACAAGAGTTGTGCCAGAGTTGTGCCAGAGTTGTGCCGGAGTTGTGCTGGAGTTGTGCCAGAGTTTTGCCAGAGTTGTGCCAAAGTTGTGCCAGAGCTGTGCCAGAGTTGTGCCAGAGTTGTGCTAGAGTTGTACCAGAGTTGTGCCAGTGTTGTGCGAGAGAGATGCCAAAGCTGTGCCAGAGTTGTGCCAGATTTCTGCCATAGTTGTGCCAGAGTTGTGCCATAGTTGTGCCAGTGTTGTACAAGAGTTGTGCCAGAGTTGTGCCAGAGTTGTGCCGGAGTTGTGCTGGAGTTGTGCCAGAGTTTTGCCAGAGTTGTGCCAAAGTTGTGCCAGAGCTGTGCCAGAGTTGTGCCAGAGTTGTGCTAGAGTTGTGCGAGAGTTGTGCCAGAGTTGTGCCAGAGTTGTGCCAGTGTTGTGCCAGAATTGTGCCAGAGTTGTGCCCGAGTTGTGCCAGAGTTGTGCCAGAGTTTTGCCAGAGTTGTGCCCAAGTTGTGCCAGAGCTGTCCCAGTGTTGTGCCAGAGTTGTGCCAGAGTTGTGCCAGGGTTTTGCCAGCAATGTGCAAGAGTTGTGCCAGAGTTTTGCCAGAGTTGTGCCAGAGTTGTCACAGAGTCGTGCCAGAGTTGTGCCAGAGTTTATCCACAGTTGTGGAAGAGATGTGCCAGAGTTGTGCCAGAGTTTTACCAGAGTTGTGCCAAAGGTGTGCTAAAATTGTGCTAGAGATGTCCCAGAGTTGTACCATAGTTGTGCCAGAGTTGTGCCACAGTTGTGCAAGAGTTGTGCCAGAGTTGTTCCGGAGTTGTGCTTGAGTTGTGCCAGAGTTGTGGCTGAGTTGTGCCAAAGTTGTGCCAAAATTATGCCAGAGTTGTGCCAGAGTTGTACCAGAGTTGTGCCATAGTTGTGCCAACACTGTGCCAGAGTTGTGCCAGAGTTGTGCCAGAGTTGTGCTAGAGTTTTGCCAGAGTTTTGCCAGAGTTGTGCCAGTGTTGTGCCAGAGTTGTGCCAGAGTTCTGCCAGAGATGTGCCAGAGTTGTGCCAGAGTTGTCCCAGAGTTGCGCCAGAGTTGTGCCAGAGTTGTGCCGGAGTTGTGCCGGAGTTGTGCCGAGTTGTGCCGGAGTTGAGCCAGAGTTGTGCCAGAGTTGTGCCGGAGTTGTGCCGGAGTTGTGCCGAGTTGTGCCGGAGTTGAGCCAGAGTTGTGCCAGAGTTGTGCCGGAGTTGTGCCGGAGTTGTGCCGAGTTGTGCCGGAGTTGAGCCAGAGTTGTGCCAGAGTTGTGCCGGAGTTGTGCCGGAGTTGTGCCGAGTTGTGCCGGAGTTGAGCCAGAGTTGTGCCAGAGTTGTGCCGGAGTTGTGCCGGAGTTGTGCCGAGTTGTGCCGGAGTTGAGCCAGAGTTGTGCCAGAGTTGTGCCGGAGTTGTGCCGGAGTTGTGCCGAGTTGTGCCGGAGTTGAGCCAGAGTTGTGCCAGAGTTGTGCCGGAGTTGTGCCGGAGTTGTGCCGAGTTGTGCCGGAGTTGAGCCAGAGTTGTGCCAGAGTTGTGCCGGAGTTGTGCCGGAGTTGTGCCGAGTTGTGCCGGAGTTGAGCCAGAGTTGTGCCAGAGTTGTGCCGGAGTTGTGCCGGAGTTGTGCCGAGTTGTGCCGGAGTTGAGCCAGAGTTGTGCCAGAGTTGTGCCGGAGTTGTGCCGGAGTTGTGCCGAGTTGTGCCGGAGTTGAGCCAGAGTTGTGCCAGAGTTGTGCCGGAGTTGTGCCGGAGTTGTGCCGAGTTGTGCCGGAGTTGAGCCAGAGTTGTGCCAGAGTTGTGCCGGAGTTGTGCCGGAGTTGTGCCGAGTTGTGCCGGAGTTGAGCCAGAGTTGTGCCAGAGTTGTGCCGGAGTTGTGCCGGAGTTGTGCCGAGTTGTGCCGGAGTTGAGCCAGAGTTGTGCCAGAGTTGTGCCGGAGTTGTGCCGGAGTTGTGCCGAGTTGTGCCGGAGTTGAGCCAGAGTTGTGCCAGAGTTGTGCCGGAGTTGTGCCGGAGTTGTGCCGAGTTGTGCCGGAGTTGAGCCAGAGTTGTGCCAGAGTTGTGCCGGAGTTGTGCCGGAGTTGTGCCGAGTTGTGCCGGAGTTGAGCCAGAGTTGTGCCAGAGTTGTGCCGGAGTTGTGCCGGAGTTGTGCCGAGTTGTGCCGGAGTTGAGCCAGAGTTGTGCCAGAGTTGTGCCGGAGTTGTGCCGGAGTTGTGCCGAGTTGTGCCGGAGTTGAGCCAGAGTTGTGCCAGAGTTGTGCCGGAGTTGTGCCGGAGTTGTGCCGAGTTGTGCCGGAGTTGAGCCAGAGTTGTGCCAGAGTTGTGCCGGAGTTGTGCCGGAGTTGTGCCGAGTTGTGCCGGAGTTGAGCCAGAGTTGTGCCAGAGTTGTGCCGGAGTTGTGCCGGAGTTGTGCCGAGTTGTGCCGGAGTTGAGCCAGAGTTGTGCCAGAGTTGTGCCGGAGTTGTGCCGGAGTTGTGCCGAGTTGTGCCGGAGTTGAGCCAGAGTTGTGCCAGAGTTGTGCCGGAGTTGTGCCGGAGTTGTGCCGAGTTGTGCCGGAGTTGAGCCAGAGTTGTGCCAGAGTTGTGCCGGAGTTGTGCCGGAGTTGTGCCGAGTTGTGCCGGAGTTGAGCCAGAGTTGTGCCAGAGTTGTGCCGGAGTTGTGCCGGAGTTGTGCCGAGTTGTGCCGGAGTTGAGCCAGAGTTGTGCCAGAGTTGTGCCGGAGTTGTGCCGGAGTTGTGCCGAGTTGTGCCGGAGTTGAGCCAGAGTTGTGCCAGAGTTGTGCCTGAGTTGTGCCTGAGTTGTGCCAGAGTTGTGCCAGAGTTGTGCCAGAGTTGTGCCAGAGTTGTGCCAGAGTTGTGCCTTAGTTGTGCCAGAATTGTGCCAGAGTTGTGCCAGAGTTGTGCAAGAATGGTGCCAGAGTTGTGCCAGAGTTCTGCCAGAGTTGTGCCAGAGTTGTGCCACAGTAGTGCCAGTGTTGTACAAGAGTTTTGCCATAGTTGTGGCAGAGTTGTGCCAGAGATGTGCAAGAGTTATGCCAGAGTTAAGCCAGTACTGTGCCAGAGTTGTGCCATAGTTGTGCCACAGTTGTGCCTGAGTTGTGCCAAAGTTGTGCCACAGTTGTGCCAGATATGTGCAAGAGTTGTGCCAGAGTTGTGCCAGAGTTGTGCCAGAGTTGTGCCAGAGTTGTGCTACAGTTGTGACAAAGCTGTTCCAGAGTTGTGCCAGAGTTGTGCCATAGTTGTGCCAGAGTTGTGCCAGAGTTGTGCGAGAGGTGTGCCAGACTTGTGCCAGACGTGTGCCAGAGATGTGCCAGAATTGTGCCAAAGTTGTGCCAGAGTTGTGCCAGAGTTGTCCCAGAGTTGTGCCAGAGTTGTGCCACAGTTGTGCGAGAGTTGTGCCAGTTTTGTGCCAGAGTTGTGCCAGA
Source organism: Penium margaritaceum (assembly GCA_023375785.1). Lineage (NCBI taxonomy): Eukaryota > Viridiplantae > Streptophyta > Zygnematophyceae > Desmidiales > Peniaceae > Penium > Penium margaritaceum. The sequence continues at coordinate 115,910 of SZWC01000079.1, forward strand.
GTTCTGCCAGAGTTGTGCCAGAGTGGTGCCAAAGTTGTGCCAGAGTTGTGCCAGAGTTCTGCCAGAGTTGTGCCAGAGTTGTGCCAGAGTTGTGCCAGAGTTGTGCCAGAGTTGTGCCAGAGTTGTGCCGGAGTTGTGCCAGAGTTGTGCCAGAGTTGTGCTGGAGTTGTGCCAGAGTTGTGCCAGAGCTGTGCCAGAGTTGTGTCAGAGTTGTGTCAGAGTTTTGCCAGAGTTTGGCCAGGGATGTGCCAGAGTTGTGCCAGATTTGTGCCAGAGTTGTGCCGGAGGTGTGCCGGAGTTGTGCAAGAGTTGTGCCAGAGTTGTGCCAGTCTTGTGCCAGAGTTGTGCAAAAGTTATTCCAGAGTTGTGCCAGAGTTGTGCCAGAGTTGTGCCACAGTTGTGCAAGAGTTGTGCCAGAGATGTGCAAAAGTTGTGCCAGAGTTGTGGCAGATTTGTGCCAGGGTTGTGCCAGTGTTGTGCGAGAGTTGTGCCATAGTTGTGCCAGCGTTGTGCCAGAACTGTGCCAGAGTTGTGCCAGAGCTGTGCCAGAGATGTGCAAGAGTTATGCCAGAGTTAAGCCAGTACTGTGCCAGAGTTGTGCCATAGTTGTGCCAGCGTTGTGCCAGAACTGTGCCAGAGTTGTGCCAGAGCTGTGCCAGAGATGTGCAAGAGTTATGCCAGAGTTAAGCCAGTACTGTGCCAGAGTTGTGCCATAGTTGTGCCAGCGTTGTGCCAGAACTGTGCCAGAGTTGTGCCAGAGCTGTGCCAGAGATGTGCAAGAGTTATGCCAGAGTTAAGCCAGTACTGTGCCAGAGTTGTGCCATAGTTGTGCCAGCGTTGTGCCAGAACTGTGCCAGAGTTGTGCCAGAGCTGTGCCAGAGATGTGCAAGAGTTATGCCAGAGTTAAGCCAGTACTGTGCCAGAGTTGTGCCATAGTTGTGCCAGCGTTGTGCCAGAACTGTGCCAGAGTTGTGCCAGAGCTGTGCCAGAGATGTGCAAGAGTTATGCCAGAGTTAAGCCAGTACTGTGCCAGAGTTGTGCCATAGTTGTGCCAGCGTTGTGCCAGAACTGTGCCAGAGTTGTGCCAGAGCTGTGCCAGAGATGTGCAAGAGTTATGCCAGAGTTAAGCCAGTACTGTGCCAGAGTTGTGCCATAGTTGTGCCAGCGTTGTGCCAGAACTGTGCCAGAGTTGTGCCAGAGCTGTGCCAGAGATGTGCAAGAGTTATGCCAGAGTTAAGCCAGTACTGTGCCAGAGTTGTGCCATAGTTGTGCCAGCGTTGTGCCAGAACTGTGCCAGAGTTGTGCCAGAGCTGTGCCAGAGATGTGCAAGAGTTATGCCAGAGTTAAGCCAGTACTGTGCCAGAGTTGTGCCATAGTTGTGCCAGCGTTGTGCCAGAACTGTGCCAGAGTTGTGCCAGAGCTGTGCCAGAGATGTGCAAGAGTTATGCCAGAGTTAAGCCAGTACTGTGCCAGAGTTGTGCCATAGTTGTGCCAGCGTTGTGCCAGAACTGTGCCAGAGTTGTGCCAGAGCTGTGCCAGAGATGTGCAAGAGTTATGCCAGAGTTAAGCCAGTACTGTGCCAGAGTTGTGCCATAGTTGTGCCAGCGTTGTGCCAGAACTGTGCCAGAGTTGTGCCAGAGCTGTGCCAGAGATGTGCAAGAGTTATGCCAGAGTTAAGCCAGTACTGTGCCAGAGTTGTGCCATAGTTGTGCCAGCGTTGTGCCAGAACTGTGCCAGAGTTGTGCCAGAGCTGTGCCAGAGATGTGCAAGAGTTATGCCAGAGTTAAGCCAGTACTGTGCCAGAGTTGTGCCATAGTTGTGCCAGCGTTGTGCCAGAACTGTGCCAGAGTTGTGCCAGAGCTGTGCCAGAGATGTGCAAGAGTTATGCCAGAGTTAAGCCAGTACTGTGCCAGAGTTGTGCCATAGTTGTGCCAGCGTTGTGCCAGAACTGTGCCAGAGTTGTGCCAGAGCTGTGCCAGAGATGTGCAAGAGTTATGCCAGAGTTAAGCCAGTACTGTGCCAGAGTTGTGCCATAGTTGTGCCAGCGTTGTGCCAGAACTGTGCCAGAGTTGTGCCAGAGCTGTGCCAGAGATGTGCAAGAGTTATGCCAGAGTTAAGCCAGTACTGTGCCAGAGTTGTGCCATAGTTGTGCCAGCGTTGTGCCAGAACTGTGCCAGAGTTGTGCCAGAGCTGTGCCAGAGATGTGCAAGAGTTATGCCAGAGTTAAGCCAGTACTGTGCCAGAGTTGTGCCATAGTTGTGCCAGCGTTGTGCCAGAACTGTGCCAGAGTTGTGCCAGAGCTGTGCCAGAGATGTGCAAGAGTTATGCCAGAGTTAAGCCAGTACTGTGCCAGAGTTGTGCCATAGTTGTGCCAGCGTTGTGCCAGAACTGTGCCAGAGTTGTGCCAGAGCTGTGCCAGAGATGTGCAAGAGTTATGCCAGAGTTAAGCCAGTACTGTGCCAGAGTTGTGCCATAGTTGTGCCAGCGTTGTGCCAGAACTGTGCCAGAGTTGTGCCAGAGCTGTGCCAGAGATGTGCAAGAGTTATGCCAGAGTTAAGCCAGTACTGTGCCAGAGTTGTGCCATAGTTGTGCCAGCGTTGTGCCAGAACTGTGCCAGAGTTGTGCCAGAGCTGTGCCAGAGATGTGCAAGAGTTATGCCAGAGTTAAGCCAGTACTGTGCCAGAGTTGTGCCATAGTTGTGCCAGCGTTGTGCCAGAACTGTGCCAGAGTTGTGCCAGAGCTGTGCCAGAGATGTGCAAGAGTTATGCCAGAGTTAAGCCAGTACTGTGCCAGAGTTGTGCCATAGTTGTGCCAGCGTTGTGCCAGAACTGTGCCAGAGTTGTGCCAGAGCTGTGCCAGAGATGTGCAAGAGTTATGCCAGAGTTAAGCCAGTACTGTGCCAGAGTTGTGCCATAGTTGTGCCAGCGTTGTGCCAGAACTGTGCCAGAGTTGTGCCAGAGCTGTGCCAGAGATGTGCAAGAGTTATGCCAGAGTTAAGCCAGTACTGTGCCAGAGTTGTGCCATAGTTGTGCCAGCGTTGTGCCAGAACTGTGCCAGAGTTGTGCCAGAGCTGTGCCAGAGATGTGCAAGAGTTATGCCAGAGTTAAGCCAGTACTGTGCCAGAGTTGTGCCATAGTTGTGCCAGCGTTGTGCCAGAACTGTGCCAGAGTTGTGCCAGAGCTGTGCCAGAGATGTGCAAGAGTTATGCCAGAGTTAAGCCAGTACTGTGCCAGAGTTGTGCCATAGTTGTGCCAGCGTTGTGCCAGAACTGTGCCAGAGTTGTGCCAGAGCTGTGCCAGAGATGTGCAAGAGTTATGCCAGAGTTAAGCCAGTACTGTGCCAGAGTTGTGCCATAGTTGTGCCAGCGTTGTGCCAGAACTGTGCCAGAGTTGTGCCAGAGCTGTGCCAGAGATGTGCAAGAGTTATGCCAGAGTTAAGCCAGTACTGTGCCAGAGTTGTGCCATAGTTGTGCCAGCGTTGTGCCAGAACTGTGCCAGAGTTGTGCCAGAGCTGTGCCAGAGATGTGCAAGAGTTATGCCAGAGTTAAGCCAGTACTGTGCCAGAGTTGTGCCATAGTTGTGCCAGCGTTGTGCCAGAACTGTGCCAGAGTTGTGCCAGAGCTGTGCCAGAGATGTGCAAGAGTTATGCCAGAGTTAAGCCAGTACTGTGCCAGAGTTGTGCCATAGTTGTGCCAGCGTTGTGCCAGAACTGTGCCAGAGTTGTGCCAGAGCTGTGCCAGAGATGTGCAAGAGTTATGCCAGAGTTAAGCCAGTACTGTGCCAGAGTTGTGCCATAGTTGTGCCAGCGTTGTGCCAGAACTGTGCCAGAGTTGTGCCAGAGCTGTGCCAGAGATGTGCAAGAGTTATGCCAGAGTTAAGCCAGTACTGTGCCAGAGTTGTGCCATAGTTGTGCCAGCGTTGTGCCAGAACTGTGCCAGAGTTGTGCCAGAGCTGTGCCAGAGATGTGCAAGAGTTGTGCCAGAGTTGTGGCAGTATTGTGCCATAGTTGTGCCAGAGTTGTGCTAGAGTTGTGCGAGAGTTGTGCCAGAGTTGTGCCAGAATTGTGCCAGAGATGTGCCAGAATTGTGCCAAAGTTGTGCCAGAGTTGTGCTAAAGTTGTCCCACAGATGTGCCAGAGTTGTGCCAGAGTTGTGCTTAGTTGTGCCAGTGTTGTGCAAGAGTTGTGCCAAAGTTATGCAAGAGATGTGCCAAAGTTGTGCCAGAGTTGTGCCAGAGTTTTGCCACAGTTGTGCCAGAATTGTGCCAGAGTTGTGCCCGAGTTGTGCCAGAGTCTTGCCAGAGGTTTTCTAGAGTTGTGCCCAAGTTGTGCTCGAGCTGTCCCAGAGTTGTGCCAGAGTTGTGCCAGAGTTGTGCCAGAGTTTTTCCAGGGATGTGCAAGAGTTGTGCCAAAGTTGTGCCAGAGTTGTGCCAGAGTTGTCACAGAGTTGTGCCAGAGTTGTGCCAGAGGTTATCCACAGTTGTGGACGAGATGTGCCAGAGTTGTGCCAGAGTTGTACCAGAGTTGTGCGAAAGGTGTGCTAAAATTGTGCTGGAGATGTGCCAGAGTTGTGCCATAGCTTTGCCAGAGTTGTGCCACAGTTGTGAAAGAGTTGTCCCAGAGTTGTGCCGGAGTTGTGCTTGAGTTCTGCCGGAGTTGTGCCAGAGTTGTGCCAAAGTTGTGCCAGCGTTGTGCCGAAACTGTGCCAGAGTTGTGCCAGAGTTGTGCCAGAGTTGTGCCAGAGTTGTGCCAGAGTTGTGCCAGAGTTGTGCCTTAGTTGTGCCAGAATTGTGCCAGAGTTGTGCCAGAGTTGTGCGAGAGTTGTGCCAGAGTTGTGCCAGAGCTGTGCCAGAGTTGTGCCAGAGTTGTGCGAGAGTTGTGCCAGAGTTGTGCCAGAGCTGTGCCAGAGTTGTGCCAGAGTTGTGCGAGAGTTGTGCCAGAGTTGTGCCAGAGCTGTGCCAGAGTTGTGCCAGAGTTGTGCGAGAGTTGTGCCAGAGTTGTGCCAGAGCTGTGCCAGAGTTGTGCCAGAGTTGTGCGAGAGTTGTGCCAGAGTTGTGCCAGAGCTGTGCCAGAGTTGTGCCAGAGTTGTGCGAGAGTTGTGCCAGAGTTGTGCCAGAGCTGTGCCAGAGTTGTGCCAGAGTTGTGCGAGAGTTGTGCCAGAGTTGTGCCAGAGCTGTGCCAGAGTTGTGCCAGAGTTGTGCGAGAGTTGTGCCAGAGTTGTGCCAGAGCTGTGCCAGAGTTGTGCCAGAGTTGTGCGAGAGTTGTGCCAGAGTTGTGCCAGAGCTGTGCCAGAGTTGTGCCAGAGTTGTGCGAGAGTTGTGCCAGAGTTGTGCCAGAGCTGTGCCAGAGTTGTGCCAGAGTTGTGCGAGAGTTGTGCCAGAGTTGTGCCAGAGCTGTGCCAGAGTTGTGCCAGAGTTGTGCGAGAGTTGTGCCAGAGTTGTGCCAGAGCTGTGCCAGAGTTGTGCCAGAGTTGTGCGAGAGTTGTGCCAGAGTTGTGCCAGAGCTGTGCCAGAGTTGTGCCAGAGTTGTGCGAGAGTTGTGCCAGAGTTGTGCCAGAGCTGTGCCAGAGTTGTGCCAGAGTTGTGCGAGAGTTGTGCCAGAGTTGTGCCAGAGCTGTGCCAGAGTTGTGCCAGAGTTGTGCGAGAGTTGTGCCAGAGTTGTGCCAGAGCTGTGCCAGAGTTGTGCCAGAGTTGTGCGAGAGTTGTGCCAGAGTTGTGCCAGAGCTGTGCCAGAGTTGTGCCAGAGTTGTGCGAGAGTTGTGCCAGAGTTGTGCCAGAGCTGTGCCAGAGTTGTGCCAGAGTTGTGCGAGAGTTGTGCCAGAGTTGTGCCAGAGCTGTGCCAGAGTTGTGCCAGAGTTGTGCGAGAGTTGTGCCAGAGTTGTGCCAGAGCTGTGCCAGAGTTGTGCCAGAGTTGTGCGAGAGTTGTGCCAGAGTTGTGCCAGAGCTGTGCCAGAGTTGTGCCAGAGTTGTGCGAGAGTTGTGCCAGAGTTGTGCCAGAGCTGTGCCAGAGTTGTGCCAGAGTTGTGCGAGAGTTGTGCCAGAGTTGTGCCAGAGCTGTGCCAGAGTTGTGCCAGAGTTGTGCGAGAGTTGTGCCAGAGTTGTGCCAGAGTTGTGCCTGAGTTGTGCCAGAGTTGTGCCATAGTTGTGACAGAGTTGTGCCAGAGTTGTGCCAGAGTTGTGCCAGAGTTGTGCTAGTGTTTTGCCAGAGTTGCGCATGAGTTGTGCCAGAGTTGTGCCAGGGTTGTGCCAGGGTTGTGTAAGAGTTGTGCTAGAGTTGTGCCAGAGTTGTGCCAGAGTTGTGTCAGAGTTGTGCCCGGGTTGTGCCAGAGTTGTGCCAGTGTCGTGCCAGAGTTGTACCATGTACCAGAGTTGTGCCAGAGGTGTGCTTAAACTGTGCTAGAGCTGTGCCAGAGTTGTGCCTGAGTTGTGCCAAAGTTGTGCCAGAGTTTTTCCAGAGTTGTGCCAGAGTTGTGCCAGAGTTGTGCCAGAGTTGTGCCAGAGATGTGCGAGCGTTGTGCCAAAGTTGTGCCAGAGTTGTGCCAGAGTTTTGCCCGAGTTGTGCCAGTGATGTGCCAGTGTTGTGCCAGAGTTGTGTCAGAGTTATGCCAGAGTTCTGCCAGAGATGTGCCAGAGTTGTGCCAGAGTTGTGCTAGAGTTGTGCTGGGGTTGTGCCAGAGTTGTGCCAGAGTTGTACCAGAGTTGTGCCAGAGTTGTGCCAGAGTTGTGCTAGAGTTGTGCCAGAGTTGTGCCAGAGTTGTGCCAGAGTTGTGCGAGAGTTGTGCCAGAGCTGTGCCAGGGTTGTGCCAAAGGTTTGCTAGAGTTTTGCCACAGTTGTGCCAGAGTTGTGCCAGAGTTGTGCCAGAGTTGTGCCAGAGTTTTGCCAGAGTTATGCAAGAGTTGTGCAAGGGTTGTGCCCGAGTTGTGCTAGAGTTTTTTCAGAGCTGTGCCAGAGTTGTGCCATAGTTTTGCCAGAGTTGTGCCAGAGTTGTGCCAGAGTTGTGCCAGAGTTGTGCCAGAGTTGTGCCAGAGTTGTGCCAGAGTTGTGCCAGAGTTGTGCCAGAGTTGTGCCGGAGTTGTGCCAGAGGTGTGCCAGAGTTGTGCCAGAGGTGTGCCGGAGGTGTGCAAGAGTTGTGCCAGAGTTGTGCTAGAGTTATGCCAGATTTGTGCCATCGTTGTGCCTTAGTTGTGCCAGAGTGGTGCCAGAGTTATGCCAGAGATGTGCCAGAGTTGTGCCAGAGGTGTGCCGGAGGTGTGCAAGAGTTGTGCCAGAGTTGTGCTAGAGTTATGCCAGATTTGTGCCATCGTTGTGCCTTAGTTGTGCCAGAGTGGTGCCAGAGTTATGCCAGAGATGTGCCAGAGTTGTGCCAGAGGTGTGCCGGAGGTGTGCAAGAGTTGTGCCAGAGTTGTGCTAGAGTTATGCCAGATTTGTGCCATCGTTGTGCCTTAGTTGTGCCAGAGTGGTGCCAGAGTTATGCCAGAGATGTGCCAGAGTTGTGCCAGAGGTGTGCCGGAGGTGTGCAAGAGTTGTGCCAGAGTTGTGCTAGAGTTATGCCAGATTTGTGCCATCGTTGTGCCTTAGTTGTGCCAGAGTGGTGCCAGAGTTATGCCAGAGATGTGCCAGAGTTGTGCCAGAGGTGTGCCGGAGGTGTGCAAGAGTTGTGCCAGAGTTGTGCTAGAGTTATGCCAGATTTGTGCCATCGTTGTGCCTTAGTTGTGCCAGAGTGGTGCCAGAGTTATGCCAGAGATGTGCCAGAGTTGTGCCAGAGGTGTGCCGGAGGTGTGCAAGAGTTGTGCCAGAGTTGTGCTAGAGTTATGCCAGATTTGTGCCATCGTTGTGCCTTAGTTGTGCCAGAGTGGTGCCAGAGTTATGCCAGAGATGTGCCAGAGTTGTGCCAGAGGTGTGCCGGAGGTGTGCAAGAGTTGTGCCAGAGTTGTGCTAGAGTTATGCCAGATTTGTGCCATCGTTGTGCCTTAGTTGTGCCAGAGTGGTGCCAGAGTTATGCCAGAGATGTGCCAGAGTTGTGCCAGAGGTGTGCCGGAGGTGTGCAAGAGTTGTGCCAGAGTTGTGCTAGAGTTATGCCAGATTTGTGCCATCGTTGTGCCTTAGTTGTGCCAGAGTGGTGCCAGAGTTATGCCAGAGATGTGCCAGAGTTGTGCCAGAGGTGTGCCGGAGGTGTGCAAGAGTTGTGCCAGAGTTGTGCTAGAGTTATGCCAGATTTGTGCCATCGTTGTGCCTTAGTTGTGCCAGAGTGGTGCCAGAGTTATGCCAGAGATGTGCCAGAGTTGTGCCAGAGGTGTGCCGGAGGTGTGCAAGAGTTGTGCCAGAGTTGTGCTAGAGTTGTGCCAGAGTTGTGCCAGAGTTGTGCCATAGTTGTGCCAGAGTTGTGCACGTGTTTTGCCAGAGTTGTGTTAGAGTTGGGCCCGAGTTGTGTCAGAGTTGTGCCAGAGTTGTGCCAGAGTTGTGCCCGAGTTGTGCCAGAGTCGTGCCAGAGATGTGCCAGAGTTGTGCCAGAGTTGTGCCAGAGATGTGCCAGACTTTCGCTCGAGTTGTGTCAGAGTTGTCCCAGACATGTGCCAAAGATGTGCCCGAGTTGTGCCAGAGTTGTGCCAGAGTTGTGCCGGAGTTGTGCCAGTCGTGCCATAGTTGTTCCAGAGTTTTGCCCGAGTTGTGCCAGAGTTTTGCCAGAGTTTTACCAGAGTTGTGCTTGAGCTGTGCCAGGGTTGTGCCAAAGTTGTGCTAGAGTTTTGTCAGAATTGTGCCAGAGTTGTGCCAGAGTTTTGCCAGAGGTGTGCCAGAGTTATGCCAGAGTTGTGCCAGGGTTGTGCCCGCGTTGTGCCAGACTTTTGTCAGAGCTGTGCCAGAGTTGTTCCATAGTTGTGCCAGAGTTGTGCAAGAGTTGTGCCAGAGTTGTGCCATACTTGTGCCAGAGTTGTGCCAGAGTTGTGCCAGAGTTGTGCCAGAGTTGTGCCAGAGTTGTGCCAGTGTTGTGCCAGAGTTGTGCCAGAGTTGTGCCAGAGATGTGCAAGATTTGTGCCAGAGTTGTGCCAGAGTTGTGGCGGAGTTGTGCCAGAGATGTGCCAGAGTTGTGCCAGAGTTGTACCAGAGCTGTGCTAGAGTTGTGCCGGAGTTGTGCCAGAGTTGTGCCAGAGCTGTGCCAGAGTTGTGCCAGAGTTGTGCCGGCGTTGTGCCAGAGTTGTGCCAGAGTTGTACCAGAGCTGTGCTAGAGTTGTGCCGGAGTTGTGCCAGAGTTGTGCCAGAGCTGTGCCAGAGTTGTGCCAGAGTTGTGCCGGCGTTGTGCCAGAGTTGTGCCAGAGTTGTACCAGAGCTGTGCTAGAGTTGTGCCGGAGTTGTGCCAGAGTTGTGCCAGAGCTGTGCCAGAGTTGTGCCAGAGTTGTGCCGGCGTTGTGCCAGAGTTGTGCCAGAGTTGTACCAGAGCTGTGCTAGAGTTGTGCCGGAGTTGTGCCAGAGTTGTGCCAGAGCTGTGCCAGAGTTGTGCCAGAGTTGTGCCGGCGTTGTGCCAGAGTTGTGCCAGAGTTGTACCAGAGCTGTGCTAGAGTTGTGCCGGAGTTGTGCCAGAGTTGTGCCAGAGCTGTGCCAGAGTTGTGCCAGAGTTGTGCCGGCGTTGTGCCAGAGTTGTGCCAGAGTTGTACCAGAGCTGTGCTAGAGTTGTGCCGGAGTTGTGCCAGAGTTGTGCCAGAGCTGTGCCAGAGTTGTGCCAGAGTTGTGCCGGCGTTGTGCCAGAGTTGTGCCAGAGTTGTACCAGAGCTGTGCTAGAGTTGTGCCGGAGTTGTGCCAGAGTTGTGCCAGAGTTGTGGCGGAGTTGTGCCAGAGTTGTGCCAGAGTTGTGCCAGAGTTGTGCCAGAGTTGTGCCAGAGTTGTTCCATAGTTGTGCCCGAGTTGTGCCAGAGTTGTGCCAGAGTCGTGCCAGAGTTGCGCCAGAGTTGTTCCACAGTTGTGGAAGAGGTATGCCATAGTTGTGCCAGAGTTGTACCAGAGTTGTGCCGGCGTTGTGCCAGAGTTGTGCCAGAGTTGTACCAGAGCTGTGCTAGAGTTGTGCCGGAGTTGTGCCATAGTTGTGCCAGAATGTTGCCAGAGTTGTGCCTGAGTTGAGCCTGAGATGTGCCTAAGTTGTGCATGCGTTTTGCCAGAGTTCTGCCAGAGTTATGCCAGAGTTGTGCCAGAGTTGTGCCAGGATTGTGCCCGAGTTGTGCTAGAGTTTTGTCAGAGCTGTGCCAGAGTTGTGCCATAGTTGTGCCAGAGTTGTGCCAGAGTAATGCCAGAGTTGTGCCAGATTTGTGCCAGTGGTGTGCCCAGGTTGTGCCAGAGTTGTGCCAGAGTTGTGCCAGAATTGTGCCAGAGTTGTGCCAGAGTTGTGCCTGAGTTGTGCCGGAGTTCTGCCAGAGTTGTGCCAGAGTTGTGCCAGAGTTCTGCCAGAGTTATGCCAGAGTTGTGCCAGAATTGTGCCAGAGTTGTGCCAGAGTTGTGCCAGAGTTGTGCCAGAGTTGTGCCAGAGTTGTGCCAGAGTCGTGCCAGAGTTGTGCCAGAGTTGTTCCAGAGTTGTGTAACAGGTGTGCCATAGTTGTGCCGGCGTTGTGCCCGTGTTGTGCCAGAGTTGTGTCAGAGGTGTGCGCGAGTTGTGTCAGAGTTGTGCCAGAGTTGTGCCAGAGTTGTGTCCGAGTTGTTCCAGAGTCGTGCCAGAGTTGAACCAGAGTTGTTCCAGAGTTGTGCCAGAGTTGTGCCAGAGTTGTGCCAGAGTAGTGCCAGAGTTGTGCCAGGGATCTGGCAGAGTTGTGCCATAGTTGTGCCCGAGTTGTGCCAGAGTTGTGCCAGAGTTGTGCCAGAGTTGTGCCAGAATTTTGCCAGAGTTGTGCATGAGTTGTGCCAGAGTTGTGCCAGCGTTGTGTCTGAGAAGTGCCAGACATGTGCTCGAGTTGTGTCAGAGTCGTCCCAGACTTGTGCCAAAGTTGTGCCAGAGTTGTGCCAGAGTTATGCCAGAGTGTGCCAGTCGTGCCAGAGTTATTTCATAGTTGTGCCCGAGTTGTGCTAGAGTTTGCCAGAGTTATGGCAGAGTTGTGCCAGAGCTGTGCCAGGGTAATGCCAAAGTTGTGCTAGAGTTTTGCCAGAATTGTGCCAGAGTTGTGCCAGATTTGTGCCAGAGTTATGCCAGAGTTGTGCCAGGGTTGTGCCCGAGTGTGCCAGAGTTTTGTCAGAGCTGTGCCAGAGATATGCCATAGTTGTGCCTGAGTTGTGCCAGAGTTGTGCCAGAGTTGTGCCATACTTGTGCCAGAGTTGTGCCAGAGTTGTGTCAGAAATGTGCCAGTGTTGTGCCAGGGTTGTGCCAGAGTTGTGCCGGAGATGTGCCAGAGTTGTGCCAGAGTTGTACCAGAGTTGTGCCTGAGTTGTGCCAGAATTCTGCCAGAGTTGTGCCAGAGTTGTGCCAGAGTCGTGCCAGAGTTGTGCCAGAGTTGTGCCACAGTTGTGCCAGAGTTGTGCCAGAGGTGTGCCAGAGTTGTGCCAGAGTTGTGCCAGACTTGTGCCAGAGTTGTGCCAGAGTTGTGTCAGACTTGTGCCAGAGTTACACCAGAGTTATGCCAGAGTTGTGCCAGAGATGTGCCAGAGTCTCGCCAGAGTTGTGGGGGAGTTGTGCCAGAGTTGTGCCAGAGTTGTGCGAGAGTTGTGCCAGAGTTGTGCCCGAGTTGTGCTAGAGTTGTGCCAGAGTCGTGCCAGAGTTGTGCCAGAGTTGTGCCACAGTTGTGCCAGAGTTGTGCCAGAGGTGTGCCAGAGTTGTGCCAGAGTTGTGCCAGACTTGTGCCAGAGTTGTGCCAGAGTTGTGTCAGACTTGTGCCAGAGTTACACCAGAGTTATGCCAGAGTTGTGCCAGAGATGTGCCAGAGTCTCGCCAGAGTTGTGGGGGAGTTGTGCCAGAGTTGTGCCAGAGTTGTGCGAGAGTTGTGCCAGAGTTGTGCCCGAGTTGTGCTAGAGTTGTGCCAGAGTCGTGCCAGAGTTGTGCCAGAGTTGTGCCACAGTTGTGCCAGAGTTGTGCCAGAGGTGTGCCAGAGTTGTGCCAGAGTTGTGCCAGACTTGTGCCAGAGTTGTGCCAGAGTTGTGTCAGACTTGTGCCAGAGTTACACCAGAGTTATGCCAGAGTTGTGCCAGAGATGTGCCAGAGTCTCGCCAGAGTTGTGGGGGAGTTGTGCCAGAGTTGTGCCAGAGTTGTGCGAGAGTTGTGCCAGAGTTGTGCCCGAGTTGTGCTAGAGTTGTGCCAGAGTCGTGCCAGAGTTGTGCCAGAGTTGTGCCACAGTTGTGCCAGAGTTGTGCCAGAGGTGTGCCAGAGTTGTGCCAGAGTTGTGCCAGACTTGTGCCAGAGTTGTGCCAGAGTTGTGTCAGACTTGTGCCAGAGTTACACCAGAGTTATGCCAGAGTTGTGCCAGAGATGTGCCAGAGTCTCGCCAGAGTTGTGGGGGAGTTGTGCCAGAGTTGTGCCAGAGTTGTGCGAGAGTTGTGCCAGAGTTGTGCCCGAGTTGTGCTAGAGTTGTGCCAGAGTCGTGCCAGAGTTGTGCCAGAGTTGTGCCACAGTTGTGCCAGAGTTGTGCCAGAGGTGTGCCAGAGTTGTGCCAGAGTTGTGCCAGACTTGTGCCAGAGTTGTGCCAGAGTTGTGTCAGACTTGTGCCAGAGTTACACCAGAGTTATGCCAGAGTTGTGCCAGAGATGTGCCAGAGTCTCGCCAGAGTTGTGGGGGAGTTGTGCCAGAGTTGTGCCAGAGTTGTGCGAGAGTTGTGCCAGAGTTGTGCCCGAGTTGTGCTAGAGTTGTGCCAGAGTCGTGCCAGAGTTGTGCCAGAGTTGTGCCACAGTTGTGCCAGAGTTGTGCCAGAGGTGTGCCAGAGTTGTGCCAGAGTTGTGCCAGACTTGTGCCAGAGTTGTGCCAGAGTTGTGTCAGACTTGTGCCAGAGTTACACCAGAGTTATGCCAGAGTTGTGCCAGAGATGTGCCAGAGTCTCGCCAGAGTTGTGGGGGAGTTGTGCCAGAGTTGTGCCAGAGTTGTGCGAGAGTTGTGCCAGAGTTGTGCCCGAGTTGTGCTAGAGTTGTGCCAGAGTCGTGCCAGAGTTGTGCCAGAGTTGTGCCACAGTTGTGCCAGAGTTGTGCCAGAGGTGTGCCAGAGTTGTGCCAGAGTTGTGCCAGACTTGTGCCAGAGTTGTGCCAGAGTTGTGTCAGACTTGTGCCAGAGTTACACCAGAGTTATGCCAGAGTTGTGCCAGAGATGTGCCAGAGTCTCGCCAGAGTTGTGGGGGAGTTGTGCCAGAGTTGTGCCAGAGTTGTGCGAGAGTTGTGCCAGAGTTGTGCCCGAGTTGTGCTAGAGTTGTGCCAGAGTCGTGCCAGAGTTGTGCCAGAGTTGTGCCACAGTTGTGCCAGAGTTGTGCCAGAGGTGTGCCAGAGTTGTGCCAGAGTTGTGCCAGACTTGTGCCAGAGTTGTGCCAGAGTTGTGTCAGACTTGTGCCAGAGTTACACCAGAGTTATGCCAGAGTTGTGCCAGAGATGTGCCAGAGTCTCGCCAGAGTTGTGGGGGAGTTGTGCCAGAGTTGTGCCAGAGTTGTGCGAGAGTTGTGCCAGAGTTGTGCCCGAGTTGTGCTAGAGTTGTGCCAGAGTCGTGCCAGAGTTGTGCCAGAGTTGTGCCACAGTTGTGCCAGAGTTGTGCCAGAGGTGTGCCAGAGTTGTGCCAGAGTTGTGCCAGACTTGTGCCAGAGTTGTGCCAGAGTTGTGTCAGACTTGTGCCAGAGTTACACCAGAGTTATGCCAGAGTTGTGCCAGAGATGTGCCAGAGTCTCGCCAGAGTTGTGGGGGAGTTGTGCCAGAGTTGTGCCAGAGTTGTGCGAGAGTTGTGCCAGAGTTGTGCCCGAGTTGTGCTAGAGTTGTGCCAGAGTCGTGCCAGAGTTGTGCCAGAGTTGTGCCACAGTTGTGCCAGAGTTGTGCCAGAGGTGTGCCAGAGTTGTGCCAGAGTTGTGCCAGACTTGTGCCAGAGTTGTGCCAGAGTTGTGTCAGACTTGTGCCAGAGTTACACCAGAGTTATGCCAGAGTTGTGCCAGAGATGTGCCAGAGTCTCGCCAGAGTTGTGGGGGAGTTGTGCCAGAGTTGTGCCAGAGTTGTGCGAGAGTTGTGCCAGAGTTGTGCCCGAGTTGTGCTAGAGTTGTGCCAGAGTCGTGCCAGAGTTGTGCCAGAGTTGTGCCACAGTTGTGCCAGAGTTGTGCCAGAGGTGTGCCAGAGTTGTGCCAGAGTTGTGCCAGACTTGTGCCAGAGTTGTGCCAGAGTTGTGTCAGACTTGTGCCAGAGTTACACCAGAGTTATGCCAGAGTTGTGCCAGAGATGTGCCAGAGTCTCGCCAGAGTTGTGGGGGAGTTGTGCCAGAGTTGTGCCAGAGTTGTGCGAGAGTTGTGCCAGAGTTGTGCCCGAGTTGTGCTAGAGTTGTGCCAGAGTCGTGCCAGAGTTGTGCCAGAGTTGTGCCACAGTTGTGCCAGAGTTGTGCCAGAGGTGTGCCAGAGTTGTGCCAGAGTTGTGCCAGACTTGTGCCAGAGTTGTGCCAGAGTTGTGTCAGACTTGTGCCAGAGTTACACCAGAGTTATGCCAGAGTTGTGCCAGAGATGTGCCAGAGTCTCGCCAGAGTTGTGGGGGAGTTGTGCCAGAGTTGTGCCAGAGTTGTGCGAGAGTTGTGCCAGAGTTGTGCCCGAGTTGTGCTAGAGTTGTGCCAGAGTCGTGCCAGAGTTGTGCCAGAGTTGTGCCACAGTTGTGCCAGAGTTGTGCCAGAGGTGTGCCAGAGTTGTGCCAGAGTTGTGCCAGACTTGTGCCAGAGTTGTGCCAGAGTTGTGTCAGACTTGTGCCAGAGTTACACCAGAGTTATGCCAGAGTTGTGCCAGAGATGTGCCAGAGTCTCGCCAGAGTTGTGGGGGAGTTGTGCCAGAGTTGTGCCAGAGTTGTGCCAGAGTTGTGCCAGAGTTGTGCCAGAGTTGTGCCAGAGTTGTGCCCGAGTTGTGCCCGAGTTGTGCCAGAGTCGTTCCAGAGTTGTGCCAGAGTTGTTCCACAGTTGTGAAAGAGGTTTGCCATAGTTGTGCAAGAGTTGTACCAGAGGTTTGCCAGAGGTGTGCTAAAATTGTGCTAGAGCTGGGCCAGAGTTGTGCCACAGTTGTACCAGAGTTGTGCCAGAGTTGTGCCAGAGTTGTGCCGGCGTTGTGCCAGAGTTGTGTTAGAGTTGTACCTGAGCTGTGCTAGAGTTGTGCTGGAGTTGTGCCATAGTTGGGCCAGAGTTGTGCCAGAGTTAAGCCAGAATTGTGCAAGAGTTGTGATGGAGTCGTGCATCAGTTTTGCCAGAGTTGTGCCATAGTTGTGCCAGAGTTGTGCCAGCGTTGTTCCAGAATTGTGCCAGAGTTATGCCAGAGTTGTGCCAGAGTTGTGCCAGGGTTGTCCCCGAGCTGTGGTAGAGTTTTGTCAGAGCTGTGCCAGAGTTGTGCCATAGTTGTTCCAGAGTTGTGCGAGAGTAGTGCCAGAGTTGTGCCAGATTTGTGCCAGTGGTGTGCGAGGGTTGTGCCAGAGGTTTGCCAGAGTTTTGCCAGAGTTGTGCCAGAGTTGTGCCAGAGTTGTGCCTGAGTTTTGCCGGAGTTCTGCCGGAGTTGTGCCAGAGTTGTGCCACAGTTGTGCCAGAGTTATGCCTGAGTTGTATCAGAGTTGTGCAAGAGTTGTGCTAGAGTTGTGCTAGAGTTTCGCCAGAGTTGTGCCAGAGTTGTGCCAGAGTTGTGCCAGAGTTTTCCCAGGGTTTTGCAAGAGTTGTGCCAGAGTTGTGCCAGAGTTGTGCCAGAGTTGTTCCACAGCTGTGCAATAAGTGTTCCAGAGTTGTGAAAGAGTTGTACTAGACTTGTGCCAGAGTTGTACTAAAGTTGTGCCAGAGCTATGCGAGAGTTGTGCCATAGTTGTGCAAGAGGTATGCCAGGTTTCTGCCAGAGTTGTGCCTGAGTTGTGGCAGAGTTGTGGCTGAGTTGTGCCACAGTTGTGTCAGAGTTGTGCCAGAGTTGTGCCAGAGTTGTGCCCGAGTTGTGCCAGAGTTGTGCCGGAGGTGTGCCAGAGTTGTGCCAGAGCTGTGCCAGGGTTGTGCCAGAGTTGTGCTAGAGTTGTGCCAGAGTCGTGCCAGAGATGTGCCAGAGTTGTGCCCGAGTTGTGCTAGAGTTGTGCCAGAGTCGTGCCAGAGATGTGCCAGAGTTGTGCCCGAGTTGTGCTAGAGTTGTGCCAGAGTCGTGCCAGAGATGTGCCAGAGTTGTGCCCGAGTTGTGCTAGAGTTGTGCCAGAGTCGTGCCAGAGATGTGCCAGAGTTGTGCCCGAGTTGTGCTAGAGTTGTGCCAGAGTCGTGCCAGAGATGTGCCAGAGTTGTGCCCGAGTTGTGCTAGAGTTGTGCCAGAGTCGTGCCAGAGATGTGCCAGAGTTGTGCCCGAGTTGTGCTAGAGTTGTGCCAGAGTCGTGCCAGAGATGTGCCAGAGTTGTGCCCGAGTTGTGCTAGAGTTGTGCCAGAGTCGTGCCAGAGATGTGCCAGAGTTGTGCCCGAGTTGTGCTAGAGTTGTGCCAGAGTCGTGCCAGAGATGTGCCAGAGTTGTGCCCGAGTTGTGCTAGAGTTGTGCCAGAGTCGTGCCAGAGATGTGCCAGAGTTGTGCCCGAGTTGTGCTAGAGTTGTGCCAGAGTCGTGCCAGAGATGTGCCAGAGTTGTGCCCGAGTTGTGCTAGAGTTGTGCCAGAGTCGTGCCAGAGATGTGCCAGAGTTGTGCCCGAGTTGTGCTAGAGTTGTGCCAGAGTCGTGCCAGAGATGTGCCAGAGTTGTGCCCGAGTTGTGCTAGAGTTGTGCCAGAGTCGTGCCAGAGATGTGCCAGAGTTGTGCCCGAGTTGTGCTAGAGTTGTGCCAGAGTCGTGCCAGAGATGTGCCAGAGTTGTGCCCGAGTTGTGCTAGAGTTGTGCCAGAGTCGTGCCAGAGATGTGCCAGAGTTGTGCCCGAGTTGTGCTAGAGTTGTGCCAGAGTCGTGCCAGAGATGTGCCAGAGTTGTGCCCGAGTTGTGCTAGAGTTGTGCCAGAGTCGTGCCAGAGATGTGCCAGAGTTGTGCCCGAGTTGTGCTAGAGTTGTGCCAGAGTCGTGCCAGAGATGTGCCAGAGTTGTGCCCGAGTTGTGCTAGAGTTGTGCCAGAGTCGTGCCAGAGATGTGCCAGAGTTGTGCCCGAGTTGTGCTAGAGTTGTGCCAGAGTCGTGCCAGAGATGTGCCAGAGTTGTGCCCGAGTTGTGCTAGAGTTGTGCCAGAGTCGTGCCAGAGATGTGCCAGAGTTGTGCCCGAGTTGTGCTAGAGTTGTGCCAGAGTCGTGCCAGAGATGTGCCAGAGTTGTGCCCGAGTTGTGCTAGAGTTGTGCCAGAGTCGTGCCAGAGATGTGCCAGAGTTGTGCCCGAGTTGTGCTAGAGTTGTGCCAGAGTCGTGCCAGAGATGTGCCAGAGTTGTGCCCGAGTTGTGCTAGAGTTGTGCCAGAGTCGTGCCAGAGATGTGCCAGAGTTGTGCCCGAGTTGTGCTAGAGTTGTGCCAGAGTCGTGCCAGAGATGTGCCAGAGTTGTGCCCGAGTTGTGCTAGAGTTGTGCCAGAGTCGTGCCAGAGATGTGCCAGAGTTGTGCCCGAGTTGTGCTAGAGTTGTGCCAGAGTCGTGCCAGAGATGTGCCAGAGTTGTGCCCGAGTTGTGCTAGAGTTGTGCCAGAGTCGTGCCAGAGATGTGCCAGAGTTGTGCCCGAGTTGTGCTAGAGTTGTGCCAGAGTCGTGCCAGAGATGTGCCAGAGTTGTGCCCGAGTTGTGCTAGAGTTGTGCCAGAGTCGTGCCAGAGATGTGCCAGAGTTGTGCCCGAGTTGTGCTAGAGTTGTGCCAGAGTCGTGCCAGAGATGTGCCAGAGTTGTGCCCGAGTTGTGCTAGAGTTGTGCCAGAGTCGTGCCAGAGATGTGCCAGAGTTGTGCCCGAGTTGTGCTAGAGTTGTGCCAGAGTTGTGCTAGAGATGTGCCAGAGATGTGCCAGATGTGTGCCAGAGATGTACCAGAGTTGTGCCAGAGTTGTGTCAGAGTTGTGCCAGAGATGTGCAAAAGTTTTGCCAAAGGTGTGCCAGAGTTGTGCCAGAGTTGTGCAAGAATTGTGCCAGACATGTGCCAGAGTTGTGCCCGAGTTGTGCCAGAGTTGTGCCTGAGTTGTGCCAGAGTTGTGCCAGACATGTGCCAGAGTTGTGCCAGAGTTGTGCCAGAGTTGTGCCGGAGTTGTGCCGGAGTTGTGCCAGAGTTGTGCCAGAGCTGTGCCAGAGTTGTGCAAGAGTTGTGCCAGAGTTGTGCCAGACTTGTGCCAGGGTTGTGCAAGAGTTATGCCAGAATTGTGCCAGAGTTGTGGCAGAGTTGTGC
>SZWC01000079.1:149906-194811 GCA_023375785.1 Penium margaritaceum
CCAGAGTTGTGCCAGAGTTGTGTCAGAGTTGTGCCAGAGATGTGCCAAAGTTGTGCCAGAGGTGTGCCAGCGTTGTGCCAGAGGTGTTCCCGAGTTGTGCCAGAGCTGTGCCAGACTTGTTCTAGAGTTGTGCCATTGTTGTGCCAGAGTTGTGCCAGAGATGTGCCAGAGTTGTGCCAGAGTTTTGCCAGAGTTGTGCCAGAGTTGTGCCAGAGATGTTCCAGAGTTGTGCCAGACTTGTGCCAGGGTTGTGCCAGAGTTAAGCCAGCATTGTGCCAGAGTTGTGGCAGAGTTGTGCCAGAGTTTTGCCAGAGTTGTGCCAGAGTTGTGCCAGAGTTGTGCCAGAGTTATGCCAGGGTTCTAGCGGAGTTGTGCCAGAGTTGTGCCATAGATGTGCCAGAGTTTCGCCAGAAGTGTGCCAGAGTTGTGCCAGAGTTGTGTCAGGGTTGTGCCAGAGTTGTGCCAGAGATGTGCCAGAGTTGTGCCCGAGTTTTGTCAGAGTTGTCCCAGAGTTGTGCCAGAATTGTGCCAGAGTTGTGCCAGAGTTGTTCCAGAGTTGTCCCAGAGTTGTGCCGGAGATGTGCCAGAGTTGTGCCAGAGTTGTGCCAGAGTTGTGCCCGAATTGTGCCAGACGTTTGCCAGAGTTGTGCCAGATTTGTGGGCGAGTTGTGCCCGAGTTGTGCCAGAGTTGTGCTGGAGTTGTGCCAGAGTTGTGCTGGAGTTGTGCAAGAGTTGTGCCAGAGTTGTGCAAGAGTTGTAAGCAAGTTGTGGCTGAGGTTTGCCAGATTTGTACAGAGTTGTGCTGGAGTTGTGCTGGAGTTTTTCTGGAGTTGTGCCAGTGTTGTGCCAGAGTTGCGCCAGAGTTGTGCCATAGTTGTGCCAGGGTTGTGCCAGAGTTGTGCCAAAGTTCTGCCAGGGTTGTGCCAGAGTTGTGCCAGAGTTGTGCGAGAGTTGTGCCAGAGTTGTGCCATAGTTGTGCCTAAGTTGTGCCAATGTTGTGCCAGAGTTCTGGTAGAGTTGTGCCAGAGTTTTGGCAGAGTTGTGCCAAAGTTGTGCCATTGTTTTTCCAGAGTTGTGCCTGAGTTTTGCAAGAGTTGTGCGAGAGTTGTGCCAGAGTTGTGCCCAAAATGTGCCAGAGTTTTGAGTTATAGTTAATCACCTCACTTTCACGCACATGTCAATCAGTGCATCAATTATTGTATTCCTATATGCAGGAAAGGTTCACAAAACATTTACATGAATGCATGTTAGCAAAGCCCACGTGAACGTTTCTTGTATAGAAACAAAAGTATTTTGGGCTCTTTGTGATCTATAGTAGTTTCTGTCAAGTATCCATGTTCACTAGTTTGTTCACTTCCCAATACACTTGCTGATACAGACTTTTACGGGTGGTTCCATTGGTCATATATGAGTGTTTTGCCAGAGATGTGCCAGAGTTGTGCCAGAGTTGTGCCAGAGTTGTGCCAGAGATGTGCCATAGTTGTGCCGGACTTGTGCCATTGTTTTGCCAGAGATGTGCCAGAGTTGTGCCAGAGGTGTGTCAGACTTGTGCCAGAGTTGTGCCAGTGTTGTGCCACAGTTGTGCAAGAGTTGTGCCAGAGTTGTGCCAAAGTTGTGCCAGAGTTGTGCCAGAGTTGTGCCAGAGTTGTGCCAGAGTTGTGCAAGAGTTGTGCCAGATTTGTGCCAGAGTTGTGCCCAAATTGTGCCAGAGTTTTGCCAGAGTTGTGCCAGCGTTGTGCCAGAGCTGTGCCAGAGTTGTGCCAGAGTTGTGCCAGAGTTGTGCCAGAGTTGTGCCAGAGTTGTGCAAGAGTTGTGCCAGATTTGTGCCAGAGTTGTGCCCAAATTGTGCCAGAGTTTTGCCAGAGTTGTGCCAGCGTTGTGCCAGAGCTTTGCCAGGGTTGTGCCAAAGTTGTGCTAGAGTTTAGCCAAAGTTGTGCCAGAGTTGTGCCAGAGTTGTGCGAGAGTTGTGCCAGAGTTATGTCAGAATTGTGCCAGGGTTGTGCCCGAGTTGTGCCAGAGTTTTGTCAGAGCTGTGCCAGAGTTGTGCCAGAGTTGTGCCAGAGTTGTGCCAGAGTTATGCCAGAGTTGTGCCAGAGTTGTGCCAGAGTTGTGCCAGAGTTGTGCCAGAGATGTGCCAAAGTTGTGCCAGAGTTATGCCAGAGTTGTGCCAGAGTCGTGCCAGAATTGTGCAAGAGTTGTGCGAGAGTTGTGCCAGAGTTGTCCCAGAGGTGTTACCGAAGTGCCAGAGCTGTGCCAGAGCTGTGCCAGCGTTGTGCCAGAGCTTTGCCAGAGTTGTGCCGGAGTGGTGCCAGAGTTGTGCCAGACTTGGGCCAGAGTTGTGCCAGAGTCGTGCCAGAATTGTGCAAGAGTTGTGCGAGAGTTGTGCCAGAGTTGTCCCAGAGGTGTTACCGAAGTGCCAGAGCTGTGCCAGAGCTGTGCCAGCGTTGTGCCAGAGCTTTGCCAGAGTTGTGCCGGAGTGGTGCCAGAGTTGTGCCAGACTTGGGCCAGAGTTGTGCCAGAGTCGTGCCAGAATTGTGCAAGAGTTGTGCGAGAGTTGTGCCAGAGTTGTCCCAGAGGTGTTACCGAAGTGCCAGAGCTGTGCCAGAGCTGTGCCAGCGTTGTGCCAGAGCTTTGCCAGAGTTGTGCCGGAGTGGTGCCAGAGTTGTGCCAGACTTGGGCCAGAGTTGTGCCAGAGTCGTGCCAGAATTGTGCAAGAGTTGTGCGAGAGTTGTGCCAGAGTTGTCCCAGAGGTGTTACCGAAGTGCCAGAGCTGTGCCAGAGCTGTGCCAGCGTTGTGCCAGAGCTTTGCCAGAGTTGTGCCGGAGTGGTGCCAGAGTTGTGCCAGACTTGGGCCAGAGTTGTGCCAGAGTCGTGCCAGAATTGTGCAAGAGTTGTGCGAGAGTTGTGCCAGAGTTGTCCCAGAGGTGTTACCGAAGTGCCAGAGCTGTGCCAGAGCTGTGCCAGCGTTGTGCCAGAGCTTTGCCAGAGTTGTGCCAGAGTTGTGCCAGAGTTGTGCCAGAGTTGTGCCAGAGTTGTGCCAGAGATGTGCCAGAGTTGTGCCAGATATGTGCCAGAGTTGTGCGAGAGTTATGCCAGAGTTGTGCCAGTGTTGTGCCAGAGCTTTTCCAGAGTTGTGCCGGAGTTGAGCCTGAGTTTTGCCAGAGTTGTTCCAGAGTTGTGCCAGAGTTGTGCCATAGTTGTGCCATAGTTGTGCCAGAGTAGTGCCAGAGTTGTGCCAGAGTTGTGCCAGAGTTGTGCCAGAGTTGTGCAAGAGTTGTGCGAGAGTTGTGCCAGAGTTGTGCCATAGTTGTGCCTAAGTTGTGCCAGAGTTGTGTCAGAGTTGTGCTAGAGTTGTGCCGGAGTTGTGCCAGAGTTGTGCCAGAGTTGTGCCATAGTTGTGCCAGAGTTGTGCCAGAGTTGTGCAAGAGTTTTGCCATTGTTGTGCCAGAGTTGTGCCAGAGGTTTTCAGAGTTTTGAGTTATGGTTAATCACCTCAATTCCACACACATGTCAATCAGTGCATCAATGAGTGTCTTCCTGTATGCAGGAAGGTTTCACAAAATATCCACATGAATGCATGGTAGCAAAGACCACATGAACTTTCCTTGCATAGAAACAAAAGTATAATGGGCTCTTTGTGATCTATAGTAGTTTCTGTGAAGTATCCATGTTCACTAGTTTGTTCACTTCCCAATACACTTGCTGATACAAAGTTTCACAGGTGGTTCCATTGGTCATATATGAGAGTTTTGCCAGAGATGCGCCATAGTTGTGCCAGAGTTGTGGCAGAGTTGTGCCAGAGTTGTGCCAGAATTGTACCAGAGTCGTCCGAGAATTGTGGCAGAGTTGTTCCACAGTTGCGGAAGAGGTGTGTTAGAGTTGTGCCAGAGTTGTACCAGAGTTGTGCCAGAGGTGTGCTCAAATTGTGCTGGAGCTGTGCCAGAGTTTTGCCATAGTTGTTCCAGAGTCGTGCTACAGTTGTGCCAGAGTTGTGCCAGAGTTGTGCTGGAGTTGTGCTGGAGTTGTGCCGAAGTTGTGCCAAAGAATTGCCATAGTTGTGCCAGAGTTGTGCCAGAGTGGTCCCAGAGTTGTGCCAGAGTTGTGCCAGAGTTGTGCCAGTGTTGTGCCAGAGTTGTGCCAGTGTTGTACCAGAGTTGTGCCAGTGTTGTGCCAGAGTTGTGCCATAGTTGTGCCAGAGTTTTGCAAAAATTGTGCCAGAGTTGTCCCAAATTGTGCCAGAGTTGTGTCAGAGTTGTGCCAGAGCTGTGCCAGAGCTGTGCCAGAGTTGTGCCAGGGTTGTGCCAGAGTTGTGACAAGGTTGTGCCAGGCTCGTGCCTGGTTTGTTCCAGAGTTGTGCCAGATTTGTGCCAGAGTTGTGCCATATTTGTGCAACAGTTGTGCCACAGTTGTGCCAGAGTTGTGCCCGAGTTGTGCCAGTGTTGAGCCCGAGTTTTTCCAGAGTTGTTCCAGAGTTGAGCCAGAGTTGTGCCAGAGTTGTTCCATGGTTGTGCCAGAGTTGAGCCAGAGTTGTGCCAGAGTTCTGCCAGAGTTGTGTCAGATTTTGGCCAGAGTTGTACGAGAGTTGTGCCAGAGTTGTGCAATAGTTGTGCCTAAGTTGTGCCAGAGTTGTGCCAGAGTTGTGCTAGAGATGTGCCGGAGTTGTGCCAGAGTTGTGCCAGAGTTGTGCCATAGTTGTTCCAGAGTTGTGCCAGAGTTGTGCAAGACTTGTGCCAGAGTTGTGCCAGAGTTGTGCCAGAGTTGTGCCAGAGTTTTGAGTTATGGTTAATCACCTCAATTTCATGCACATGTCAATCAGTGCATCAGTGAGTGTATTCCTGTATGCAGGAAAGTTTCACAAAACGTCCACATGAATGCATGTTAGCAAAGCCCACATGAACTTTCCTTGTGTAGAAACAAAATTGTAATGGGCTCTTTGTGATCTATAGTAGTTTCTGTGAAGTATCCATGTTAACTAGTTTGTTCACTTCCCAATATACTTGCTGATACACCGTTTCATGGGTGGTTCCATTGGTCATATATGAGAGTTTTGCCAGAGATGTGCCGGAGTTGTGCAAGAGTTGTGGCTGAGTTGTGCCTGAGTTGTACCAGAGTCGTGCCAGAGCTGTGCCAGAGTTGTTCCACAGTTGCGGAAATGGTGTGTCAGAGTTTGTACCAGAGGTTTACCAGAGATGTGCCAGAGGTGTGCTCAAATTGTGCTAGAGCTGTGCCAGAGTTTTGCCATAGTTGTGCCAGAGTTGTGCCACAGTTTTGCCAGAGTTGTGCTGGAGTTGTGCCGGATTTGTGCCGGAGTTGTGCCAAAGAATTGCCAAAGTTGTCCAAGAGATGTGCCAGAGTGGTGCAAGAGTTGTGCCAGAGTTGTGCCAGAGTTGTGCCAGTGTTGTGCCAGAGTTGTGCCAGTGTTGTACCAGAGTTGTGCCAGTGTTGTGCCGGAGTTGTGCGATAGTTGTTCCGAAGTTGTGCCAGAGTTGTGCCAGAGTTGTGCCAGAGTTGTGCCAGATTTGTGCCAGATTTGTGCCAGAGTTGTGCCAGAGTTGTGCAAAAATTGTGCCAGAGTTGTCCCAAATTGTGCCAGAGTTGTGTTAGAGTTGTGCCAGAGCTGTGCAAGAGCTGTGCCAGAGTTGTGCCACTGTTGTGCGAGAGTTGGGACAAGGTTGTGCCAGGCTCGTGCCTGGTTTGTTCCAGAGTTGTGCCAGATTTGTGCCAGAGTTGTGCCATATATATGCAAAAGTTGTGCCATAGTTGTGCCAGAGTTGTGCCAGAGTTGTGCTAGAGTTGTGCCAGAGTTGAGCCCGAGTTTTGCCTGAGTTGTCCAGAGTTGTGCCATAGTTGTGCCATAGTTGTGCCAGAGTTGTGCCAGAGTTGTGCCAAAGTTGTGCCAGAGTTGTGCCAGAGTTAATCCCGAGTTTTGCGAGCGAGCAAGAGAGCAGCCGCGCTGTCCTTAAGTTTGATGGGACAGGCTTTGCCTTGTGGAGGTGGCAGTTTGAGGTCTTCCTCAACGAGAAGGGATTGCTTGAGCTCGTGAGAGGTGATGAGACTGCTCCGCCAGAGACTGCAACGGCAGAGGTGAAGGAGGCATACAAGAAGCGCAACAAAAAGGCATTGGCGCTCCTTGTATCGGCGTTATGCCCACCATAACTTGGGCACATCCAAGGATGCACTCTGGTCGCAGATGCATGGTCAAAACTCTGCTCCCTCTACCAGTCAAGCAACCTTGCCAATCAGCTCTTCATCTTCAAACGGCTCGTCACCCTCCGAGCCAGCAAAGGCCACAACATCATAGAGATCATGCATCAGATTGAGTCGCTCATAGCGGAGTGCGTGGCCACTTGTTGGGAGGTCGACGCTCAGTTGCAAGCTATGATCTTCCTTCTGGCCTTGCCGAACAGTTGGAGTCCCATGATCACAGTCTTTGGTGGCTGGCCATCCGACGAGCTAAAGTACCCGAAGGTTGCTGAGTACGTGCGCAATGAGTGGATGCGACGTGGCGGTCGAGAGAGTGCAGGGGCATCAAGTTCAGCTTACACGGTTCATCCTCAAAGTGGAGGCCGAGGCGACAAGTGGAAGGGTGCAAAACAGGGCACCAAGAAGGGTAACAAGAAGGGCGAGTGCTTCAACTGCGGCAAAGGGGGCCACTACACGCGCAACTGTCCAAAGAAGAAAACTGATCGGTCGCAGCGGGGCGGGAAGAAAGACGAGCAAGCCCTTATGGCGTACAACTCCACCAACTTGAAGGATCCGGGAGTTGCCGTCATTGACTCCGGATCAGGCCGCCACACGCAATGCAACAGGGCGGCATTTGTCACCTACGGCGCCTCAGAGAGACGCATGATAGTGGCCAATGGTAAAGCAGAGGTGACCGTCGGTGAGGGTAACTTCCGCATTGAGTCGATTGTGGGTGGCAAAACTGTCATGAGCTCAATCTACAATGTGCTGCATATGCTCAACTTTGGGGCAAACCTGCGCTTCGTCAGCCGCCTTACCGACAAGGGACTTGAGGTGCACTTCACAAAGAAGGAGGCCGTCATCCGCAAGGAGGGCAAAGGTGAGGTGATTGGACGTGCCAAGAGGGAGGACGACTTGTACCTGCTACGCGCGAAGATTCTCAGCAGCCGGGTGGGGTCCAACGCCGCCAATCTTCCAACGAAGGATGGAGGAGACCTGGACCTATGGCACCGCCGACTCTGCCACATTTCTCCATCGACCGTGAAGGAGATGGCTAAGAGGGAAGGAGTGCGGGGTATCCAAATCAGCGGCCTTGATGGAACCAAGGATACCGTGTGTGAGCCATGCATCATTGGCAAATCAATGTGGCAGCTGTTTGTGGCCAAGGGGACGCGTGCATCGGCAAAACTGGCCATGGTACACACAGATGTGTGTAGACCGCTTGAGAGTTCCATCGGCGGAGCTCGCTACTTCCTCACCTTCATTGATGACCACAGCTGGAAACTCTACGTCTACCCAACGAAGCGGAAGAGTGAAGTCCTTGCGTGCATGCAGAAGTTTGTGGCTGATGTGTAGCGGCAAACAGAGTTTAAGGTGAAGGCCTTCCGGAGTGACAAGGGCGGTGAATATGTGGGGTGCCTTGGGTGGATGAAGAGCAAGGGGATTGAGTGGCAGAAAACAACTCCACACTCCCCACAACAGAATGGCATTGCAGAGAGAGCGAATCGCACAATCCTTAACATGGTGCGATCCATGTTGAGCAACGCCGGCCTTACACAACGGTATTGGGCGGAGGCGGCAAGGACAGCAGCGTACATCATGAATCTCATGCCGACCAAGCCGCTGAAGGACAAGGAGAGCAATGCGTGGAAGACGCCACAAGAGGTGTGGAGCGGGAGGAAGCCGGCGGTGGGTCACCTCCGCACGTTTGGTTGTGTTGCACATGCAATGGTGCAGGCACGTGAGGGACGGAGCAAGCTGGACCCGCGTACCCGCCGGTGTATTTTCTTTGGATATGAGAGCAAAAGCAAGGCGTTCCGACTCTTTGACCCAAGGAGGCAGCAAATTGTGTGGAGTCGTGACGTCACGTTCGACGAGAAAAGCCGTTGGACAGACGAGGAGGCTGGTCTTTCCAAAAAGGGGGATTGGCTGCGACTGCTTGAGGGGGAGATGCCGGTGGACGTGAATGAGGGTGATGTCCTCGCAGCAGCACCAGCTGGAGAGGATCGCCCGAGGTATGGTCGAGCGGCAGAATTTGTTCTGGCCAGTTCGGATGAAGAATCCAAAGCACCGGAGATGGACGTGGAGGCGGGGAGCCGACTGATGTCTCCAAGGTCTCCAAGAGAGGGGGAGCAGGCGCTTGGAGAGGATGGCGCCAAAAGGGGACAGCAACAACAACCACCTCAAAAGCCCCGCACGAGCAGCCGTGTGCGAAGAAAGACTAAAAGGTACAATGCTGACAAGGGCATCTGGACTGGGTACAAACAAGTCTTCTTTGCGCAAGACGAGCCTCAAGGAGGCATTGCACAAGGAGGATGGGGCTGAGTGGGAGGGATCAATAAAGTATGAGCTCGCCTCCAATGAGGAGAAAGGCTCTTCAGTTGCAGGTTGAGCATGAACGACTGCCATGGGTGATGCGCAAGGGGGAGATTGTTAGAGTAATGCTCCTCACCATGGCAGGACTGACTCCAAAAAGGAACACCAAAAAGACAAGCCTTAGTGGCTTAGTGGTTAATGGTGTCCACCTCTAGAGGCAGGGGCCCGAGTTCAAGTCCCACAAGATGAAGTTCTACCCTGCCTCAAGGGAGGTGGAAAATAGATGCCAGGAAGCTAGCTCAACCTCTAGAGTTCCTCTTTCAGTTTCTAGAAGGCCAGGTGAGGGTCCAGGAAGGTGGCACACCTTCTGGAAGGGGTGACTTGTCCTACAAGGCATCTAGAGGTGTCTTGGTCTTCTGGACACTTCCCCTCCTACTAGAATCAAGCTGAGGAATCTAGGAAGGGGCAGAAGCTTCTAGAGGAGGGAAGGGATGCCTTCCGAGGTGGGAAACAGGACAGCCTACCAACAGACACTCTAGAAACCATAGAATCTGCTAGGAAGCTTCAAATCTGGCATGCTTTGGTGTTCTGGAAAACTTAGATCAGTGGCTATAAAATGCCACTTCTTTTGAGCCTTGATTAAGTGTACATTCCCAGTCAATTCTGGCCAAAACTATTGCCTCAGTCTCTGACCAGTTTTCTGCCATCCTTGGAACTAGTTGCCTCCACTGTTTCAGTCTCTCCAAAAAGAGTTGGTGGTGTGAACCAGCCACTGCTAGGGACCCTCCAGGGTGCACACTCACCCTCAGGCCATCATGTTTCCACATCTGACCATTTCTGACTCGTTTATGAGTTGTGAATGTTGACGCACCATATTGAAATTCTTTGATCATGGTCAGTAACATATGCCTACTTTGGATGGTTATTGTGTATGGTAGGCAAACCGTGCCACTACGTATAGAAAGGTCTTTGTACTTGCTATTTGATAACTACTGTTTCCACAACATTGTTTCTCCCTCTGACCATTTGTGACTCGTGTTATGGGTTATCCACGTTTACCACACGTAGTACAGTTATTTGGTTATGGTCAGTGACATGTGCCTACATTGGTTGGCCATTGTGCATGGCAGCCACAGCGTGCCACTACTTGTTGAAGAACTTTCTACTTGCTAGTGGGTACCTAGTGTCTCAACACCGTTGTTTCCCCCTATGACCGTTGGTGACTTGTATTATGAGCTGTAAACGTTGACCACACACAATCGAATTCTTTGGTCATGGTCAGTGACATACGCCTAATTTGGTCGGTCATTGTGCATAGTAGCTACACCGTGTTACCACGTAGTGAATGTCTTTGTCCTTGCTAGTTGATAACTAGTATTCCCGAACCATTGATTCCTCATCTTAGCATTTGTGCCTGGTTTGACGAGTTGTCAACGTTGGCCACACATAGTGAAATGCTTTGGTCATCGTCACTGGCATGTGCATGTTTTGGTTGGTCATTATGCACAGTAGCCACACCGTGCCACAATGTATTTAATGTTTTTGTACTTGCTAAACGATACCTAGTGTTTTCAAACCATTGCTTCCCCCTCTGACCACTTGGGACTCGTGTTGTGACTTGTGAATGTTGACCACGTGTGGTGAAATTCTTCGGTCATGGTCAGTCACATATGCTTACTTTGGTTGGTCATTACGCATGGTAGCCACACTGTGCCACTACTATTTGAACATATTTGTAATTGCTATACGATACCTAGTTTTTCCAAACCATTGTTTCCCCCTCTGACCATTTGTGACTCATGTTATGAGTTGTCAATTTTGACCACACACAGTGGAATTCTTTGGTCATGGTCAATGTCATTCGCCTGATTTTGTTCATCATGGTGCATGGTAGCCACCGCGTTCCACTACTTATTGAAGGTCTTTGTATTTGCTAGTTGATCAGTAGTATTCCCAAACCATTGTTTCCCCCTCTGACCATTTGTGACTCGTGTTATGAGTTCTCATCGTTGACCACACACAGTGAAACTCTTAGGTCATGATAAGTGACATGTGCCTACTTTGTTTGGTCATTGTGCATGGTAGCCACACCGTGTCACTACTCATTGAAGATATTTGTACTCGCTAGATGATAACTAGTTTTTCTAAACCAAGTTTTCTCCCTCTGACCATTTGTGACTCGTGTTATGAGTTGTCAACGTTGACCATATGAAGTGAATTTCTTTGGTCATATTCAGTGACATATGCCTGCTTTGGTCGGTCATTGTGCATGGTAGCCACACCGTACCACTACTAATTGAAGGTCTTTGTACTTGCTAATATATAACTAGTATTCTCAAACTATTGTTTCCACCTCTGACCATTTGTGACTCGTGTCATGAGTTGTCAACGTTGACCACACAAAGTGAAATTCTTTGGTTATTGCCAGTGACATAAGCATACTTTGGTTGGTCATTGTGCATTGTAGCCACACCGTGCCCCTACTCATTAAAGGTATTTGTATTTACTATTTTTTAACCAGTATCTACAGACCATTGTTTTCCCCTCTGACCCGTTTTATGATTTTTCAACATTGAAACACAATACTGAAATAATTTGGACATGATCAGTGACATATGTCTTATTTGGTTGGTCATTGTGCATTGAAGCCACACCGTGCCACTACTTATTGCAGATCTGTGTACTTTCTAGATGATAACTGGTATTCTCAAACCATTGTTTCTCCCTCTGACCATTTGTGACTTGTTTTATGAGTTGTCAACATTGACCACCCATAGTGAAATTCTTTGGTCATGGTGAGTGACATATTCCTACTTTGGTTGGTCATTGTGCATGGTAGCCACACCGTGCCACTACATATTGAATGTCGTTGTACTCGCTATTTGATACCTAGTGTTTCCAAACCATTGATTCCCCCTCTGACCATTTGTGACTCGTGTCATCAGTTGTGAACATTGGCCACACACAGAGAAATTCTTTGGTCATGGTTAGTGACATATGCCTGATTTGGTTGGTCATTGTGCATGGTAGCCATATCCAGCCACAAATCATTGAAGTTATTTGCAATTTCTAGTTGATAACTAGTATTCCCAAAACCATTGTTCCCCCCTCTGACCATTTGTGACGTGTATTATGAGTTGTCAATGTTGACCATAAAAAGTGAAATTCTGTGGTCATAGTCACTGACATATGCCTACTTTGTTTGGTCATTGTGCACGGTGGCCACATCCTGCCACTAATTATTGAAGGTATTTATACTTGCTTGAAGATACCTAGTGTTTCCAAACCATTGTTTCCTCCTCTAGCCTCTTGTGACTCGTATTATGAGTTTTCAATGTCGGCCATACATAGTGGAATTCGTTGGTCATGGTATGTGACAGATGCTTGCTTTGATTGGTTGTTGTGCATGGTAGCCATACCGTGCAATTACTTATTGAACGTCCTTGTATTTGCTAATCAATGATTAGTATTCGCAGACCATCGTTTCCCCCTCTGACCATTTGTGACTCGTACTATGAGTTGTCAACATTGACCACACATAGTGAAATTCATTGGTCATGATCAGTGACATATGCCATCTTTGGTTGGTCATTTTGCATGGTAGCCACACTGTGCCATTAATTATAAAAGTTCTGTGTACTTGCTCGTTCATAACTATTATTCTCAAATCAGTGTTTCTCCCTACGAGCATTTGTGACTCGTATCATGGGTTGTCAACATTGGCCACACATAGTAGTAACATTCTCACGTCATGGTCAGTGACATATTCCTACTTTGGTTGGACATTGTGCATGGTAGCCACACCGTGCCACTACTTACTAGAGGTCTTTGTACTGGCTACATGATAAATAACATTCTCAAACCATTGTTTACCCCTCTGACCATTTGTGAGTCATGTCATGAGTTGTCAACAATGACCACCCATAGTGAAATTCTTTGGTCATGGTCAGTGACACTGCCTACTTTGGTTGGACAATGTGCATGGTAGCCACATTGTGCCACTTTTTTCTGAATGTCTTTAGAATTACTAGATGATAACCAGTATTTCTAAACCATTGCTTCCCCCTCTGACCATCTGTGGCTTGTATTATGAGTTCTCAACGTTGACCACCCATAGTGAAGATATATTGTCATGGTTAATGACATATGCCTACTTGGGTTGGTCATTGTGCATGTTAGCTACACTTTGCCACTACTTATTGAAGGTACTTCTACTTGCTACTTGATACCTAGTATTTGCAAACCGTTGATTCCCTATCTGACCATTTGTGACTCGTGTTATGAGTTGTCAACGTTCGCCACACATAGTGAAGTTCTTGGGTCATGGTCAGTGATATTTGCCTAACTTGGTTGGTCATTGTGCAAGGTAGCCACACCGTGCCACTTCTTATTGGAGGTCTTTGTACTTGTTAGTTGATAACTAACATGCCCAAACCATTGTTGCCCCCTCTGACCATTTGTGACTCGTGTTATGACTTTTTTTTTTTTTCTGGTTTTACAAATAGTGGTTTCACTTTATGTGGTCAACATTGACCACATAAATTGAAATGCTGTGGTTGTCATCAGCAACATATGCCTACTTTGGTTGGTCATTTTGCATGGTAACCACACCGTGCTACTACTTATTGAAGGTCTTCATACTTGCTAGACGATACCTAGTTTGGTAACCACACCGTACCATTGTCATCTGCAATTCCTGATTCAGTGATTGGAACAGAGCACATGTGGTCACACATCATAACATAGGGTGGAACAGAATACTGTATCGGTGTCATTTCCAGTCACTGAATTAGGGTGGAACACAATACTGGAATCTGGTAACACTGTTATCCATGTCATTCTCAGTCACTGAATTAGGGTGGAACAAAACAAAAGCATGGATTGAAATGGACGCAAAAGTATGCTAGAACAACAGCATGGAAAAAGACTTGTTTCAAAACATGTCAAGACATGACAAGTTCATCTCTATAACATCATCATCTTCAAAACCATCCCCCATGACAAAGCCACCATCTTTATCATCATTCCCGTCCTTGTCGTTCTCATCCTCATCCGAGTCCTCTGAACTACTGTCATCCTCCTCATCTTCATATTTGTCTTCATCTTCATGCGCGTCCTCTGTTGTAGCATCATCGCCATCTGCATCAACCTTGTCCTGCTTCTATGTTGCTTTCACGGCTCTCCTCACTGCTCGCCTTGCTGCCTTCTCCTTCTCCTCGATCTCTACCAGCTCCTCAGCCACAGTACCATTGGGTGCCACTGGAAAATGCCTGAGTGCTGGATCGTTGATCCACGTTTTGAGGCACAGCAAATCTTGAACAGTCAGTTGGGACAAAGAATGTCGAAAGTCTGTCACAACTATGCCCCCGAGCAAGAGCATGCGCTCGGATGGTGTGATTATTGCTGGTACGGCAAGCACATCCTACACTACCAAGGCAAACGTAGGGTGGTTGGTGCAGTTCTCCTTGTAAAATTGCAAGACGTTGCAGCACCGTCCGCCTCTTGCCTCCTTGTACAATTCAACCTCTTGCTTGATCGTGTCCGGAACCGCCACTTGCACAGCAGGTTCTGGCTCTTCATACAGCTCGTCCATCGGGTCTGCTACTGCATCTTCTGCACCTCTTGCTGCTGCCCCTGCTGCTGCGGCTGCTGCTGCTGATGCTGCAGCTGCTGCACTGATGCTTGTGAGGCCATTGGTGCTGTTAGAGCCTGGCCGGGTGGCCGGGTCAAAGGCCCGGAGGAGCCTTAGGAGAAACACTGGAAGTGCAGGCACAACCTGTTATGAAACACAAGGGAGGGTGTAGGCTCGCACTATCGTGAAGCACTAGGTGCAAATGGAAAACAAAATGTAGCTTTTAGGATACACAGCCCTGGCCAACGAAAGGGTGGCGGGCATCAAAGTACGGGCAAGCATAAAAAAGTAGAGGGTGCGGTTACGGTGCCTAGGTAATGGAACCAAACCTCCTGAGGTGGTGGATGTTGAACCGGACCCCTGCGGCATTTTCCTCCTTCCCCTGCCCCCTCCCCCCCCCCCCCCCCCCCCCCCCCCCCCCCTCCGGTTGCCGCCGCCATCCCAGGGTGGAATCGCGATCCTACACCGTAGTCTCGGCATCGCGAGTCGATTCTACCTGGTAGAACCAGACTCGTGAGTCTAAACTCAGTCTCGGTATTGTGAGACCTGAACTTGAGACCCAGGTTGTTGCTTACAGGCTTAGCGGGAGGATGATGAAGCTAATCTAGATGGAGTCGACAAAGCAGATGAGGCAGTTGAATAAGGCAAGAACGCTTATGACGGCAGAAGGAGGATAGAGGGAGGAGTCTTATTGCAGGAAGGCAGATTTTGGGGTTAGGAAGCTTCAATGAAGATGGCGAAAGGCAATGGTTTAAACGTTGCTTGTGGCTGTTTTGGAAAACCTGTCACCGATTGTTTGCCACGGGGGTGGATTGGGCGCAGAACTTAAACAGGATGACGAGAAGTCTTTCCAATTTGAGGAGCAGTCAGAGCAGTGCTACTGACGTCAGTTGCTTGATGCTCTGATACCATGTCAGAATAATGTAGTGAGCAGAGATGGCAATGGAACAAGCAGGCAGACATGGGTGACATGTGTCACACATGTCCGGCTAGCAGAATGAAGCAATTGCTTTTGATCTCGCTACATTGTCCTGTTCTGCTTGTACATACAAAGGATTTTCATTCCCTTGAGGTTAACCAAAACAGTTGTTTACATTTTTTTCCCCTTTGGTTCTGCGGCTTCGCCGCCATGTCTTCACTCTGCTCGTCCTTTGCTCAGCCTTCACTTGACATCCACTCCCATCCGCTCGTCACACTCACTCGGGCTCCATGTTCTCTCACTCAATGTCTGTCTACCTTGCATCTCTGTTTGGAACTTCACTTCTCTTCAAGCTTGTGAGACGTCATGAGGAGACTCCTCATGACGTCTCACGCCTCCTTGCTTCCATCATACTTCTGACATACTTCCGCATATCTCCTTACTTCTGCCTTTGCCGTCTCCCCTCACTACATACTTCTGACACACTATGCCACTACTTATTGAAGGTCTTTGTACTTGCTGGACGATACCTAGTGCTCCCAAACTATTGTTTCTCCCTCTGACCATTTGTGACTTGTGTTATGAGTTGTCAACATTGACAACACATAGAAAATTTCTTTTGGTCCTGCTACGTGACATGTGCCTCCTTTGGTTCATCATTATGCATGATAGCCACACCGTGCCACTAATCATTGAAGGTATTTGTACTTGCTCGTTGAGAACTAGTATTCCCAGATCATTGTTTCCCCCTCTGACCATTTGTGACTTGTGTTCAGGGTTTTCAACGTTTACCATACACATTGAAATTATTTTGTCATGTTTAGTGACATGCATACTTTGGTTTGTCATTGTGCATAGTAACCACACCGTTCCACTACATATTGAAAGTATTTGTACTTGCTAGTCAATAAGTAGTGTTTCCAAACCTTTGTTTACCCCTCTAACCATCCCTGAATCATGTTTAGAGTTTTGAACGTTGACCCGTCATAGTAAAATTCTTTGGTCACGATCAGTGACATATGCCTAATTTGGTTGGTCATAGTTCATGGTAGCCACACCGTGCAACTAGTTATTGAAGTTATTTGTACTTGATAATTGATACCTAGTATTCCCAAACCATTGTTTATCCCTCTGACCATTTGTGACACGTGTTATGAGTTGAGAACATTGACCACCCATAGAAAAGCTATTTTGGTCCTGATAAGTAACATATGCCTACTATGGTCAGTCATTATGCATGGTAGCCACACCATGCCACTACTTATTGAAGGTATTTGTACTTTCTTGTTCATAACTAGTATTCTCAATTCATTGTTCCCCCCTATGACCATTTGTGACCCATGTTATGGATTGTCAACAATGACCACACATAGTGAGATTCTTTTGGTCATGTTCAGTGACATTTGCATAATTTGGTTGGTCATTATGCTTGGTAGCCACTGCGTTGCACTACTTATTGATGTTCTTTGTACTTGCTAGACGATACCTAGTGTTCTCAAACCATTGTAACCCCCTCTGAACATTCGTGACTCGTGTCGTGGGTTCTCAATGCTGACTACCCATAGTGGAATTCTTTGGTCATGGTCAGCGACATATTCCTAATCTGGTTGGTCATTGTGCTTGGTAGCCACCTTGTGCCACTAAATATTGTGTTTGTACTTGCTAGTCGATAACTAGTACTTCTAAACCATTGTTTCCTCCTCTGACCATTTGTGACTCGTGTTATGAGTTGTTAGCGTTGACCACACATAGTGAATTTGTTTTGTCATATTCTGTGACATATGCATGCCTTGGTTGGTCATTGTTCATGGTAGCCACACTGTGCCACTACTTATTGAAGGAATTTGTACTTTCTAGTCAATGCCTAGTGTTTTGAAACCATTGTTTCCCCCTCTGATCATTTGTAAATCATATCATGAGCTGTGAATGTTGACCCATCATAGTGATATTCTTTGGTCATGATCTGTGCCTAATGCCTAATTTGGTTGGCCATTGTGCATGGTAGCCACACCGTGCAACCACTTACTGGCAGTCTTTGCACTTGCTAGTCGATACATAGTATTTCCAAACCACTGTTTCCCCATGTGACCATTTGGGACTCGTGTTATGAGTTGTGTATGTTGACCACATGTAGAAACTTCCTTTTGGTCAAGATAAGTGACATATGCCCACTTGGTCACTATGCATGGTAGCCACACGGTGCCACTACTGTTTGAAGGTCTTTGTACTTGCTAGTTGATAACTAGTATTCCCAAATCGTTGTTTCCGCCTCCGGCCATGTGTGACTCGTGTTATGGGTTGTCAACAATGACCACACATGGTGCAATTATTTCTCTCATGTTCAGTGACACAGGCATACTTTGATTGGTCACTATGCTTGGTAGCCACAGCATGCCAATGCTTACTGAAGGTCTTTGTACTTGCTAGAAAATATTTGTTGTTCCCACACCAAAGTAGAAATATGTCACTGACCATGACCAAGGGATTTCACCTTGAGTGGTCGGTGCTGACAACTCATAACACGATTCACAAATGGTCAGTGGGGGGAAACAATGGTTTATGAATACTAGTTATTGACTAGGAAGTACAAAGATCTTCAGTAAGTAGTGGCACGGTGTGGCTACGATGCACAATGACCAACCAAAGTAGGCATGTGTCACTGACCATGACCAAAGGATTTCACTTTGAGTGGTCTGCGCTGACAACTCATAGCACGAGCTACAAATGGTCAGATGGGGAAACACTGGTTTG
This sequence comes from Penium margaritaceum, assembly GCA_023375785.1. Taxonomy (NCBI): domain Eukaryota; kingdom Viridiplantae; phylum Streptophyta; class Zygnematophyceae; order Desmidiales; family Peniaceae; genus Penium; species Penium margaritaceum. Next base: position 167,708 of record SZWC01000079.1, read on the forward strand.
GGAATACTAGTTATCCACTAGTAAGTTCAAAGGTCTTCAATACATAGTGCCACGCTGTGGATACCATGCACAATGATCAACCAAAGTAGGCATATGTCACTGATCATGACCAAAGAGTTTCACTATGTGTGGTCAACGTTGACAACTCATAACACGAGTCACAAATGGTCAGATGGGGAAACAATGGTTTGGGAACACTAGGTTTCCACCAACAAGTACAAAGACCTTTTATACATAGTGGCACGGAGTCGCTATCATGCACAATGACAGACCAAATTAGGCATATCTCAATGACCATGACCAAAGAAGTTCACTATGTGTTGTCAACGTTGACAACTCATAACACAAGTCACAAATGGTCAGATGGGGAAACAATGGTTTGGGAACACTAGGTTTCCACCAACAAGTACAAAGACCTTTTATACATAGTGGCACGGAGTCGCTATCATGCACAATGACAGACCAAATTAGGCATATCTCAATGACCATGACCAAAGAAGTTCACTATGTGTTGTCAACGTTGACAACTCATAACACAAGTCACAAATGGTCAGAGGGGGAAACAATGGCTTAGGAATACTAGCTATCAACTAGCAAGTACAGATATCTCCAATAAGCAATGGCAAGGTGTGGCTACCATGAACAATGACCAACCAGAGTATGCACATGTCACTGACTTTGATCAAAGAATACCACTGTGTGTGGTCAACGTTGATAACTCATAACACAAGTCACAAATGGTCAGAGGGGAGAACGATGCTTTGGGAATACTAGTTATTGACTAGCAAATACAAAGGTCTTCAATAAGTAGTGGCACGGTATGGCTACCATGCCCAATGACCAACTAGAATAGGCATTTTTCATTGACCATGACCAAAGAATTTCACTGTGTATGGTCAACGTTGATAGCCTATAACATGAGTCCCAAATGGTGAGAGGGTGAAATAATGGTCTGAGAGTACTAGTTATCAACTAGCAAGTACAAAAACATTCGATAAGTAGTGGCACAGTGTGGCTACCATGCAGAGTGACCAAAAAAAGTATGCATATGTCACTAAGGCTGCACACCGGTACGTAACAGCGGTTCTGAGAATGGAACCAGAACTGCGGTTCCGGTTCCAGCTCGGAACCAGAACTGTGGTTCCGGTTGTGGAACCGCGGTACCTCTTGGAACCACGGTTCTGGTCGCGGTTTTATAGAAGGTCCCCTCGTAAGAAAGGAATATGAAGCACAATCGGCTCCCAACATCATGTTTTTTTTTCTCAAAGAGACGGGAAAAAAGCCCTTCAACCCTCATCTATTGTGTGTTGGTATGTGATTGGAGTACTCACATGGCCTCCCAAGGTGCCACATGGACAAAAAAAGTCTACAATATCCCCCCTCCCCACTCATTGTTGCCTCCATAGACCCCGGTTCAGGAACTGCGGTTCCTGGAAAGGTTTGGGATCTTTGAACCGGAACTACGGTTCTGATTCCAGAACCAGAACTGTGATTCCAGAACCTCGATTCCTGGAACCTGTGTGCACCCTTATATGTGTGTGACCTGAACCAACGAATTTTACTGTGTGTAGTCAACTTTGACAACTCATAATACAAGTCACAAATGGTTTGAGGGGGAAACAAAGGTTTGGGAACACTAGGTCTGGACTAGCAGGTACACATACCTTCAATAAGTAGTAGTGTGGCTATCATGCACAATGACCAACCAACGTAGGCATATGTCACTGAACATGACCAAAGGAGTTCCACTCTGTGGGGTCAATGTTGATAACTCATAATAGAAGTCAGAAATGGAAATGGGGTGAAACAATAGTCTGGGAATACTAGTTATCAACTGGCAAGTACAAAGACGTTATATAAGTAGCGGTACGGTGTGGCTACTATGCACAGTGACCAACCCAAGTATGCATATGTCAAAGACCATGACCAAAGAATTCCACTGTAAGTGATCAATATTCACAACTTATAACACGTTTCACAAATGGTCAGAGGGGGAAACAATGATTCGGGAATACTAGTTATCAACTAGCAAGTTCAAAGACCTTCACTAAGTAGTGGCATGGTGTGACTACCATGCACAATGACCAACCAAAGAAGGCGTATGTACTGAATATGGCCAATAGAATTCCACTACAATGGGTCCACATTCACAACTCATAACACGAGTCCCAATGGTTAGAGGGGGACACAATGGTTTGGAAACAGTACGCATCTTCTCGCAAGTACAGAGACTTTCAATACATAGTCGTGCGGTGTGGCTCCCATGCACAATGACCAACCAACTTAGGCGTATGTCACTCACCAATGTTGACAACTCATGACACGAGTCACAAATGGTCAGAGGGCAAAAAAATGGTCTGGGAATAATTGTAATCGACTAGCAAGTACAAAGATCTTCAATACGTAATACCACGGTGTTGCTACCATGGACAATAACCAACCAAAGTAGGCATATGTCATTGATCATGACCAAAGAATCTCACTGGAAGTGGTCAATATTGACAACTCATAGTACGAGTCACAAGTGGTCAGAGGGGGAAGGAATTGTTTAGGGACATTGGTATCATCTAGAAAGTACAAAGACCTTCAATAGGTAGTGGCACGGTGTAGCCAGCATGCATGATGACCAACCAAAGTGGACATATGTCACAGACCAGGACCAACAAATTCCACATTACGTCGTCAATGTTCACAACCAATAACACGAGTCACGAATGGTCACAGGGGGAAACAATGGTTTGGAAGACTAGTTGTTAACTAGCAAGTACAAACATCTTCAATAAGTAGTGGCACAGTGTGGCTACCATGCACAATGACCAACCAAAGTAGGCATATGTCACTGACCATGACCAAAGAATTCCACTATGTGTCTTCAAAGTTGAAAACTCATAACACTATTCACGAATTGTCAGAGGGGGAAACAATTTTTTGGAAAATCTTGGTATCGACTAGCAAGTACAAAGATCTTCAAAACGTAGTGGCATGGTGTGGCTACCTTGCACAATGACCAACCAAAGTAGGCATTTATCACTGACAATGACCAAGTATTTCACTATGATGGGTCAAAATCCACAACTTTAAACATGAGTCACATTTCGTCAGAGGGGGAAACAATTATTTGAGAAAACTAGTTATCAACTTGCAAGTACAAAGACCTTCAATACGAAGTGGCAAGGTGTGGCTACCATGCACAATGACCAACAAAAGTAGGCATATGTCACTAACTGTGACCAAACACTTCCACTGTGTGGTCAATATTGATAACTCATACTTTGAGTAAAAAATGGTCGGAGGGGCATAAAATGGTTTGGAAACACTAGTTAACGTCTAGAAAGCAAAGTAGGCATATGTCACTGACCATGACCAACGGAGTTTCACTATGGGTGGTCATCGTTGATAACCCATAACACAGGTCACAAATGGTCAGAGGGGAAATAATGGTTGGGGAACACTAGTTATTGACTAGTAAGTACAACGACTTTCAATATGTAGTGGCACGACGTGGATACCAAGCATAATGACCAACCAATGTAGGCATATTTCACTGATCATGACCAAAGATTTTCACTATGTATGGTCAAAGTTGACAACTCATAACACAAGTCAGAAGTGTTCAGAGGGAGAAACAATGGTCTGGGTTACTATGTATCAACTAGCAGTTACAAATACCCTCTATAAGTAGTGGCACAGTGTAGATACCATGCACAATGACCAACCAAAGTAGGCATGTGTCTCTTATAATGACCAGAGAGTTTCACTATGTGTGGTCAACATGGAAAACTCAGAACCCGAGTCAGAAATGGTCACATGGGGAACATAAGGATTCGGAAACACTAGGTATTGTCTACTACGTACAAACAAATTCAATACATAGTGGCACAGTATGGCTACCGTGCACAATGACCAACCAAACTAGGCGTATGTCATTAACCACGACCAACGGATTCCACTATGTGTGGTCAACTTTGACAACTCATAATACAAGTCAAACATGGTCAGAGGGGGAAATGGTTTGGGAATGCTGTTATTGGTTAGCAAGTACAAAGATCTTCAATACGTAGTTGCTTCCCGTAGCTACCATGCACAATGACCAACCTAAGTAGGCATATGTCACTGACCATGACCAAAGAATTACACTGTGTGTGGTCATTATTGACAACTCAACATACGAGTCACAAATGGCCAGAGGGGTAAACAACGGTTTGGGAACACTAGGTATCTACTAGCAAGTACAAAGACGTTCAATACATATTGGCACGGTGTGGCTACCATGCACACTGACCAACCAAAGAATACATATGTCACTGCCCACGGCCAAAAAATTTCACTGTGTGTGGTCAACGTTGTCAACTCATAATTCAAGTCACATATGGTAAAAGGGAGAAACAATGGTCCGGGAATAAGGGGTATAGACTAGCAAGTACATAGAACGTCAATAAGCAGTAGCACGTTGTGGCTACCATGAAAAGTGACCACCCAAAGTAGGCATGTGTCACTGACCATGAAGAAAGAATTTCACTGTGTGTGGTCAACGTTGACAACTCATAATACAAGTCACAACTAGTCAGAGGGAGATATAATGGTTTGGGAACATTAGGTAGCCAGTAGCAGGTATAACTACCTTCAATAAGTAGTGGCACGGTGTGGCTACCATGCGTATTGAACAACAAAATGAGCAAATGTCACAGACCACAACCAAAAAATTATATTGTGTGTTGCCAAGGTTGACAACCCATAGTACGAGTCACAAATGGTAAGAGGGGAAAACAATGGTTTGGATATTATAGTTATCAACTAGCAAGTGCAAAGATCTTCATTATGTATCAGCAGAGTGTGGTTACCATGCACAACGACCAACCAATGTAGGCATATGTCACAAATCGTAACCAAATAGTTTAACTACATGTGGTCTACGCTGACAACTCATAACATGGGTCAGAAATGGTCAAAGGGGAAAACAATAGGTTGGGAATACTAGTTATCGACTAGCAAAAACAAAGACCTTCAGTAAGTAGTGGCACGATGTGGCTACCATGCAAAATGACCATCCACAGTAGGCATATGTCACTGACCACGACCAAGGAATTTCACTACATTTGGTGATTGTTGACAACTCATAGCACGATTCACAAATGGTCAGAGGGAGAAACAATGGTTTAAAAATACCAGTTATCGACTAGCAACTACGTGTTGGAAATCCTGTTACAACGTGGCTCTGTCCGTCTAGCATTTGCACGGCATGTTTGGGCAAGTTCGGAGATGAAGCGTGAGCTTTGTGGTCGCCTCATGCTATGTGGGAGAGGATTTGAGACAGTCCGTTTTGCGAAGAGGATAACATCATTTGCGTTGAAGCGTGAGCGTTGTTTTTTGTACATGGACATGATCAAAAAATTTATAGGGCTAGTCATGAGCTCTCCAACGCACCAAACCGTGCGCAATTCAGCCAAGCGTAGCCTAAGTTATGCTTGCCGAAGCGCAGGTCTCACCCACCACAGAAACGCCCAACGCTTCCATGGCGCGCACACACCGTGGCGCCTTCCTTCACGTGCGAAGCGCCTTTCCCAAAGCGCAGATCCCATTGCACGTGGTGTTGGGGTCCCCTGCACTGTTTCCATGCACCCTGCCCACTTTTGGGTCGAGTTTGGTGATGGGGTGTGACGAGGTTTGAAACCTGTCCGCGGACCTGCAGTCAGATTTTTGACCAAGTCCCCGAGTAACAAAACGTGCTACTGAGTTTTGGACGCCGAGCCAGGTTTTTGGCTAAGTCCCTCAGTAACAACCTGCACTACTGGATCCGGTGGATGATCCGCCGGATCAGGTGGATCATCCACCAGACGCCTCGGCAGGCCTATCGGAGCAATTTTCTCCAAATGGTAATTTTGTTACTCGGTCCGGTCGATTATCGACCGGATTTCGAGTCGCAGCCGGCTCCCAGAGCCGCTGCGCACACCCCAACTTTGGAAGGTCATATCTCCCTCGTTACTTGTCCGATTCCAGCGAAACAACTTCCACCGGATTCAGCAACTTGTCAAATTTCAGGGGCAATCCTCCATTTTAGGATCCAAGCAATTGTCAAGTCGCCAGATCCGTCGGATTGGTGTTTTAATTTTCTGGCGGCTCGTCAGCGCCTCCCGGTGCCGCACTTGGGCATGCGGAGGGGCAATGTTTCAGCAGTACGAAGACCCGTTATAATTAGTGGCACAGCGTGGCTTCCATGCACAATGACCAACCGAAGTAGGCATATGTCACTGACCATTTCCGAAGAATTTCACCAAGTGTGGTCAACATTGACAACTCATAACACGAGTTATAAATGGTCAGGGGAGGAAACAATGGTTTGGAAGTATAAGTTATTCACTAGCAAGTACAAAGACTTACAGTAAGTAGTGGCACGGTGTGGCTACCATGCACAATGACCAACCAAAATAGGCATTTGTCAAATACCATGACTAAATAGTTTCACTATGTGTGCTCAACGTCGACAACTCATAATACAAGTCACAAATGGTCAGAGGGGAAACAATGGTTTTGAAATACTAGTTATCAGCTAATAAGTACAAAGATCTTCAGTACATATTGGCACAGTGTGGCTACCATGCACAATGACCAACCAAAGTAGGCATATGTCACCTCCCAAGACCAAAGAATTCCACTGTGTGTGGTCAATGTTGACAGCCCATAACACAGGTCACAAGTGGTCTAAGGGAGAAACAATGGTTTTGGAATTCTAGTTATTGACTAGCAAGTACAAATATCTTCAATTCGTAGTGGCACGGTCTGGCTATCATGCACAATGACCAACCAAATAAGGGATATGTTACTTGTCATGACCAAAGAGTTCCACTATGATGGGTCAATGTTGACAACTCAAAACACGAGTAAAAAATGGTCAGAGGGGGGAAAATGGTTTGAAAACACTATTTATCGACTAACAGGTAAAAAGACCTTTAAGAAGTAGTGGCACGGTGTAGCTACCATACACAATGACCAACCAAAGTAGGCATATGTCTCTGATCATCACCAACGAATTTCACTGTGTGTGGTCAACTTTGACAACTCATAACACGAGTCACAAATGGTCAGAGTGAGTCACAATGGTTTGGGAATACTAGGTATTAACTAGCAAGTACAAAGATCTTCAATAAGTATTGACACGGTGTGGCTACCATGCACAATGACCAACCAAAGTAGGCATATGTGACTTATCATGACCAAATTGTTTCACAGTGTGCGGTCAACTTTGACACTCATAAAACGAGTCTCAAATGATAAGAGGGAGAAACAATGATCTGGGAATCATGGGCATGGACTAGCAAGTACAAAGACCTTCAATAATTAGTGGCATGGTGTGGCTACCATGCACAATGACCAACAAAAGTAGGCATGTGTCCCTGGCCATGACGAAAGAATTTCACTATGGGTGGTCAATGTTGACAACCCATAAAATGAGTCACACATTCTCAGAGGGAGAAACAATGATTTGGGAGCACTAGGTATCTTCTAGCAAGTACAAAGACCTTCAATAAGTAGTGGCACGGTGTGGCTGCCATGCATAATGACCAACCGAATTGAGCATATGTCACTGACCTTGACCAAAGAATTTCACTGTGTGTGGTCAACTTTGACGACCCATATTACAAGTCACAGATGGTAAGAGGGTGGAACACTGGTTTGGATGTACTAGTTATGGACTAGCAAGTACAAAGACTTTCGATACGTAGTTGCATGGTGTAGATACCATGTACAATGACCAACCAAATGATGCATATGTGACTGAACATGACCAAAAGAGTTCTACTTTGTGTGGACAACGTTGAAAACGCATAACACGAGTAACAAATGGTCAGAGGGAGAAACAACAGTTTAGAAATACCAGCTATCAACTAGCAAGTACAAATATCTTCAGTAAGTACTGGCACGGTGTGGCTACCATGCATGATGACCAACCAAAGTAGACAGATGTCACTAACTATGACAAAAGAATCTCATTGTATGTGTTTGACATTGACAACTAATAACACGAGTCACAAACGGTCAGAGGGGAAAACAATGGTTTATGAATACTAGTTATCAACTAGCAAGTACAAAGATCTTCAGTACGTATTGACACAGTGTGGCTACCATGCACAATGACCAACCAAAGTAGGCATATGTCACTTATCATGACCACAAAATTTCGCTATGTGGTCAACGTTGACAACTCATAGCACAAGAAACAAATGGTGAGAGGGAGAAACAATAGTTTGGGAATACCAGTTATCAACTAGCAAGTACAAAGATATTCAATAAGTAGTGGCACTGTGTGGCTACCATGCACAATGACCAACCAAAGTAGGCAGATGTCACTGACTATAACCAAAGAATTTCACTGTGTGTGGTCAACGTTGACAACTCATAACACGAGTCACAAATGGCCAGAGGGGAAAACAATGGTTTATGAATACTAGTTGTGAACTAGAAAGTACAAATATCTTTAGTACGTATTGGCACAGTGTGGCTATCCTGCACAATCACCAACCAAAGTAGGCATATGTCACTGACTATGACCAAAGAATGACACTTTAACTTGTCAATGGTGAGAACTCATAACACGAGTCACAAATGGTCAGAGGGGGAAACAATGGTTTGGAAATACCAGTTATTGAAGAGCAAGTACAAAGACCTTCAATACATAGTGGCACGGTGCGGCTACCATGCACAATGACCAACCAAAGTAGGCATATGTCACTGACCATGAGAAAAGAATTTCACTATGTGTCATCAATGTTGATAACTCACAATAAAAGTCACAAATGGTCAGAGGGGGAGACAATGGTTCGGAAACAATACTGATCAATTAGCAAGTACTGAGACCTTTAGCAAGTAGTGGCACGGGGTGGCTACCATGCACAATGACCAACCAAAGTAGGCATATGTCACTGACAATGACCTAAGAATTTCACTATGGGTGTTCTACGTTCACAACTCACTATACGAGTCACAAATGATAAGATGGGGAAATAATGATTTAGAAATACTTGTTATCGACTAGCAAGTACTAAGATCTTACAAAAGTAGTGGCACGGTGTTGCTGTCGTGAAACTCTTTGGTCATGGTAAGTGACATATGCCTACTTTGGTTGGTCATTGTGCCAGGACTTATTGAAGTTCTTTGTCTTTCCTAGACAAAAACTAGTATTCCCAAACCATTGTTTCCCCCTCTGACCATCTATGAATTGTATTTTGAGTTGTCAACGTTGGCCACACATAGTGGAACTCTTTGGGATTGGTCAGTGTCATATGCCTAGTTTGGTTGGTTATTGTGCATGGTGGCCCCACCGTGCCACTGCTTATTGAATATCTTTGTAATTGCTGGTTGATAACTAATATCCCCAAACCATTGTTTCCCTCTCTGACCATTTGTGACTCGTGTTATCGGGTGTGAACGCTGACCACACATAGTGAAATTCTTTTGTCATAATAAATTCCATATGCCTACTTTGGTTGGTCATTCTGCATGGTAGCCACACCATGCCACTCCTCATCGAAGGTCTTTATACCTAGATTTCCAAACCATTGTTTTCCCCTCTGACCATTTGTGAATCGTATTATGGATTGTCAACATTGGCTACACATAGTGAAATTCTCTGGTCATGGTCAGTGACATATACCTACTTTGGTTTGTCATTGTGCATGGTAGCCACAGCGTGCTAGTACTTATTGAAGGTTTTTGTACTTTCTAGTCAATACCTAGCATTCCCAAACCATTGTTTCCCCCTCTGACCATTTGTGACTTGTGTTATGCGTTGTCGACATTGACCACACACAATGAAATTCTTTGGTCATGGGCAGTGACACATGACTGATTTGGTTGGTCATTGTGCATGGCAGCCACACTGTGCCACTACATATAGAAGGTCTTTGTACTTGCTAGACGATACCTAGTATTCCCAAATTATTGTTCCCCCCTCTAACCATTTCTGACTTGTATTATGAGTTGTCAACGTTGACCACACAATGTGAAATTCATTGGTCATGGCCAGTGACATATGCATACTTTGGTTGGTCATTGTGCATGGTAGCCAACCCGTGCCATTACGTATTGAAGATCTTTGTACTTGCTATTTGATAACTACTGTCTCCAACTCGTTTTGTCCCCTTCTGCCATTTGTGACTCGTAGTACGGGCTGTAAACATTGACCACACATAGCAAAACTCTTTGGTCATGTAAAGTAACATATGCCTACTTTGGTTGGTCACTGTGCATGGTAGCCACACTATGCAACTGCTTATTGAAGGCCTTCGTACTTGCTGGACAATACCTAGTGTAACCAACCCATTGTTTCACTCTATGACCATTTGTGCCTCATTTGTTACTCATTGTTTATGAGTTATCAACATTGACCACAGATAGAGGAACTCGTTGGTCATGGTCAGTGGCATATGCCTACTTGGGTTGGTCATTATGCATGGTAGCCACAGCCGGCCACTACTAATTGAAGGTCTTTGTACATGCTAGACGATACCTAGTATTCCCAAACCATTGTTTCCCCCTCTTACCATTTGTGACTCGTATTATGGGTTGTCCACATTGACTACACAAAGTGATTTTTTTTTGTCATGGTCAGTGACATATTCCTACTTTGGTTGGTCATAATGCACGATACCCATACCGTGCCATTATGATTGAAGATTTTTCTACTTTCTAGTTCATACATAGTGTTTCCAAACCATTGTTTTACCCCTCTAATCATTTGTTACTTGTGTTATGAGCTGTCAACGTTGACCACACATAGTGAAATTCGTTTCGTCATGATAAGTGACATATGCCTTCTTTGGTTGGTCATTGTGCATGGTAGCCACACCGTGTCACTACCTATTGAAGGTATTTGTACTTGCTATCTGATACCTAGTATTCCCAAACCATCCCCCGCCCCCCCTCTGACCATTTGTGACTCGAAGTATGAGTTGTGAACGTTGACCCATCATAGTGAATTTCTTTGGTTATGGCCAGTGACATATGCCTACTTTGGTTGGTTATTGTGCATGCTGGCCACACCGTACCACCACTTATTGAAGGTCTTTGTACTTGCTAGACAATAACTAGTGCTTCCCAACCATTCTTTCCCCCTCTGATCATTTGTGACTTGTATTAAGAGTTGTGAACGTTGACCCATCATAGTGAAATGTTTTGGTCATATTCAGTGCCATATGCCTACCTTGGTTGGTAATTGTGCATGGTAGCCACACCGTGCCACTACTTATTGAAGATCTTGGTACTTGCTAGTTGATAACTAGTATTCTCAAACAGTTGTTTCCCCCTCTAACCATTCGTGAATTGCATAACGAGTTGTCAACGTTGACCACACAGTGGAATTCTTTACTCATGGTCAGTAACATACGCCTAATTTGGTTGGTCACTATGTATGGGAACCACACCGTACCACTACTTATTGAAGGTCTTTGTACTTGCTAGTCAAAACATAGTGTTCCCAGACCATTGTTTCCCCATATACACCATTTGTGATTTGTGTTATGAGTTGTCAACGTTCACCACACATAGTGAAATTCTTTGGTCATGGTTAGTGACATATGCCTTCTTTGGTTGGTCGTTTTGCATGTTAGCCACACCGTACCACTACTCATTGAAGTTCTTTGTACTTGCTTGTCAATAACTAGAGTTCCCAAACCATTGTTTCCCCCTCTGACCATTCGTGGCTTGCATAATTAGTTCTCAACGTTGACCACACATCGTGAAATTCGGTCATGGTTAGTGACATATGCCTAATTAGGTTGGTCATTGTGCATGGTAGCCACACTGTGCCACTACTTATTGAAGATGGTTGTACTTTCTAGTCAATAACTAGTATTCCTACATAATTGTTTCTCCCTCTGACCATTTGTGAGTCATATTATGGGTTGTCAATATTGACCACACATTATGACATTCTTAGGTTATGGTCTGTGACATATGCCTACTTTGGTTGGTCATTGCACATGGTAGCCTCACCGTGCCGCTACTTACTGGAGATCTTTGTACTTGCTAGTTGATAACTAGTATTCTTAGACCATTGTTTACCCCTCTGACCATTTGTGACTCGTGTTATGAGTAGTCAGTATTGTCCGGCCACAGTGAAATTCTTCAGTCGTGGTCAGTGACATATGCCTACTTTGGTTGGTCATTGTGCACGGTAGCCACACTGTGCCACTACTTACATGAGGTCTTTGTACTTGCTAGTCAATAGCTAGTATTCTCAAACCATTGTTTTCCCCGCTGACCATTTGTGACTTGTACTAGATATGTCAACATTGACCTCACATATTAAAATTCTTTGGTCATGATCAGTGACATATGCCTACTTTGGTCGGTAATTGTGCATGATAGCCACACCGTGCCACTACTTACTGAAGGTATTTGTACTTGCTAGTTGATAACCTGTATTCCCAAACCATTGTCTTCTCCTCTTCCCATGTGTGGCTCGTATTATGGATTGTCAATGTTGGCCACCCATAGTAAAACTATTTGGTCATGGTCAGTGACATATGCATACTTTGGTTGGTCATTGTGCATGGTAGCCACACCGTGCCACTACTTACTGAATGTATTAGTACTTGCTAGCTGATGACTAGTATTCCCAAGCCATTTCCCCCCCCCCCCCCCCCGACCATTTGTGACTCGCATTATGATTTGTCAACATTGACCACACATAGTGAAATTCTTTGGTCATGACCAGTGACAAATGCCTACTTTGGATGGTCATTGTGCATGGTAGCCACACCGTTTAACTACTTTCTGAAGGTCTTTGTACTTTCTAGTTAATAACTAGTATTCCTAAACCATTGTTTTTCCCTCTGACCATTTTTGACTTATATTTTGAGCTGTCCACACTGACCACATACAGTGGAACTCTTTGGTCATGGTAAGTGACATATGCCTACTTTCATTGGTCATTGTGCATCGTAGCCACACTATGCAACTACGTACTGAATATCTTTGTACTTGCTAGTTGATGAAAAGTATTCCAAAACCATTGTTTACCCCTTTGACCATTTGTGAATCGTACTATGAGTTCTGAACGTTGACCCATTGTAGTAAAATCCTTTGCTCATGGTCAGTGACATATGCCTGCTTTGGTTCGTCATTCTTCATGGTAGCCACACCGTGCCACTACTTATTGAAGGTCATTGTATTTGCTAGTTGATAACTAGAGTTTCTAAACCATTACTCCTCTCTATGATAATTTGTGACTCATTTTATGAGTTGTCCATGTTGACCACACATTGTGGAATTCTTTGGTCATGGTCAGTGATACATGCCTACATTGGTTGGTCATTGTGCATTGTATCAACAGCGTGCCACTACTTATTAAAGATCGTTGTGCGTGCTAGTTGATACGCAGTATTTCCAAACCATTGTCCCCCCCCCCCCCCCCCCCCCCCTTGACCATTTTTGACTCGTAATATGAGTTGTCAATGTTGACCACACAAAACGGAAATATGTGGTCATGGTCAGTGACATACGCCTGATTTGGTTGGTCGTTGTGCATGGTAGCCACATCGTGCCACTCCTTGCTAGTTGATAACAAGTATTGACAAACCATTGTTCCCCCCTCTGACCATTTGTGACTCGTGATTTGAGTTGTCAACATTGACCACACATAGTGAAGTTGTTTTGGTCATGGTCAGTGACATATGCCTACTTTGGTTGGTCATTCTGCATAGTAGCCACATCGTGCCACTACTTATTGAAGGTATTTGTACTTGCTAGTTGATAACTGGTATTCCCAAACCATTCGTCCCCCTCTGACCATTTGTGACTCATGTTATGAGTTGTCAACGTTGACCGCACAGAGTGACATTCGTTTGGTCATCATAAGTGTCATATGCCTACTTTGGTTGGTCATTGTGCATGGTTTCCACACCCTGCCACTACTTATTGAAGGTCCTTGTACTTGCTAGTTGATGAATAGTGTTCCCAAACCATTATTTCCCCTCTGACCATTTATGAATTGTGCTATGATTTGTCAACGTTGACCCATCATAGTGAAACATTTTGGTCATAGTCAGTCACATATGCCTTCTTTGGTTGGTCATTGTGCATGGTAGCCACACCGTGCCACTGCTTATTAAAGATATTTCTACTTTTTAGTTGATACCTAGTTTTTCCACACCATTTTCCCCCTCTAACCATTTGTGACTCGTGTTATGAGTTGTGAACATTGGCCACACATATTGAAAGTCTTTGGTCATGGTCAATGACATATGCCTAATTTGGTTTGTCATTGTGCATGGTAGCCACCGAGTTCCACTACTTAACAAAGGTCTTTATACTTGCTAGTTGAGAACTAGTATTTCCAAACCATTGTTTCCCCCTCTAACCATTTGTGACTTGTATTATGAGTTGTGAACGCTGACCCATCATAGTGGAATTATTTGGTCATGATCAGTGATGTATGCATACTTTGGTTGGTCATTGTGCATGGTATCCATACCGTACATCTACTTATTGAATGAATTTGTACTTGCTATTTGACAATCATTGTTCCAAAACCACTATTTCCCATTTGACAATTTGTGACTTGTGTTATAGGTTGTCAGCGTTGACCCATCACTGTGAAATTCTTTGGTCATAGTCAGTGACATATGCCTACTTTGGTTGGTCATTGTGCATGGTAGCCACACCACGCTGTTACTTATTGAATATCTTTGTACTTGCTAGTTAACACCTAGTGTTCCAAACCATTCCCCCCCCCCTCTAAAGTACTTGTGAATCGTGTTATGAATTATCAACATTTTCCACACATAGTGAAAGTCTTTGGTCATGGTCAGTGACGTATGCCTAATTCGGTTGGTCATTGTGCATAGTAGCCACATAGTGCCACTACCCATTAATGTTCATCTTGATTGCTAGTTGATAACGTTTTTTCCCAAACCTTTGTTTACTCCTCTGAACATTTGTGACTTGCATTATGAATTGTGAATGTTGACCCATCGCAGTGGAATTCTTTGGTCATGATCAGTGACATGCATACTTTGGTTGGTCATTGTGCATGGCAGCGACACCGTGCCACTATATATTGGACATCTTTGTACTTTCTAGTTGACAAGTAGTGTTCCCAGATCATTGTTTCCCCTCTGAACATTTGTGAATCGTGGTATGAGTTGTCAACATTGACCCATCATAGTGAAATCATTTGAACATAGTCAGTGACATGTGCCTACTTTGGCTGGTCATTGTGCATGGTAGCCACACCGTACAACTACGTGTTGAAGATCTTTCTAATTGCTAGTTGATACCTAGTGCTTCCAAACCATTGTTTCCCCCTCTGAACATCTGTGACTAGTGTTATGAGTTGTCAACAATAGCCATACATAGTGAAATTCTTTGGTCATGGTCAGTGGCATATGCCTAATTTGGTTGTTCATTGTGTATGGTAGCCACACAGTGCCACTACTTATTAAAGGTCTTTGTACTTGCTAGTTGATACCTAGTGTTCCCAAACCATTGTTTCCTCCTCTGACCATTTGTGACTCGTATTATGAGTTGTCAACGTTGAGCCATCAAAGTGAAACTCTTTGGTCATGGTCAGTGTCATATGCCTACTTTGGTAGGTCATTGTGCATGGTTGCCACACCGTGCTACTACTAACTCAATTGTATGTACTTGCTAGTTGAAAACTAGTATTCCTAAACCATTGTTTCCCCCTCTTAACATTTATGACTAGTATGATGGGTTGTCAATGTTGACCACAACTGGTCAAATTCTTTGATCTTGATGAGTGACATACGCCTACTTTTGTTGGTCATTGTGCATGGTAGCCATACTGTGACACTACTTATTGAAGATATTTGTACTTGCTAGTCAATAACAAGCATTCCCAAACCATTGTTTTGCCATTTGACTATTTGTGACTTTTGTTATGAGTTGTCAACATTGACCACAAATAGTGAAATTTGTTTGATCATGACAATTGGCATATGCCTACTTTGGTTGGTCATTGTGCATGGTAGCCACACCGTGCCACTACTTCTTGATGGCATTTGTACTTGCTAGACAATACCTAGTATTCCCAAACCGTTGTATTTTCCTCCTACACTTTGTGAGTCGTGTTATGAGTTGTCCACGTTGGCCAGATATAGTGGAACTCTTTGGTCATGATCAGTGACATATGCCTACTTTGGTTGGTTATTGTGAATGGTAGCCACACCATACCATTTCTCATTGAAAAGGTCTTTGTAATTGCTAGTTTATAACTAGTATTCTTGAACCATTTTCCCCCTTTTGACCATTTGTGACTCGTATTCTAAGTTAACGTTGACCACAGACAGTGAATTTCATTGGTCATGATAAGTGACAAATGCCTACTTTGGTTGGTCATCGTGCATGGTAGCCATAGCGTGCCACTACTTGCTGAAGACCTTTGTACTTGCTAGTTGCGAACTAGTATTCCCAAACCATGGTTTCCCCCCTCAAACCGTTTGTGACCCGTCTTATCGGTTTTCAACTTTGACCACAGATGGTTACAAGCTAAGGTCATGGTCCATGAATATGCCTACTTTGGTTGGTCATTGTGCATGGTAGCCCCACCGTGCCACTACTTGTTGAATGTCTTTGTAATTACTAGTTGATAACTAGCATTCACAGACCATTGTTTCCCCATCTGACCATTTGTGAATCGTGTTATGAGTTGTCAACGTTGGCCCCCCATTGTAAGTGACATTTGGCTACCTTGGTTGGTCATTGTGCATGGTAGCCACACTGTACCACTTCATCTTGAAGGTCTTTGTACTTGCTAGTCAATAACTAGTATTCTCAAATCGTTGTTTTCCCCTCTGATCTATTTGTGAGCTGTAAAACAAGATGTCAACGCTAACCAGACATAGTGAAAATCTTTGGTCATGATCAGTGACATATGCCTATTTTGGTTGGTCATTGTTCATAGTAGCAACACTGTGCCACTACTTCTTGAAGGTTTTTGTACTTCATAGTCAATAACTATTCTTCCCAACCCATTTTTTCTCCCTCTGACCATTTGTGACTTGTGTTATGAGTTGCCCATATTGACCCCACACACAGTGTAACTCTTTGGTTATGGTAAGTGACATACGCCTACTTTGGTTGGTCATTGTGCATGGTAGCCACACCATGCAACTACTTATTGAAGGTCGTTGTACCTGCTAGCTGATAACTAGTGTTGCCTAAGAATTGTTTCCCCCTCTAACCATTTGTGACTCGTATTATGCGTTGTGAACATTGACCCACCATATTGAAATTCTTTGATCACGGTCAGTGACATATGCCTACTTTTGATGGTCATTGTGTATGGTAGCCAAACCATGCCACTACTTATACAAAGGTCTTTGTACTTGCTACTTGATAACTACTGTTTCCACTCCATTGTTTCTCCTTCTGACCATTTGTGACTCGTGTTATGGGTTATCCACGTATACCACACATAGTAGAATTATTTGGTCATGGTCAGTGACATGTGCCTACATTGGTTGGCCATCGTGCATGGTTGCCACAGAGTGCCACTACTTGTTTAAGGTCTTTGTATTTGCTAGTGGATACCTAGTGTCTCAAAACCATTGTTACCCCTCTGACCGTTTGTGACTTGTATTGTGAGTTGTCAACGTTGACCACACACAGTCGAATTCTTTGGTCATGGTCAGTGTGGCTTAATTTGGTTGGTCATTGTGCATGGTAGCTACACCGTGCCACTATGTATTGAATGTCTTTTTCCTTGCTAGTTGATAACTAGTATTCCCAAACCATTATTTCCTCATCTTACCTTTTGTGCCTGGTTTGACGAGTTGTCAACATTGGCCACACATAGTGAAATGCTGTGGTCATGGTCAGTGACATGTGCGTATTCTCATTGGTCATTATGCACAGTAGCCACACCGTGCCACAATGTATTTTTTTTTTTTGTACATGAAAGACGATACCTAGTGTTTTCAAACTGTTGCTTCCCCCTCTAACCACTTGGGACTCGTGTTGTGACTTGTGGACGTTGATTACATGTAGTGAAATTCTTGGGTCATGGTCAGTGACATATGCCTACTTTGGTTGGTCATTACGCATGATAGCCACACTCTTCCACTACTTTTTGAACCTATTTGTAATTTCTATACGATACCTAGTTTTTCCAAACCATTGTTTTCCCCTATGACCATTTGTGACCCGTGTTATGAGTTGTCAATGTTGACCACACACAGAGGAATTATTTGGTCATGGTCAATGTCATACGCCTGATTTGGTTGGTCATGGTGCATGGTAGCCACCACGTGCCACTACTTTTTGAAGGTCTTTGTATTTGCCAGTCAATCACTAGTATTCCCAGACCATTGTTTCCCCCTCTGATCATTTGTGACTCGTGTTATGAGTTGTCATCGTTGACCACACATAGTGAAACTCTTTGGTCATGATAAGTGACATGTGCCTATGTTGGTTGGTTATTGTGCATGGTAGCCACACCGTGTCACTGCTTATTAAACATCTTTGTACTTGCTAGATGATAAATAGTATTTCTAAACCAATGTTTCTCCCTCCGACCATTTGTGAATCGTGTTATGAGTTGTCAACGTTGACCATATAAAGTGAATTTCTTTGGTCATAGTCAGTAACATATGCCTGCTTTGGTCGGTCATTGTGCATGGTAGCCACACCGTACCACTACTTCTTGAAGTTCTTTGAACTTGCTAATATATAACTAGTATTCTCAAACTATTGTTTTTACCTCTGACCATTTGTGACTTGTGTCATGAGTTGTCAACGTTGACCACACAAAGTGTAATTCTTTGGCTACAGTCAGTGACATAAGCATACTTTGGTTGGTCATTGTGCGTGGTAGCCACACCGTGCCCCTACTTATTAAAGGTCTTTGTACTTACAATTATTTAACTAGTATCTACAAACCATTGTTTCCCCCTCTGACCCCTTTTGACTCGTATTGTGAGTTGTCAACGTTGACTCATCATAGTGAAATAATTTGGACATGATCAGTGACATATGCCTACTTTGGTTGGTCATTGTGCATTGTAGCCACACCGTGCCACTACTCGTTGAAGATCTTTTTACTTTCTAGTTGATAACTAGTATTCACAAACCATTGTTTCTACCACTGACTATTTGTGACGTGTTTTATGAGTTGTCAACATTGACGACCCATGGTGAAATGATTTGGTCATGATCAGTGACATATTCCTACTTTGGTTGGTCATTGGGCATGGTAGCCACGCTGTGCCACTACTTATTGGATGTCTTTGTACTTGCTAATTGATACATTGTGTTTCCAAACCATTGATTCCCCATCTGAACATTTGTGACTCGTGTCATGAGTTGTCAACATTGGCCACACATAGTGAAGTTCTTGGGTCATGGTCAGTGATATATGCCTAACTTGGTTGGTCATTGTGCAAGGTAGCTACATCGTGCCACAAATTATTGGAGGTCTTTGTACTTGTTAGTTGATAACTACCATTCCCATACCATTGTTACCCCCTCTGACCATTTGTGACTCGTGTTATGACTTTTTTTTCTGGTTTTACAAATAGTGGTTTCACTTTATGTGGTCAACATTTACACCATAAAGTGAAATACTGTGGTTATCATCAGCAACATATGCCTACTTTGGTTGTTCATTGTGCATTGTAACCACACCGTGCCACTACTTATTGAAGGTCCTCATACTTGCTGGAAGATACCTAGTTTGGTAACCACACTGTACCATTGTCATCGCCAATTCCTGATTCAGTGATTGGAACAGAACGCATGTGATCACATAGCATAACATAGGGTGGAACAGAACACTGTATCTATGTCATTTCCAGTCACTCAAGTAGGGTTGAACACAATACTGGAATCTGGTAACACTGTTATCCATGTCATTCTCAGTCACTGAATTAGGGTGGAACAAAACACAAGCATGGATTGAAATGGACTCAACCACATGCTGGAACAAAAGCATGGAAAAAGACTTGTTTCCAAACATGTCAAGACATGACAAGTTCATATCTAGAAAATCATCATCTTCAACATCATCCCCCATGAAAAAGCCACTGTCTTATTCATCATTCCCGTCCTCGTCGTTCTCATCCTCATCCGAGTCCTCTCAACTACTGTCACCTTCCTCGTCTTCATCTTTGTCTTCGTCTTCTTGTGCGTCCTCTGTTGTAGCATCATTGCCATCTGCATCAACCTTGTCCTGCTTCTATGTTGCTTTCACGGCTCTCCTCACTGCTCGCCATGCTGCCTTCTCCTTCTCCTCGATCTCTACCAGCTCCTCAGCCACAGTACCATGGGTGCCACTCGAAAATGCCTGAGTGCTGGATCGTTGATCCACGTTTTGAGGCACAGAAAATCTTGGAACAGTCAGTTGGGACAAAGAATGTCGAAAGTCTGTCACAACTATGCCCCCAAGCAAGAACATGCACTCGGATGGTGTGATTATTGCTGGTACGGCAAGCACATCCTACACTATCAAGGTAAACATAGGGTAGTTGGTGCAGTTCTCCTTGTAAAATTGCAAGACGTTGCAACACTGTCCGCCTCTTGCATCCTTCCGGCACCACCACTTGCACAGCAGGTTCTGGCTCTTCATACAGCTCGTCCATCGGGTCTAGTAGTGCAGCCTCCGGCATGCTCTGTCGCCTCTTCTTCCCACGCCCTTCTTTG
The DNA here is from genome assembly GCA_023375785.1 of Penium margaritaceum. Classification (NCBI taxonomy): domain Eukaryota; kingdom Viridiplantae; phylum Streptophyta; class Zygnematophyceae; order Desmidiales; family Peniaceae; genus Penium; species Penium margaritaceum. Next base: position 188,363 of record SZWC01000079.1, read on the forward strand.
CGGTTGCTGCAGGACCAGCCACCTGTTGGCTGCTGCTGCTTGCAACTGCTGCTGTTGCAGGCATGTTGGTAGACATTGCCATCATGTTGTCGTTGTTGTCAGCATCTGCTCCTGCTACATCTGCTACCTCTGCTGCAGAAGCTGCCTTTGCTTCTGCAGCCGCAGCCTTCCGTTCGTCCTGTACCTTGGTAAAATATTTCTTGAAAAGATCAAGCACCTTGACCTCGATCTCCACTGTTGACTTGATTCCCAGCAGCTGCATAAAACACACGATGGGAAAAAAAAGAAAAAACAAGTTAGTTCACATGAGGATGGTGAAAGTACATTTTGAATGCAGAGAACCACCGCAACCACCACCATCACCTCCACAACCACCACTACAACCACCACCACCACCACCGCCATCACCACCCCCTGGCTTGTTTTACATTGAAAACTAGTCAAAGAATCGGAACCAGAACTGTAGATCGATCACCGTCATAACCACATGGAGGATGCTATAATTCTTCACGTATATCTCGAGCTGCAGTACCACAAGCACAAAAATAGAAGAAAACAAACATAAGAAATCGTCAAACAACAGCATACAAACTTACGGGAACTGAGAACCACCACAAACAACACCACCAAAAGCAACACCACCACCACCCGTTTCTCACCTTGTCAACTGCACTGGCCAGCCCCGGCTGCAGTGTCAACAGTAGCTTCTCCGTGCTATCAAGACTTGCCTTCTTGTACTTCTTCTCTGCTGCCTTGGTGGCCTTCACGCGCCAGATGTGGAGTTTCTGCAAGATGGTGCTAAAGAATGGCAGCACAAGTGAGAGGATAGGGTACTCCTGCCCAATGAGGTCTTCAGTGAAGCCCTTGAACGGCTTTAAAATCACAATCACCATGCCCCGCAACTCCCAAACCTGCCCACTGGGAATCAGGGCAGGATCCCGGGACGGGAGCCACTCATCAAGCACCTCTTTTATCCTCACCACCCTTTCACACATGTCAAGCATACTGCTCCATCTTGTGGGGGTGTCAAGGTGCAAGGAGAGGTAGTTGACACCACGGGCCTCACAAGCGTTGACAAGCGACTGCTCACGCTTTGCAGACCTGCTCACATGATTCACTATGTCTCGGGCCACCCGAAGGTGCTCCTCCACCTGCTCCACTGCAATCAAGTCATTCACAGGCAGGTTGAGAGTATAGCCCATGCATCGGATATGACCATCCTTGTCAAACCTATCATTGTGCAGCACCAAAACATTGTCCACCATGGAGTCCATCACACTGTCATTGTCTATGGTCACACAGTACATCTTGTCCCAAGGCCCCCACTCCTTCATAGCAGCAGCAAACAAGTCAAATACGGTGGCAGCTGTGGCATCATCATTGCAAGACGGGAAAGCCAGGGCCACACTCTGCATCTGCCAGTCGGCAATCCAGTGCATCGTCACACCTGAATACTTGTGATTGACGTCGGATTGCCAACCATTGGTCGTGAAAGACACCCCTGACACCACTGCCATGAACATCTTCTGGAGCTTCTCGCAAAAGGCAGCAGCATCGTTCTTCAACAGCCGCGTCAGTATTATCCTACCCGGCAGAATAGCAAAAGGATTGCAGCGGAGAAAACCTTGCCGCAACCAGAAAGATTAGATGCTCAAGGAACTCTGGTTTTTGTCCACAAAATGCTTCCAGATGCAGCATAAGACGTACTTATTGTTGAAAAGCAGACCCACACCAGCGGCACCACATGCAAATTGCGTGTTCGTACCGTCCACCTTGGCTGCAGTGTTGATTGCTGCCCTTGTTGCATTGAGGATGCTCTGTTGAACATCCAACGCCTTCAACTCCTTGTGTTTTTTTCCTTGTGCTCAAGCCGTAGATGTTTGCACATGCCTGACGTGTTGCTCTGGTTCAGCCCAAAGGTCCCCTTCAGCTCCGTGCGTTTGGGACAAAGCATGCACGCAGCCCGTGGCTCACCATTGATGACCACGTAGGTGAAAACCGTCCAGACCACGGACGGCTTCGCTTTGCGCTTGTCCATTCATCCTCCCGTGTTCAGTGTGGCCTGGATGAGAGTCCTCCCTGGCTTAGAGGCTGAGGTGCTGGGGGTCTGCTACTGCATCGTCTGCACCTCTTGCTGCTGCCCCTGCTACTGCTGCTGCTGCTGCTGCTGCTGTTGCTGATGCTGCAACTGCTGCACTGATGCTTGTGAGGCCATTGGTGCTGTTAGAGCCCGGCCGGGTGGCCGGGTTAAAGGCCCGGAGGTGCCTTATGAGAAACACCGGAAGTGTAGGCACAACTTGTTATGAAACACAAGGGAGGGTGTAGGCTCGCAGTACCCATGAAGCCCTAGGTGCAAATGGGAAACAAAATGTAACGTTTAGGATACATAGCCCTGGCCAACAAAAGGGGGGCGGACATCGAAGTACGGGCAAGCATAAAAAAGGAGAGGGGGGGTTATGGTGCCTCGGTAATGGAACCAAACCTCCTGAGGTGGTGGATGTTGAACTGGACCCGGCGTCATTTTCGTCCTCCCCCTGCCCCCCTCCCCCCCCTCCCCCCCCCCATCCAGCTGCCGCCGCCCCACCGGGGAGGAATCACGATCCTACGCCGTAGTCTCGGTACCGGGAGTCGATTCTATGTGGTAGAACCGGACTCGCGAGTCTAGACTCGGTCTTGGTATCGCGAGACCTGAACTCGAGATCCAGGTTTTTGCTTGCAGGCTTAGCGGGAGGATGATGAAGCTAATCTAGATGGATTTGACGAAGCAGATGAGGCAGCTGAAGAAGGCAATAACGCTTATGACGGCTGAAGGATGATAGAAGGAGGAGTCTTATTGCAGGAAGGCATACTTTGGGGTCAGGAAGCTTCAATGAAGATGGCGGAAGGCGACGGTTTGAACGTTGCTTGTGGCTGTTCTGGAAAACCTGTCATTGACTGTTTGCCACAGGCGTGGATTGGGCGCAGGGCTTAAACAGGATGACGAGAATTTGTTCAAATTTGAGGAGCAGTCAGAGCAGTGCTACTGACGTCAGTTGCTTGATTCTCTGATACCATGTCAGAATAATGTAGTGAGCACAGATGGCAATGGAAGATGCAGGCAGAAGCACGGCGATATACAAAATTAAGTCAACAGGATAATGGAGGCAAAGAGACAAGAGATGGCCCCAGGAGTTAGTCAAAGGAGCTTGAGAAGAAGTGATGCATCAGACAGAGGTGTGAGTAGACAGGTAGCCGGATGAGAGAGATAGTTGAGGTAAAGTGAGAGTGATGGATCAATGAGGATTGAGCGACGGAGCGAAAGTGACATAGAAAGGAGTCATGAAATGAGAGTGGATGGCGAGGGCAGAGTTAGCGATAAGGGAGCAGAGCGAAGACACGACGGCAAAGCCGCAGAACCAAAGGCAAACAGGATGACAAGAATTTTCCGGGTTAAACTATGATGGAATGAACAACCTCCTTATATCAAAGGCAGAACAGGACAAAGGACAGGCAACGGCTTCTTGTGCACTAGCCAAACGTTCTTGCGGTCGAATAGCTTATTAGGGGATTACTTGGTATCATGTCGTTGGTCGGTTATCACCACCAATGGTTCATGTGAGGTGTGACCGAGGTGATTCATGCTGAGGCTGAACTGTTATTGAGAGTGCTCGGAATGTTAGAGAGAAGGCGGAGGTCCAAGCAGGGTGTCGAACTGATCTCAAAGAGAGGGTGACCCCGGTAGTTGTCCTGCCTTGACATAGATACTTTCCTGACACGTGGATCGTTGGGTTGCTGAAGTCCTTGACCTCCTCTTTCCAGAGTTTCTCCATTGATTTGGAGTGACAGATGCTCTTTTCAGTTCTCCTCTCTACATTGGTCCTCCCATCACTAATGCAGAAAAGAACCAGAGGTATGCAGACGTCAATCAACAAGTTCGTGCAGCACTCCAGAAAATCATTGATGACAGTCGTCACGAGACCTAGGCCAAGCATCCACACAATCTAAGTGCAATATGGTATGACTTTCTTCTAGCCTGTCGAGTCGACCCTCCAGCAGAGGACGAAAAAGAAAACACAGGCACGGATGAAATCCTTCATCTCTGCCAGCTTGAAGGAGGTGTCAGAAATATGAATCTGGCAGAGAGAATGATCATTTATTGGATCACTCCGAGTTCTCAATAACGGTTCTGGTCCATCAACAAACAAACTTCATCAACGGCTCGCCCGGTCTGTGATCATTTGACCGAGAATCAAGATATCCGCTAATAATGTGACATGTGTCACCCACGTCTGGCTAGCATGATGAAGCAGTTGCTTTTGATCTCGCTACATTGTCCTGTTCTGCTTGTATGTACAGAGGATGTTAATTCCCTCAAGGTTAACCAAAGCAGTTCTTTACATTTTGTTCCCCTTTGGTTCCGCGGCTTCGCCGCCGTGTCTTCACTCTGCTCATCCTTCGCCCAGCCTTCACTCGCCATCCACTCCCATCCACTCATCACACTCATTCGGGCTCCATTTTCTCTCTCTCTCAATGTCTGTCTACCTCATATCTCTGTTTGGAACTTCACTTCTCTTCAAGCTCGTGTGACTAACTCCTCATGACGTCTCACGCCTCCTTGTTTCCATCACGCTTTTGACGTACTTCTGCATATCTCCTTACTTCTGCCTGCTTCTGCCTTTGCCGTCTCCCCTCACTACATTCTTCTGACACACTATGCCACTACTTATTGAAGGTCTCTGTACTTGCTAGACGATACCTAGTGCTCCCAAACCATTGTTTCCCCCTCTCACCATTTGTGACTTGTGTTATGAGTTGTCAACGTTGACAACACAGAAAAATTCTTTTGGTCCTGGTATGTGACATATGCCTACTTTGGTTTGGCATTTTGCATGGTCGCCACACCATGCCACTACTTATTCAAGGTGTTTGTACTTTCTAGTTGATAACTAGTATTCCCAAATCATTCTTTCCCCCTCTGACTATTTGTGACCTGTGATCTGAGTTGTCAACATTAACCACACATAGTGAATCATTTGTCATGTTCAGTGACATGCATACTTTGGTTGGCCATTATGCATGGTAACCACACTGTTCCACTACATATTGAAAGTCTTTGTACTTGCTAGTCAATACCTAGTGTTTCCGAACCTTTGTTTACCCCTCTAACCATTTGTGAATCATATTTTGAGTTGTGAACGTTGACCCGTCATAGTGAAATTCATTGGTCATGATAAGTGACATATGCCTAATGTGGTTGGTCATAGTGCATGGTATCCACACCGTGCAACTAGTTATTGAAGGCCTTTGTACTTTCTAGTTGATACCTAGTATTCCCAACCATTGTTTCCCCCTCTGACCATTTGTGACACGTGTTATGTGTTGTGAAAATTGAGCACACATAGAAAAATAATTTTGGTCCTAATAAGTGACATATGCCTACTATGGTTGGTCGTTATGCATAGTAGCCACACCATGCCACTACTTATTGAAGGGGTTTGTACTTGCTAGTTGATAACTAGTATTCCCAAATCATTGTTTCCCCGTATGACCATTTGTGACTCGTGTTATGGATTTTCAACAATGACCACACATAGTGAGATTTTTTCGGTCATGTTCAGTGACATGCATAATTTGGTTGGTCCTTATGCTTGGTAGCCACCGCGTTGCACTACTTATTGAAGGTCTTTGTACTTGCTAGACGATACCTGGTGTTCCCAAACCATTATACCCCCCTCTAAACATTTGTTGTTGAAAAATTGCCCCTCCGCATGCTCAAGTGCGGCGCCGGGAGGCGCTGACGAGCCGCCAGAAAATGGAAACTCCGCTCCGGCGAATCTGGCGACTCGACATTTGCTCAGATCCTAAAATGGAGGATTGCCCCTGGAAGTGGACGAGTTGCTGAATCCGGTGGAAGTTGTTTCGCTGGAATCGGACAAGTATCGAGGGAGATATGGCTTTCCAAAGTTGGGGTATGCGCAGCGGCTCTGGGAGCCGGCTGCGACTCGAAATCCGGTCGATAATCGACCGGGCCGAGTAACAAAAATACCATGTGGAGAAAATGCTCCGATAGGCCTGCCGAGGCGTCCGGTGGATGATCCACCTGATCCGGCGGATCATCCACCGGATCCAGTAGTGCAGGTTGTTAGTGAGGGACTTAGCCAAAATCCTGGCTCGACGTCCGAAACTCAGTAGTACGTTTTGTTACTCGGGGACTTAGTCAAAATTCTGACTGTAGGTCCGCGGACAGGTTTCGAACCTCGTCACACCCCATCACCAAACACGACCCAAAAGTGGGTAGGGTGCGTGGAAACAGTGCAGGGGACCCATACACCATGTGCAATGGGACATGCGCCTTGGGAAAGGCGCTTCGCACGTGAATGAAGGCGCCACGGCGAGTGGCGGCGTCAGGCTTCTGTGGTGGGTGAGACCTGCGCTTCGGCAAGCATAACTTGAGCTACGCTTGGCCGAAT
>SZWC01000079.1:200299-211487 GCA_023375785.1 Penium margaritaceum
CACTACGCCGTACTCGCCACAGTCCAACGGAGTGGCGGAGCGGGCGAACCAGACGCTGCTCAACATGGTGCGGACCATGCTTGTGGATGCGGGGTTGCCGCGATGTTTCTGGGCGGAGGCTGTGCGTACAGCGAGCTACACCATCAACCTCACCCCAACAGCGGTGCTGAAGGGTAAGGGCGGCTGGAAGACGCCGTAGGAGGTTTGGAGCGGGCGCAAGCCAAACGTGGCGCACCTGAAGGTGTTCGGGTGCAAGGCGCACGCGATGGTGCAGTCGGCGCAACGACGCGACAGCAAGCTGGAACCGCGGGCGAAGCCGTGCTTGTTCCTCGGCTACGAGAGTGCGCAAAAGGCGTATTGACTCTGGGACCCGCGCACGTAAGAGATCATCTGCAGCCATGATGTTGAGTTTGACGAGCAGCAGAGCGTCAGCAGCAGCAATAACGACATGAGCATCGGGAACACTCCAAAACAGGGGGAGTGGTTCCAGCTCCTTGACTACGAGGAGGAGCCGGCGGACGCGGAGGTCAATGATGCGGCGTCGGAGCGCGGCGGTGCAGCAAGTGCAGCAGCTGACGCGGAGGAGTCCGACGACGATGCAGCTGGGCTGGAGATCCGGCGGAATGATCCTTCGAAGGAGGCACCGCGGGTACCGAAGCGCGCACTCCCGGCAGAGTTCGCGTCGGGCGTCGGAGAAAAATCCTCCGGACGCGCCGCTCGTCCGATTGATGGTTCACCGGAGCGGGAAGAATCCTCGAGAAGTCGTCCGGTCGATGATTCACCGGAGCAGGCTGAGTCGGAAGGATCGCAGCAGAGCGACGAGACGCCGCCAAGACTGCCGCGTCACAGCGGGAGGCAGTGGAGAGCGGGGAAGCGTTTCGATGCAGGCACCGGTCGATGGATCGGCATGACGCGGTGCATGCTGGCTGCATCAACGGAGCCGACGACCGTGCAAGAGGCGCTTGCGCGGCCCGAGGGAAAGCAGTGGGACGCCGCCATCAAGTCGGAGTTGGCGTCCATTGCAGAAAATGACACGTGGCAGCTGGTTGACAGGCCGAATGATGCCAAGGTCATCGGCTCCAAGTGTCTTCAAGACCAAGTTCACAAAGGAAGGTGTGGTTGACAAGTACAAGGCGCGGCTCGTGGCGAAGGGGTACGCACAGCGTAAGGGCGAGCACTACGATGAGACGTTCGCCCCCGTCGCCAAGTTCACAAGCATCCGGGCNATCCTTGCGGTGGCAGCCGCGAAGGACATGGAGCTCCACCAAATGGACGTAAAGACGGCCTTCCTCAATGGCATCATCGACAAGGAAATCTACATGGAGGTGCCGGAGGGGGTGGAGGCGCCGGAGGGCAAGGTGTGCAAGCTGCGGAAGTCCTTGTATGGGCTAAAACAATCGCCCCGATGCTGGTACCAACAGATGGACAGCTTCATGGCACAACTCGGCTTCAAGCGCTGTGAAGCGGATCACAGTGTGTACGTGTGGCGCAGCAAGAAGCTCCATCAGATTGTCGCACTCTACGTGGATGATCTGATCTTATGCTCCTCAGACCTGCCGAGCCTACAGCAGCTGAAGGAGCAGCTGAGCAGCAGGTTCCAGATGTCGGACATGGGGGAGCTGGAGTTCTACCTCGGGGTGAGCATTACGCGGAACCGGAGGGCGCGCACGCTTGAGCTGGGGCAGGCCAAATACGTGGCCGAGGTGCTGAAGCGGTACGGCATGGAGGACTGCAAACCAGTGTGTAGTCCCGTCTCCACGACCTATGAACTGAGTGCGGCAATGGCGCCGCAAACAAAAGAAGAGCGGGAGGATATGGCAGGGGTGCCTTACCAATCGGCGGTGGTCAGCCTCATGTACGCCATGGTAGCGACTCGACCGGACCTGGCCTACGCGGTGGGCCAAGTGAGCAGGTACGTGGCCGATCCAGGGCCACTACACTGGCAGGCGGTCAAGCGCGTCCTCCGCTACCTGCAGGCGACGCGGCACGCGCGCCTGAGGTTTGAGGGCAAAGGGCGGGCGGACCCTTTGCGTCTGGTCTGCTACACGGATGCAGACTACGCTGGCGATGTGGACAAGCGGAAGTCCACATCCGGCTACGTGTTCTTCCTCGCTGGTGCAGCGGTCTCGTGGTGCAGCAGGAAGCAGGACTGCATCGCCACCTCCACAGTGGAAGCTGAGTACATCGCGCTGGCCGAGGCGGTCAAGGAGGCGGTGTGGTTCCGCAGGTTGCTGGGGGAGCTGGGCGTGCCGCAGCTGGAGCCTACGGTGGTGCACGAGGACAACACCGCCTCCATCTCGCTGACCAACAACTCGACGCAGCACAGGAGGACGAAGCACATCGACGTGCATTATCACTACGCACGGGACATGGTCGAGAAGGGGCAGGTGGTGCTGCAGCACTGCAGCACGCACAGCATGCTTGCGGATTGGTTGACCAAAGCGCAACCCGCAGACCGGCACGCGATGAGCGTGGCCGGACTTGGGATGACCAGCTATGATGGGCTGGAGGGCGCAGCGGAAGATGAGTGAGAGCAAGCAGGAGCAGCGGGCATGGAAGGTGCAAGGGGGAGAATGTTGAAAAATTGCCCCTCCGCATGCTCAAGTGCGGCGCCGGGAGGCGCTGACGAGCCGCCAGAAAATGGAAACTCCGTTCCGGAAAATCTGGCGACTCGAAATTTGCTCAGATCCTAAACTGGAGGATTGCCCCTAAAAGTGGACGAGTCGCTGAATCCGGTGGAAGTTGTTTCGCCGGAATCGGACAAGTATCGAGGGAGATATGGCTTTCCAAAGTTGGGGTATGCGCAGCGGCTCTGGGAGCCGGCTGCGACTCGAAATCCGGTCGATAATCGACCGGACCGAGTAACAAAAATACCATGTGGAGAAAATGCTCCGATAGGCCTGCCGAGGCGTCCGGTGGATGATCCACCTGATCCGGCGGATCATCCACCGGATCCAGTAGTGCAGGTTGTTACTGAGGGACTTAGCCAAAATCCTGGCTCGACGTCCGAAACTCAGTAGTACGTTTTGTTACTCGGGGACTTGGTCAAAATTCTGACTGCAGGTCCGCGGACAGGTTTCGAACCTCGTCACACCCCATCACCAAACATGACCCAAACGTGGGTAGGGTGCATGGAAACAGTGCAGGGGACCCATACACCATGTGCAATGGGACATGCGCCTTGGGAAAGGCGCTTCGCACGTGAATGAAGGCGCCACGGCGAGTGGCGGCGTCAGGCTTCTGTGGTAGGTGAGACCTGCGCTACGGCAAGCATAACTTGAGCTACGCTTGGCCGAATCGCGTGCAGTTTGGTGCGTTGGAAATCTCATGACTAGTCCTATAAATGTTGTGATGATTTCTATGTTCAAAAACTAACGCAAAATGACGTTATTCTCTTCGCAAATTGACTGTCTCTAAATTCCTGCTCACATAGCGTGAGGCGACCAGAAAGCTCACGCTCAGTCTCAGATTCGCCCAAAACAGTAGACGTGGATCACTAGAGGCAATCAGACAAACTTCGGGACCGCACCACGCGGATCGCATCATGACATTTGTGACTCGTGTCGTGGGTTGTCAACGCTGACTACCCAGAGTGAAAATCGCTGGTCATGGTCCGTGACATATGCCTATTTAGGTTGGTCATTGTGCTTGGTAGCCGCCTTGTGGCACTACGTGTTGTCTTTGTACTTGCTAGTTGATAACTAGTACTTCTAGACCATTGTTTCCTCCTCTGACCATTTGTGACGCGTGTTATGAGTTGTTAGCGTTTACCACACATAATGAATTTGTTTTGTTGTATTCTGTGACATATGCATGCTTTGGTTGGTCATTGTGCAAGGTAGCCACACTGTACCACTACCTTTTGAGGGAATTTGCACTTTCTAGTCAATACCTAGTGTTTTGAAACCATTGTTTCCCCCTCTGACCATTTGTGCATCATATTATGAGTTGTGAACGTTGACCCATCATAGTGATATTCCTTGGTCATGATCTGTGCGTAATGCCTAATTTGGTTGGCCATTGTGCACGGTAGCCACATTGTGCAACCACTTACTGGCGGTCTTTGTACTTGTATTTCCAAACCACTGTTTCCCCCTGTGACCATTTGTGACTCGTGTTATGAGCTGTCTTCGTTGACCACACGTAGAAAATTTGTTTTGGTCAAGATAAGTGACATGCCGACTTTGGTTGGTCACTATGCATGGTAGCCACACTGTGCCACTACGTTTTGAAGGTCTTTGTACTTGCTAGTTGATAACTAGTATTCCCAAGTCATTGTTTCTGCCTCCGACCATGTGTGACTGGTGTTATGGGTTGTCAACAATGACCACGCATAGTGAAATTATTTTGGTCATGTTCAGTGACACATGCATACTTTCATTGGTCACTATGCTTGGTAGCCACAGCATGCTTATACTTACTGAAGGTCTTTGTACTTGCTAGAAAATACCTATTTTTCCCACATTATTGTTTCCCCCTCTGAACATTTGTGACTCGTGTTATGAGTTGGCAACGTTGACCACACATGATGAAATTCTTTGGTCGTGGTCAGTGACATATGCCTACTTTGGTTGGTCATTGTGCATGGTAGCCACACCGTGCCACTACTTATTGAATGTGCTTGTACTTGCTAGCCGATACCTAGTATTCCCAACCATTGTTTTCCCATCTGGACATTTTTGACTTGTATTGTGGGTTGTCAACGTTGACTACCCGTAGTGGAATTCCTTGGTTATGGTAGGTGACATATGCTCAATTGTGCTGGTCATTGTGCATGGTAGCCACACTATGCCACTACTTATTTCGGCCTTTGTACTTCCTTGTCGATAACTAATACTTCTTAACCATTTTTTCCCCCTCTTACCACATGTGACTCGTATTATAGGTTGCCAACGTTGACCACACAAAGTGGAATTCTTTGGTTATGGTCAGTGACATATGCGTACTTTGGTTGGTCATTGTGCACGGTAGCCACACCATGCCACAACGTATTGAAGGTATTTGTACTTGCTAGACGATACATAGTATTCCAAAACCAGTTTTCCCCCTCTGACCATTTGTGACTCATATTATGCGTTGTGAATGTTGACCCATCATAGTGAAATTCTTTGGTCATGATAAGTGACATTTTCCATATTTGGTTGGTCATTGTGCTTAGTAGCCACACCGTGCAACTACTCATTGAAGGTCTTTGTACTTGCTAGTCGATACCAAGTACTCCTAAACCATTGTTTCCCCCTCTGACCATTTGTGACTTGTATTATGAGTTGTCAACGTTGACCACTCACAGTGAAAAGTTATTGGTCCTGATAAGTGACATATTCTTGCTTTTACTGGTCATTATGCATGGTAACCAAAGGGTGCCACTACTTGTTAAAGGTCTTTGTACTTGCTTGTTGATAACTAGTACTTATAAAACATGGTTTCTCCCTCTGAAAATTTGTGATAGGTGCTATGAGTTGTCAACATTGACCACACATAGTCAAATCATTTTTTCATGTTCAGTGACATATGCATGCTTTCGTTGGTGATTGTGCATGGTAGCCACACCGTTCCACTACATATTGAAGGTCATTGTACTTGCTAGTTGATACCTGGTACTTCTAAACCATTTTCCCCCCTCTTACCATTAGTGAATCATATGATGAGTTGTGAACGTTGGCCCATCATAGTGAAATGTTTTGGTCATGATCAGTGACATATGCCTAATTTGGCTGGTCATTGTGCATGGTAGCCACACCGTGCAACTACTAATTGAAGGTATTTGTACTTGCTAGTCAACATCTAGTATTCCCAAACCATTTTTTTTCCCTTTGACCATTTGTAACTCGTGGTATGAGCTGTCAACGTTGACCACACATAGAAAAAATCTTCTGGTCTTGATAAGTGACATGCCTACTCTGGTTGGTTGTTATGCATGGTTGCCACACCGTGCCAATGATTATTGAAGGTCTTCGAACTTGCTAGTTTATAACTAGTATTCCCAAATCATTGTTTCCCCCTCTGACCATTTGTGACTCGTGTTATGGACTTTCAAAAATAACCACACGTAGTGAAATGCTTTTGGTCATGTTCAGTGACATGCATAATTCGGTTGGTCATTATGCTTGGTAGCCACTGCGTGCCACAAATTCTTGAAGGTCTTTGTACTCGCTTGACGATACCTAGTGTTCCTAAACCATTGTTTCCCCCTTTTACCATTTGTGACTCGTTTTGTGGGTTGTCAACATTCACTCCCCATAGTATAATGTTTTGGTCAAGGTCAGTGACATATGCCTAATTTGGTTGGACATTGTGCATGGTAGCCACATTATACCACTACTTATTGTCTTTGTACTTGCTAGTCAATAACTAGAGGGGGAGGTGGTAGCCACACCGTGCCACTGCATATTGAAGGTCTTTGTACTTTCTAGTCGATACATAGTGTTTTAAAACCATTTTTCCCCCTCTGACCATTTGTGAATCATACTATGAGTTTTGAACGTTCTCCCATCATAGTTAAGGGTGTAAAAGAGACCGGTCTTGCGAGCCTGGAAGCAGACTCAGAAATGCGGGACCGAGATCGGCTCCAGAATTGGAGTCACGATTATTGTATCAGAATTGCGAGTCTACAGTCTCGCGAGTCCACCTTCTCAAAACTGCGAGACCGGACGACCAACGCCTTGTGCACCACCACCACCCGGTGGGTGTACACAACCACCAAAATTGTGGGCCAACAATTGCTCCCCCACCACCTCCAACTGCTTCACGACCACCACACCACCACCACCTGTACACCTCCACCACACCACTGGCACCACGTACTGTACCACCACTACCATATGCACCATCACCACCACCACCACCAGCATAAACAGTGCACCAAATCACCAATTCAAAACCAACTGTTATGTTACTCATGCATAGCATCACACATAGCATGACCTTTATATGGATGTTTTCTGTTTGTATGTCATCTCCAATCACTGATTCACTGAACAGAACAAAACACATCTGGTAACACACCAGAACATAGGGTGGAACACAACACTGTATCTAAAAGTCATTTCCAGTCACTGAATTAGGGTGGAACAGAACACTGGAATCCGGTAACACTGTTATCCATGTCATTTCCAGTCACTGAATCAGGATGGAACAAAACACGAGCATGGATTGAAGTAGATGCAAACATAGGCTGGAACAAAAGAATGGAAACATACTTGTTTCAAAACATGTCAAGACATGACAAGTTCATCTCTCAAACATCATCATCGTCATCATCATCCCCCATGACAAAGTCTCCGTCGGTATCATCATTCCCATACTTGTCGTTCTCATCCTCATCCGAGTCCTCTGAACTAGTGTCATATTCCTTATCTTCATCCTTGTCTTCATCTTCATGTGCATCCTCTGCTACATCATCATCGCCATCTACAGAAGCCTTGTCCTGCTTCTGTGTTGCTTTCACGGCTCTCCTTGCTGCTCCCCTTGCCACCATCTCCTTCCCCTCGAATCTCTACCAGATCCTCAGCCACGGTACCATTGGGTGCCACTTGAAAATGCCTAAGTGCTGGATCGTTGATCTGCGTTTTGAGGCACAAGAAATCCTGAACAGTCAGCTGGGACAAAGAATGTCGGAAATCTGTTACAACTATGCCCCCGAGCGAGAACATGCGCTCGGAGGGTGTGCTTGTTGCTTGTACGGCAAGCACATCCTTCACTACCAAGGTAAACGTAGGGTAGTTGGTGCAGTTATCCTTGTAAAATTGAAAGACGTTGCAACACCGTCCGCCACTTGCCTCCTCCTTGTATAATTCAACCTCTTCTTTGATCGTGTCTGGTACCACCACTTGCACAGCACGTTCTGGCTCTTCATACCGCTCGTCCATCAGGTACAGTAGTGCGGCCTCCAGCATGCTCCGTCGCCTCTGCTTCCCGCGCCCCTTCTTTGCGGCTGTTGCATGACCAGCCAGCTGTCGGCTGCTGCTACTTGCAACTGCTGCTGTTCCGGGCATGTTGGTAGACATCGCCATCATGTCGTCATTGTTGTCAGCATCTGCTCCTACTGCCTCTGCTGCCTCTGCTGGGGCAGCTGCCTTTGCTGCTGCAGCAGCAGCCCTCCGTTCATCATGTACATTGGTAATGTAGCGCTTGAATAAATCAAGCACCTTGACCCCGAACTCCAGCGTTGACTTGATTCCCAGCAGCTGCATAAAACACGTGATGGAAGAAAAAGAGAAAACAAGTTAGTTCACATGAGGATGGTGAAAGTACATTTTGAATGCAGAGAACCACCGCCACCACCACCATCACCACCACCGCCACCACCACCACCGCCATCACCACCCCCTGGCTTGTTTTACATTGTACACCCGGTCGAAGAACTGGAACCAGAACCATGGATTGTCACCGTCACAACCACATGGCATATGCTACACTTCTTCACGTATTTCTCAAGCTGCAGTACCACAAGCACAAAAAACAGAAGAAAAGAAACATAAGAAGTTGTCAAGCAACAGCATACAAACCTACAGAAACTGAGCACCGCCACAAAAAACACCACCAAAAGCAACACCACCACCACCCGTTTCGCACATTGTCAACTTCACTGGCCAGCCCCGGCTGCAGCGTCAACAGTAGCTTCTCCGTGCTGTCAAGACATACCTTATTCTGCTTCTTCTCTACTGCTTTGGCGGCCTTCACTGTTGGAGTAATGCTCCTCCCCATGGCAGGAGTGACTCCAAAAAGGAACACCAAAAAGACAAGCCTTAGTGGCTTAGTGGTTAATGGTGTCTACCTCTAGAGGCAGGGGCCCGGGTTCAAGTCCCACAAGATGAAATTCTGCCCTGCCTCAAGGGAGGTGGAAAATAGATGCCAGGAAGCTAGCTCAACCTCTAGAGTTCCTCTTTAAGTTTCTAGAAGGCCAGGAGAGGGTCCAGGAAGGTGGCACACCTTCTGGAAGGGGTGACTTGCCCTACAAGGCATCTAAAGGTGTCTTGGTCTTCTGGAAACCTTCCCTCCTACTAGAAGCAAGCTGAGGAATCTAGGAAGGGGCAGAAGCTTCTAGAGGAGAGAAGGGATGCCTTCTTAGGTCGGAAATAGGACAGCCTACCAATAGACACTCTAGAAGCCATAGAATCTGCTAGGAAGCTTTGAATCTGGCATGCTTTGGTGTTCTGGAAAGCTTAGATCAGTGGCTATAAAATTCCACTTCTTGTGAGTATCGATAAAAAAAAGTTGTCAATCCCAGTCAATTGAGGCCAAAACAGTTGCCACACTCTCTGATCAGATTTTTCCATCCTTGGAACCATTTGCCTCCACAGTTTTTGTCTTTCCAAAAACAGTTGGTGGTGGTAACCAGCCACTGCTTGGGACCCTCCAGGGTGCACACTCACCCTCATGCCAACATTCACGTGCCAGATGTGGAGTTTCTGCAAGATGTTGCTAAAGAATGGTACCACAAGTCAGAGGGTAGGGTACTCCTGCCCACTGAGGTCTTCCGTGAAGCCCTTGAACGGCGTCAAAATCGCAATCACCATGCCTAGCAGCTCCGAACACTTCCCACTGGGAATCAAGGCATGATCCCGGGACTGGAGCCACTCATCAAGCACCTCTTTTATCCTCACCACCCTTTCACACATGTCAAGCGTACTGTTCCATCGTGTGGGGGTGTCAAGGTGCAGGGAGAGGTAGTTGACGGGCCTGACAAGCACTGACGAGTGACCGCTGACGCTTTGAAGACCTGCTCACATGATTCACTATGTCTCGGGCCAACCAAAGGTGCTCCTCCACATGCTCCACTACAATCAAGCCTTTTACAGCCAGGTTGATAATATGGCCCATGCATTGGATGTGACAATTCTCCTCAAACGTGTTGTTCTGCAGCACCAAACAATTGTCCACCATGGAGTCGTTCACAGTGTCATTGTCCATGGTCACATAATAGATCTTGTCCCAAAGCCCCTACTCCTTCACAGCAGCAGGGAACAAGTCAAAGACAGTGGCGGCTGTGGCAGCATCATTGCAAGACAGGAAAGCCAGGGCCACACTCTGGATCTGCCAGTCGGCAATCCGTTGCGCCGTCACACCCAAACACTTGTGATTGGCATCAGGTTGCCAATCATCGGTCGTGAAAGACACCCCTGAAACCACTGCCATGAACATCTCCAAGAGCTTCTTGCAAAATGCAGCACCACCGTTCTTCAACAGCCTCGTCAGGGTGATCCTACCCGGAATAATAGTAAAAGGATTGCAATTGAGAAAAGCTTGCCACAGCCAGAACGTTTCGATGCTAAAAAAACTCTGGTTTTTGTCCACAACATGCTTCCAAATGCAGCATACAAAGTACTAATTGTTGAAAACCAGCCCCAAACCAGCGGCACCAAGTGCAACTTGCGTGTTCGTACCGTCCACCTTGGCTGCAGTGTCAGCAACTGTCCTTGTTGCATTGAGGAGGCTCTGCTGAACGTCCAACACCTTCAACTCCATGTATTTTTCCTTGTGCTCAAGCTGTAGGTACTTCCACATGCCTGACGTGTTGCTCTGGTCCAGCCCAGAGGTCCCCTTCAGTCCTGTGCATTTGGAACACAGCGTGCACGCAGCTCGTGGCTCACCATTGATGACCACGTAGGTGAAAACCGTCCAGACCAGGGACAGCTTCGCTTTGCACTTGTCCACCCGTCCTCGCGTGTTCAGCGTGGCCTGCATGAGAGTCCCGCCTGGTTTAGAGGCTGAGGTGCCAGGGGTCTGCGGCTGCATATTTTGCACCTCTTGCTGATGTCCCTGCTACTGCTGCTGCCCCTGTTGCTGCTGCAGCAGCTGTTGCTGATGCTACATCTGCTGCATTGATGTTTGTGAGGCCTTTGGTGCTGTTAGAACCCGGCCGGGTGGCCGGGTTGAAGGCCCGGAGGTGCCTTAGGAGAAACATCAGAAGTGCAGGCACAACCTGTTATGAAACACTATGGAGGGTGTAGACTTGCACTGCTTGTGAAGCCCTATGTGCAAATGGACAACAAAATGTAAATGTTAGGATACACAACCCTGGCCAATGAAAGGGGTGGCGGGCATCAAAGTACAGGCCAGTACAAAAAAGGAGAGGGGGGGATACGGTTCCTCGGTGCTGGAACCAGACCTCCCGAGTTGGTGGATGTCGAACCGGACCCGGCATCATTTTCCTCCCCCCCCCCCCCCCCCCCCCCCCCCCCCCCCC
>SZWC01000079.1:211563-255030 GCA_023375785.1 Penium margaritaceum
CCCCCCCCCCCCTCCCCCCCCTCCCCCCACCATCCGGCTGCCGCCGCCATCCCAGGAGGAATCGCAGTCCTACGCCGTAGTCTCGGCATTGCGAATCAATTCTATGTAGTAGAACCGGACTCGTGAGTCCAGACATGGTCTCGGAATCGCGAGACCTGAACTCAAGACCCAGGTTTTGGCTTACACGCTTAATCATAGTGATATTCTTTGCTCATGATCAGTGCCCGATGCCTAATTTGGTTGGTCATTGTGAATGGTAGCCACTCCGTGCAACTACTTATTGGAGGTATTTGTACTTGCTAGTCGATACGTAGTATTCCCAGACCATTGTTTCCCCCTTTGACCATTTGTGACTCGTGTCATGAGTTGTCAACGTTGACCACACATATAAAAATTCTTTTGGTCCTGGTAAGTGACATATTCCTACTTTGGTTGGTCATTATGCATGGTAGCCACACCGTGCCACTACTTCTTAAAGGTATTTGTACTTGAAAATCAATAACTGGTATTCCCAAATCATTATTTCCCCCTCAGACCATTCATGACTCATGTTATGGGTTGTCAACAATGACCACACACAGTGAAATTCTTGTGGTCATATTCAGTGACAAATGCATATTTTGATTGGTCATTATGCTTGGTAGCCACAGCGTGCCACTACTTGTTGAATGTATTTATACTTGCTAGACAATACCTAGTGTTCCCAGACCATTGTTTCCCCATCTGACCATTTGTGACTCATGTTATGAGTTGTCACTGTTGACCACACATATAACATTTCGTTTGGTCCAGATATGTGACACATGCCTACTTTGGTTGGCCATTATGCATGGAAGCCACACCGTGCCACTACTTATTAGAGGTCTTCGTACTTGGTAGTTGATAACTAGTATTCCCAAATCATTCTTTCCCCATCTGACCCTTTGCGCCTCGTATAATGAGTTGTCAATGGTGACCACACATTGTGAAATTCTTCTTTCATCTTCAGTGACATATGCATACTTTGGTTGGTCATTGTGCATGGTAGCCACACCGTTCTGCTACAGATGGAATATCTTTGTACTTGCTAGTACATGCCAAGTGTTTCCAAACCATCATTTCCTCCTCTGACCTTTTGTGAATCACATTATGAGCTATGAACGTTGACCCATCGTAGCAGAATTCGTTGGTCATGAACAGTGACATATGCCTCATTTTTTTTGTCACTGTGCATGGTAGCCACATCGTGAAGGTCTCTGTACTTGCTAGTTGATCCCGAGTATTCCCAAACCGTTGTTTCCCCCCCTGACCATTTTGACTCGTTTTATGAGTTTTCAACGTTGACCACCCCGAGAAGATTTCTGTTGGTCCTGATAAGTGATTTATGCCTACTTTGGTTGGTCATTATGCATGGCAGCCACACCGTGCCACTACTTATTGAAGGTCTTTGTACTTGCTAGTTGATGAGTTGTTTTCCAGAATCATTGTTTCTCCCTGTGACTATTTGAGACTTGTGTTATGGATTGTCAACAATGACCACACATAGCGAAGTACTTTCGGTCATGTTCAATGACATGTGCATGAATTGGTTGGTCATTATGCTTGGTAGCCACTGCGTGCCACTACTTATGGAAGGTATTTGTACTTGCTAGATGATACCTAGTGTTCCCAAACCATTGTTCCCCCCTCTGACCATTTACGACTCATATTGGAGTTGTCAATGTTGACTATCCATAGTGGAATTCTTTGGTCATGGTCAGTGGCATATGCCTAATTTGGTTGGCCGTTGTGCATGGTAGCCACCTTGTGCCACTACATTTTTTCTGTGTACTTTCTCATTGATAACTAGTAGCTATAAACCATTGTTATCTCCTCTGACCATTCGGGACTCGTGTTATGCGTTGGTAACATTGACCACATATAGTGAAGTTCTTTTGTCATATTCTGTGACATGTGCATGCATTGCTTGGTCATTGTACATGGTAGCCACACCGTGCAACCACTTATTGGAGGTCTTTGTCCTTGCTAGTCGATACCTAGTATTCCCAAACCATGGTTCCCCCTCTAACCATTTGTGACTCGTGTTATGAGTTGTCAACATTGACCACACATAAAAAAAATCTTCTGGTCCTGATAAGTGACATATGCCTACTTTGGTTGCTCATTATGCATGGTAGCAACGCCGTGCCACTACTTATTGAAAGTCTTTGTACTTGCTAGTTGATAACTAGTATTCCCAAATCATTGTTTCCCCCTCTGACCATTTGGGACTCGCATGATGGGTGTCAACAAGGACCACACATAGTGAAATTCTTCTGGTCATGTTCAGTGATACATGCATACTTTGATTGGTCATTATGCTTGGTAGCCACAGCATACCACTACGTATTCAAGATATTTGTACTTGCTAGACAACACCTAGTGTTCCCAAATCATTGTTTCCCCATCTGACCATTTGTGACTCGTGTTATGAGTTGTCAACGTTGACCACACGCAGTGAAATGCTTTGGTCATGGTGAGTGACATGTGCCTACTTTGGTTCGTGATTGTGCATGACGGCCACACCGTGCCACTATTTATTGAACGTTCTTGTACTTGCTAGCCCATGCCTAGTATTCCCCAGCAATGTTTCCCCTCCTCTGAACACTTGTGACTCGTATTGTGGGTTCTAAACGCTGACTACCTGTAGTGGAATTCTTTGGTCATGATCAGTGACATGTGCCTAATTTGGTTGGTCATTGTGCATGATAGACACATTGTGCCACAACTTATTGCAGGACTTTGTACTTGCTAGTCGATAACTAGTACTTCTAAACCATTGTTTTCCCCTCTTACCAGTTGTGACTCGTATTATGGGTTGCCAACGTTGACCACACACCGTGGAATTCTTTGGTCATGGTCAGTCACATACGCCTACTTTGGTTGGTCGTTGTGCATGGTAGCCACACCGTGCCACAACATATTGAATGTCTCAGTACTCGCTAGACAATTCCTAGTATTCCAAAACCACTGTTTACCCCTCTGGTCATTTGTGACTTGTGTCATGAGTTGTCAACGTTGACCACCCATTCAAAATCTTTGGTCATGGTCGGTAACATATTCCTACTTTGGTTGGTCATCGTTCATGGTAGCCACACCGTGCCACTATTTATTGAAGTTCTTTGTACTTGCTATTTGATAACTTGTTTTCCCACATGATTGTTTTCCCTCTTACCATTTGTGACTCGTGTTATGAGTTGTCAATGTTGACCACACATAGTGAAACTCTTTTGTCATGTGTAGTGACATATGCGTACTTTGGTTGGTCATTGTGCATAGTAGCCAAACCGTGCCACTATTTATTGAAGGTGTATTTACTTGCTAGTTGGTACCTAGTGTTTCCAAACCATTGCTGCCCCCTCTGACTATTTGTAACTCCTGTTATGAATTTTCAACATTGACCACACATAGAAAACATCGTTTGGTCCTGATAAGTGACTTATACCTACTTGGGTTGGTCATTATGCATTGGTAGCCACACCGTGCCACAACTAATTGAATGTCTTTGTACTTTCTAGTTGATAACTAGTATTCCCAGATCATTGTCTCCCACACTGGCCATTTTTGACTCATGGTCTGAGTTGTCAACGTTGACCACACATAGTGATATTTGTTTTTCATGTTCAGTGACATATACATACTTTGGTTGGTCATTGTGCATGGTAGCGACACCGTTTGACTACATGTTAAAAGTCTTTGTAATTGCTTGTAGATTCCTAGTGTTTCCAAACCATTGTTTTCCATTCTGACCATTTGTGAATCATCTTATGAGTTGTGAACGTTGACCCATCATAATGGAATTCTTCGGTCATGATAAGGGACATATGCCTCATTTGGTTGGTCGTCGTGCATGGTATCCACACTGTATAACTACTTCTTGAAGTTCTTTGTAC
Source organism: Penium margaritaceum (assembly GCA_023375785.1). Taxonomy (NCBI): domain Eukaryota; kingdom Viridiplantae; phylum Streptophyta; class Zygnematophyceae; order Desmidiales; family Peniaceae; genus Penium; species Penium margaritaceum. The sequence continues at coordinate 215,475 of SZWC01000079.1, forward strand.
TTGCTAGTCAGTACCTAGTATTCCCAAATCATTTGTTCCCATTTTGACCATGTGTGACTCGTGTTATGCGTTGTCAACATTGACCACACATAGAAAGTTTATTACGGTCCCGATAAGTGACATTTGCCTACTTTGGTTGGTCATTATGCATGGTATCCATACTGTGCCACTACTTATTGAAGGTCTTTGTACTTGCTTATTGATAACTACTATTCCCAAATCATTGTTCCCCCCTCTAACTATTTTTAACTCGTGTTATAGATTGTCAACAATGACCACACATAGTGAATGTATTTTTATCATGTTCAAATACATGCATAATTTGGTTGGTCATTATGCTTGGTAGCCACTGCGTGCCACTACTTATTGAAAAGCTTTGTACTTGCTAGACGATACCTAGTGTTTTCAAACTATTTTCCGCCCTCTGACCATTTGTGACTTGTATCCTGGGTTGTCAACGTTGAGTACCCATAGTGGCATTCTTTGGTCATGGTCAGTGACATACGCATAATTTGGTTGGCGATTGTGCATGGTAGCCACCTTGTGCCACTACATATTGTAGTTGTACTTGCTAGTTGATAAGTAGTACGTATAAACTTTTGTTTCCCCTCTGACTATTTGTGACTCATGTTATGAGTTGTTAACGTTGACCACACAGTGAAATTCTTTTGTCATATCCCGTGACATATGCATTCTTTGGTTGGTCATTGTGCATGTTGAGAAGTGCCCCTGCCATGGATGCTGCTTGCCAATTTCCTGGTTCGACCACTGGAGAGTGGTTGGATGTCTTATCAGATTGCAGATTTTGACTCCCTAGATGTTTCCATGTGGTTTGGAGCTTTCAGTTGCTCAGTTTGGTTGCGAATTGATAAAGTTAGCCCCATCCGAAGTTCAAGTGGTAGGTGGGTGAAATCTGCGTTCCCTTCATTGGTGACGGGATAATTCCACCACCAGTGGCCCGATTTTGACATAAGTGAGTTCCAAAGGTACGTGGGCCATAAAGGAAGGGACGTAGGAGGTTTCCTGGACCAGAGAATGCCTCCCCCCACGTTGGAGGGCCAGCAAGGGCGCTTCGACAGGCCACTGTCAAAGCGCCTCTCGTCACCCCCGTTCGTAGGCATGGTGGGTGGCTCCACCATGGGTTACTCCAACAGCCGTAGCAGGAGGTCTACTGCTCTTTTCTTGGGGATGCTTGATGGCCTGAGGGTGAGTGTGCACCCTGGAGGGTACCTAGCAAAGGCTGGTTCACACCACCAACTCTTTTTGGAGAGACTTAAACTGTGGAGGCAACTAGTTCCAAGGATGGCAGAAAACTGGTTAGAGATCGAGGCAATAGTTTTGGTATCAATTGACTGGTAATGAACACTTGATCAAGGCTCAAAAGCAGCTGCATTTTATAGCCACTGATCTAAGCTTTCCAAAACACCAAAGCATGCCAGATTTGAAGCTTCCTAGCAGATTCTATGGCTTCTAGAGTGTCTATTGGTAGGCTGTCCTTTTTCCCACCTAGGAAGGCATCCCTTCCCTCCTCTAGAAGCTTCTGCCCCTTCCTAGATTCATCAGCTTGCTTCTAGTAGGAGGGAAGGTGTCCAGAAGACCAAGACACCTCTAGATGCCTTGTAGGACAAGTCACCCCTTCTAGAAGGTGTGCCACCTTCCTGGACCCTCACCTGGCCTTCTAGAAATGTAAAGAGGAATTCTAGAGGTTGAGCTAGCTTCCTAGCATCTATTTTCCACCTCACTTGAGGCAGGGCAGAATTTCATCTTGTGGGACTTGAACCCGGGCCCCTGCCTCTANTTTCCCACCTAGGAAGGCATCCCTTCCCTCCTCTAGAAGCTTCTGCCCCTTCCTAGATTCATCAGCTTGCTTCTAGTAGGAGGGAAGGTGTCCAGAAGACCAAGACACCTCTAGATGCCTTGTAGGACAAGTCACCCCTTCTAGAAGGTGTGCCACCTTCCTGGACCCTCACCTGGCCTTCTAGAAATGTAAAGAGGAATTCTAGAGGTTGAGCTAGCTTCCTAGCATCTATTTTCCACCTCACTTGAGGCAGGGCAGAATTTCATCTTGTGGGACTTGAACCCGGGCCCCTGCCTCTAGAGGTGGACACCATTAACCACTAAGCCACTAAGGCTTGTCTTTTTGGTGTTCATTTTTGGAGTCACTCCTGCCATGGTGAGGAGCATCACTCCAACGATCTCCCCCTTGCGCGTCACCCATGGCAGCTGTCCATGCTCAGCCTGCAACTCAAGAGGCTTGGGAAAGCCCAAGCTCCATAGAAGTAGCATCATGCCTGTCCTTGGGTTGTGCCTTTGTCATGGCATCAGCAAGCATGTGCTTTGTGCCGTAGTGCACAAGCACCACATCACCCTTTGCACGAGGTCTCGTGCAAAGTGATGCCGGATCTCTATGTGCTTGGTCCTCCGGTGTAGCACAGGGTTCTTGGTCAGGCTGATGGCACTCATGTTGTCAACATTGAGTGCCGTTGTCTTCTTTTGCGGCACCCCAATCTCCTTGAGCAATCGCCGCAGCCATAGTGCCTCCTTTGCGGCTTCCGCGAGCGCAATATACTCTGCCTCAGTGCTGGATAGAGCCATACTGTCCTGCTTCCGGCTTGCCCAAGACACCACTGCACCACCAAGCAAAAAAACATAGCCTGATGTTGACTTGCGGTCATCAACGTCACCTGCCCAGTCACCATCAGAGTAGCCAACCAACTCGAGGGAGTCAGTCCCGGCTCCCCCTCCAAACACAAGTCGCAAATGTGTCGTTGCCTTCAAGTAGTGGAGGGTTCTCTTCACCGCTTGCCAATGTAGCGGCCCCGGATCAGCAACATAGCGGCTCACCTGTCCTTCAGCAAAGGCAAGGTCAGGCTGCGTCGCGACCATGGCATACATTATGGTGTCAACTGCAGACTGGTACGGTACTCCAGCCATCTCCACCTTCTCGTCCTCCGTGCTTGAGCCCATGCTCGAGCTCAGCTCACATGTCGTTGTCATAGGTGTGCCGATGGGGTTGCACTCCTCCATGTTGTAGCGGCGGAGCACCTCCTGCACATATTTTTCTTGACCCATCTCCAGCGTGCGTGCTTTGTGGTCCCTCTTGATGGCGATGCCCAGGTAGTACTCAAGCTCGCCCATGTCTGTCATCTTGAACCGGCTGCCGAGATGTTGCTTCAGGCTCTTGAGCTCCCCCTCATCCGAAGATACAAGGATGAGGTCATCCACGTAGAGGACGACAATTTGGTGGACTCCTTGCTAACTACGCACGTACACGCTGTGATCGGCCTCGCAGCGCTTGAAGCCAAGCTCACCCATGAAACTATTCATCTTGAGGTACCACATGAGAGGAGCTAGCTCCAGTCCATAGAGCGCCTTGAGAAGCCGGCACACCTTCCCTCGTGGCGCATCCACCCCCTCCGGCAACTCCATGCAGACTTTCTTGTCCAGGTCGCCATTGAGGAACATGGTTTTCATGTCCATTTGGTGGATTTTGTAGTCGCGTGCCGCTGCCACCGAGAGGATAGTACAGATGGAGGCAAACTTGGCAACTGGTGCAAAGGTCTCGTCTTAGTGCTCCCCTTTTCTCATGGTATACCCTTTTGCCACCAGCCGCTCCTTGTACCGCTCCACCTTCCCCTCCTTCGTGAGCTTCTTCCGGAAGATCCACTTGGAGCCGATGATTTTCTCGCCCTCCGGCCGGTCAACCAGCTCCCAAGTGCCGTTCTCCTCGTGGGAGGCAAGCTCAGATTTTATTGCTCCCTCCCACTCAGCCCCATCCTTCCGCTGCAGTGCCTGCTTTACAAATTGAGGCTCCTCTTGTGTGAAGAAGGCTTGTGCAAACCCAGTCCAAAAGCCCTTGTCGGGATCATACCTTTTTGTCCTTCGTCACACCAGGTTGCTCGTGTAGGGCTCTTGAGGCAGTTTTTGTTGTTGCTATCCCCTTTTGGCGCCATCCTCTCCAAGCGCCTGCTCCCCCTCTCTTGGAGACCTTGGAGACATCTGTCAACTCCCCACCTCCACATCCATCTCCGGTGCTTCGGATTCCTCATCCGAACTGGCCGGAACAAAGTCTGCTGCTCGCCCATCCCTCAGGCGATGCTCTCCAGTTGGTGGTGATGCAAGGATGTCACCCTCATTCACGTCCTCTGGCGTCTCCCCCTCAAGGAGTGGCATCCACTCCCCCCTCTTGGAGAGACATGCCTCCTAGTCTGTCCAATGGCTTTTCTCGTCGAACATGACGTCGCTACTCCGCAGAAACTGCTACCTCCTTGGGTCAAAGAGCCGGTACGCCTTGCTTCCACTCTCATATCCAAGGAAAATACACCGGCCGGTTCGTTGGTCCAGCTTGCGCCGTCCCTCACGTACCTGCACCATTCCATGTGCAACACAACCAAACGTGCGGAGGTGACCCACCGCCGGCTTCCTCCCGCTCCACACCTCTTGTGGCGTCTTCCACGCCTTGCTCTCCTTGTCCTTCAGCGGCTTGGTCGGCATGAGAGTCATGATGTACGCTGCTATCCTTGCCGCCTCTGCCCAATACCGTTCTGTAAGGCTGGCGTCGCTCAACATGGATCGCACCATGTTAAGGATTGTGCGATTTTCTCTCTCTGCAATACCATTCTGTTGTGGGGAGTATGGAGTTGTTTTCTGCCACTCAATCCCCTTGCTCTTCATCCACCCAAGACACCCCACATATTCAACGCCGTTGTCACTCCAGAACGCTTTCATCTTCCACTCTGCCACAAAATAATGCATGCACGCAAGGACCTCGCTCTTCCGCTTCATTGGTCAGAGGTAGAGTTTCCGGCTGTGGTCATCGATGAAAGTGAGGAAGTAGCGAGCTCCGCCGATGGATCTCTCAAGCGGTCCACACACATCCGTGTGTACCACAGCCAGTTTTGCCGATACACGCGTCTCCTTGGCCACAAACGGCTGCCGCGTTGATTTTCCAATGATGCATGACTCACACACGGTATCTTTGGTTCCATCAAGGCCGCTGATTTGGAGACCCCGCACCACTTCCCTCTTAGGCATCTCCTTCACGGTCGATGGAGAAATGTGGCAGAGTCGGCGGTGCTATAGGTCTAGGTCTCCTCCATCCTTCGTTGCAAGATTGGCGGCGTTAGACCCCACCCGGCTGCTGAGGATCTTTGTGCGTAGCAGGTACAAGTCGTCCTCCCTCTTGGCACGCGCAATCACCTCAGCTTTGCCCTCCTTGCGGATGACGGCCTCCTTCTTTGTGAAGAGCACCTCAAGTCCCTTGTTGGTAAGGCGGCTGACGGAGAGCAGGTTTTCCCCAAAGTTGGGCATATGCAGCACATCGTAGATTGTGCTCGTGATAGGTTTTCCATCCACAATAAACTCAATGTGGACGTTACCCTTACCGGTGGCCACCTCTGTTTTACCATTGGCCACCATCATGCATCTCTTCGAGGTGCCGTAGGTGACAAATGCCGCCCTGTTGCATTGCGTGTGGCGGCTTGATCCAGATTCAATGATGGCAACTTCCAGATCCTTCAAGTTGGTGGAGTTGTACGCCATAAGGGCGTACTCATCTTTCTTCCTGCCTCGCTGCGACGGATCTGTTTTCTTCTTGGGACAGTTGCGCACGTAGTGGCCCTCCTTGCCATAGTTGAAGCACTCCCCCTTCTTGTCACCCTTCTTGGTACCCTGTTTGGCACCCTTCCACTTGTCGCCTGGGCCTCCACTTTGAGGATGAACCGTGTAAGCTCAACTTGATGCCGCTGCACTCTCTTGACCGCCACGTCGCATCCCCTCATTGCCCACGTACTTAGCAACCTTCGAGTACTTCAGCTCGTCGGAAGGCCAGCCACCAAGGACTGTGATCATGGGACTCCAACTGTCCAACAAGGCCAGAAGGAGGATCATAGCTTGCAACTGAGAGTCAACCTCCCAACCAGTGGCCACGTACTCCGCTGCGAGCGACCCAATCTGCTACATGATCTCCATGACGTTGTCGCCTTCATTGGCTTGGAAGGTGACGAGCCGTTTGAAGATGAAAAGCTGATTGGCAAGGTTGCTTGACTGGTAGATGGAGCATAGTTTTGACCATGCTTCTGCGGCCAGGGTGCATCCAAGGATGTGCCTAAGTTGTGGCGGGCATAACGCGGACACAAGGAGCGCCAACGCCTTTTTGTTGTGATTCTTGTATGCCTCCTTTACCTCAGCCATTGCAGTCTCTAGCGGAGCAGTCTCATCACCTTTTACAAGCTCAAGCAATCCCTTGTTGTCAAGGAAGACCTCAAACTGCCACCTCCACAAGGCAAAGCCTGTCCCATCAAACTTAAGGACAGCGCGGCTGCTCTCTTGCTCGCTGGTTGCCATGTCTTGCTGTTGGAAGCGTGACATCAAGCTGGCTTTGAACCTCTTAGAGGCGTGGGTCCATAACCCTTTGTTGGCCTGAGGGTGAGTGTGCACCCTAGAGGGTCACTAGCAGTGGCAGGTTCACACCACCAACTCTTTTTGGAGAGACTGAAACTGTGGAGGCAACTAGTTCCAAGGATGGCAGAAAACTGGTCAGAGATTGAGGCAATAGTTTTTGTCTCAATTGACTGGGAATGAACAATTGATCAAGGCTAAAAAGAAGTGGAATTCTATAGCCACTGATCTAAGCTTTCCAGAACATTAAAGCATGCCAGAGTTGAAGCTTCCTAGCACATTCTATGGCTTCTAGAGTGTCTATTGGTAGGCTGTCCTTTTTCCCACCTAGGAAAGCATCCCTTCCTTCCTCTAGAAGCTTCTGCCCCTTCCGAGACTCCTCAGCTTGCTTCTAGTAGGAGGGAAGGTGTCCAGACGGCCAAGACACCTCTAGATGCCTTGTAGGACAAGTCACCCCTTCTAGAAGGTGTGCCACGTTCCTGGACCCTCACCTGGCCTTCCAGAAACTTAAAGAGGAATTCTAGAGGTTGAGCTAGCTTCCTAGCATCTATTTTCCACCTCCCTTGAGGCAGGGCAGAATTTCATCTTGTGGGACTTGAACCCGGGCCCCTGCCTCTAGAGGTGGACGCCATTAACCACTAAGCCACTAAGCCTTGTCTTTGTGGTGTTCATTTTTGGAGTCACTCCTGCCATGGTGAGGAGCATCACTCCAACAATGCTTGGATGCGTTGGAAAGCTCAGATCACATGCTATATGAATGTGATGTAGTATCAGCAAAACAACCAACCATTCACGGTTTTCAGCTCTTCTCAGTTTCCACAACCTGTATTCTGCCAGAATAATTCTCCCTTGGTGTTGTGGCGACACAAGGCGCACACCTCCCTTGAAAGTCTCTTTGCACTAAACAGCCGTTGACACTTAGGTGGATCTCAGCATTCCAGGACACATTCTTGACAAATGGTTATGGGCCCACAGCCTTGATCTGCCTGCCAAGACGTTCACGGCTTCCACAACACACGGGTGTGTCGCTTTGGGTGACTTCGTTGTTGCCGTTTGAGACTGTCCATAGCAGGAGTTCAACATGGCGCAGAAGGCAGAGTCCTCACCCATCTAAAATTACATGGATGGTCCTGGTTTTGGGCTGTGGTGGTTGCATTTTGAGATCTACCTCGTGCACAAGGGACTGTTGGAGCTTGTGAAGGGCACGGAGGTTCAAGATGCAAGCGCAATGGATGAGGAGAAGACGGCTTTTGTGAAGAAGAACATGGAGGCGCTGATGCTCCTGTTGTCGGTGCTGCATGAATCTCAGAGGGGCTACATCCACGGCAACGGCCTTGCAGTTGACGCATGGAAGAAACTATGCTCCATCCACCAATCAACATCCCTAGCCAATAAGATCGTTGCAATCAAGCGACTCTTGACGGTGAGGACGTCATTTCCACCATGCAGCAGATCAAGTCTCTTGCCTCACAATGATGTGGGGTGAACGATTGACACGAAGATGCAGGTGATGGCGCTCCTCATGGCTCTACCCGATACTTGGAGTCCTCTCATCACTGTGCTGGGAGGTTGGGAGGAGAATATACTCACCTATGGCGCAGTCGTCGAGTACATCCGCAACGAGGTGCAGTGTCGGAGCGGTGGCGAGACCTCGTCATCCTTAGCTGCCCTGGTCACCAAAACGCAGGGTGGCGGTAGCAACAGCAAGCGAGGTGGCGGTAAGGGCGGCGGCAAGAAGGGCGCCAAGAGGGGAGCATGCCATAATAATGGCAAGGAGGGTCATTGGGCCAAGGAGTGTCTGGAAGAGGCGCAGGCTGGCGGAAAAGGTGCCGAAGGTAAGAAGGCACTCTTCAACGGTACGAAGAACCATGACCTGAAGGGTTCCAACTGGCGGTTCCTCGACTCAAGTGCGGAAGAGCATACTCGAGCCGAGAAGGTGGGGTTTATCAACTACATGAATTCTGCCAAGTTCATGGTGGTCGTGAACAACAAGGTTGAACCGGCGGTCGGCCAAGGTGATGTAGACGTGGAGGTGGTGGTTGGTGGTAAAAAGACACAATGTGTTATCCAAAACGTGCAACATGTCCCCGTCCTGGCTGACATTTTGAGTGTGAGCCGCTTGACAGACAAAGGGTATGAAGTGATATTCCGCTGGAAAGGTGCAGTCGTGCAGATGGACGGCGGCAGCAAGGTCGTGCCCGAAGCGAAGCGCGAGGGATGTCTTTACATTGTTGAGACAAGGGTCATCCCCTTGATTGCAGACGTAGCAGACCCCCAAGTACGCGCCGTCAACCTCCCTAAAGGTGGGGGATCAGACCTGCAGCTGTGGCATCGGTGGTTGGGGCACTTGTCGCCCGCAGTCGTGCAAGGGATGGTGAAGCGTGACATGGTTCGCGGCCTCAACATCACTGGTGTAACAGACACAGCAGCAGATTTTGCAGAGTACAAGTGTGAGCCTTGCATCGTGGGCAAAGCAAACCGCAAGCCATTTGAAGACTGACAACAGCGGGCCGAGAACCTGCTTCAGGTCATACAGACTGACGTGTGCGGACCGATCAAGACACCGTCCATTGGGGACGTGCGGTACTTTGTCACCTTCATCGACGACTGTAGCAGAAAACTCCACGTCTATTTTCTGAAGCGGAAAAGCGAAGTGCTGGACCAGCTGAAAACGTACGTCGCAGCGGTGGAGAGGCAGAATGGCCGCAAGGTTGGAGAACTACGCAGCAACAATGGCGGTGAATATGTGGGCTGTGGAGGGTGGCTGAAGGAGCATGGGATTGAATGGCAGCCGACCACTCCGTACACGCCTCATTCTAATGGCGTGGCGGAATGTGCAAACGAGACGCTACTCACCATGGCACGGATGATGCTCGTGGACGCTAAACTGCCACGCATCTTGTGGGCCGAGGCCGTGAGTACGGCGTGCTACATCACCAACCTCACCCCAATAGCAGTGCTGAAAGGGAAAGGCGGCTGGAAGACGCCGCAGGAGGCTTGAAGCGGGTGCAAACCAAGCGTGGCACACCCAAAGGCGTTTGGGTGCAAGGCGCATGTGTTGGTGCAGGCCGCGCAAAGAAAAGATTCCAAACTGGACCTGCGTGCAAAGGCATATGCGTTCGTCGGGTACGAGAGTGCGCTCAAGGCGTACCGCCTCTTTGACCCACAAGCGCACGATGTCATTACCAGCCGCGATGTCACGTTTGACGAGCAACAGAGCTACTGCAGCAGCAGCAACGACATCGACGCATCGTACACTCCAGAGTAGGGGGAGTGGTTCCAACTCCTTGAACATGAGGAGGAGCCGGCGGCTGTAGAGGTCGATGCCTTGGAGGACGACGGTGCTGGAGCGTAGCAGGGTAATGCAGCAGGTGTAGGAGCCAGTGGAGAGTAGTATGTTGCAGCCGACGCGGGGGAGCCCGCGGCCGAGGACAGCATTGCAGCAGAGCAGAAGCAGGATCAGCAGCCGGCATCACCAAGGTTGCCGGTTGCAGCCGTAGGCAAAGAAATGCGGCAAAGTGGCACGACGCAAACATGGACCACTCGGTCGGCATGGCGCGATGCATGATGGCAGGCGCAACAGAGCCAAAAACCATGCAAGAGGCGCTTGCACGGCCTGATGGGCAACAGTGGGGTGAAGCAATAAAATCTGAACTTGCGTCCCTTGCTGAGAACGTCACTTGTAAGTTGGTGGATTGGCCTGAGGGGAGGAAGGTGATCAGCTCCAAGTGGGTGTTCAAGGTGAAACTCACCAAGGACGGAAAGGTGGAGAAGTATAAGGTGAAACTGGTGGAAAAGGTGTACGCGCAACAAGAGGGTAAGCACTACAATGAAACGTTCGCGCCCGTTGCCAGATTCACAAGCATCCGGACGATCCTCACGGTGGCAGCCGCAAGGGATATGAAAATCCACCAAATGGATTTCAAGACAACATACTTGAATGGCATCACTGACAAGGAGATATACCTTGAGGTGTCGGAGGGGGTGGATGCACCGGAGGACAAGGTGTACAAGTTGCGGAAGGCCTTGTATGGGCTAAAACAGGTGCCCAGATGCTGGTACCAACAGATGGACGGCTACATGGTGGAGCTCAGCTTCAAGCGCTGTGAGGCAAATCACAGCGTGTACGTGCGGCACATCAAGGAACTCCATGAGATTGTCACACTCTACGTGGACAATCTGATCATGTGCTCATCAGATCTGGAGTCTTTGCAGCAGCTCAAGGAGCAGCCGAGCAGCAGATTTAAGATGACGGAGATGGGGGAGCTGGAGGACTACCTTGGGGTGAGCATCATGCGGAACCGGAGGGCGCGCACGCTTGATTTGGGGTAGGCCAAGTACGTGGCCGAGGTCCAAAAGCGGTACGGCATGGACGACTGTCAACCAATGGGCAGTCCAGTTTCCATGAGCGGTGAGCTGATTGCGGCGATGGCGCCACAAACTAAAGAGGAGAAGAAGGGCATGGCGGAGGTGCCCTACCAGTCTGTGGTGGACAGCCTGATGTATGCCATGGTGGTGACTCGGCCGGACTTGGCCTACACGGTGGGTCAGGTCAGAAGGTATGTGGCCAATCCAGGGCCACAACACAGAGAGGCGGCGAAGCGTTCCTCTGATACTTGCAGGCAATGCGGAGTGCACGCCTGAAGTACGATGGAAAGGGGGGGTCAGGCCCATTGGGGCTGGTCTTCTACACTGACGCGAACTACACCAGCGATGTGGACAAGAGGAAGTCCACCTCTGGCTATGTGTTCTTCCTCGTAGGTGCAGCGGTCTCGTGGTGCAGCAGGATGCAGGACTGTGTTGGCACCTCCACAGTGGAGGCGGAGTACATTGCTCTGGCAGAGGCAGTAAAGGAAGCGGCGTGGCTCCGCAAGTTGCTGGGGGAGCTGGGTGTGCCGCAGCAGGAGCCTACGGTGGTTCAAGAGTACAACACCGGCTCCATCTTGCTGACCAATAACCCGACGCAGCACAGGAGGATGAAGCACATCGGCGTGCGCTACTACTACGCGCGCAACATGGTGGAGAAGGGACAGGTTGTGCTGCAGAATTGCAGCACAAAGCACATGCTCGCGGATTTCTTGACCAAGGTACAGGCCCAGGATCCGCGTGTCATCAGCCTTGGAGGCCTTGGGTTGACAAGCTGTGAAGGGCTTGAAGGCGTAGGAGCGGAAGAGCAAGAGTTAGCACGAGGCATCTGGCATGGAAGGTGCACGGGGGAGATTGTTGAAACGTGCCCCTGCCATGGATGCCGTTCGCCGTTTTCCTGGTTCGACGACTAGTTGGATTTTGGATGTCTAACCTGATTGCAGATTTGAACTCCCTGGATTTTTCTATGCTTTTGAGATTTCAGTGGCTCGATTTGGTTGAGAATTCAGAAACTTAGCTCCATCCGAAGTTTGGGTGGTAGGTGGGTGGAATCTGGGTTCCATCATTGGTGACGCGATGATTCCACCACTTCAATGAGCTCCAAAGGCACGTGGGCTATAAAGGAAGGGATGTGGGAGGTTTCCTGGACCCGGGCAAGCCTCCCCCCACGTTGGAGGGCCAGGAAGGGAGCTTCGACAGGCCACCGTTGAAAGGCCTCTCATCACTTCCGTTTGTAGGCATGGTGGATGGCTCCACCATGGATTACTCCAACGGCCGTAGCAGGGGCTCTACTGCTACGTTTTGGGCGTGCTTGGATGCGTTGGAAAGCTCAGATCACAGGCTATATGAATCTGATGTAATCCCACCAAAACAACTAACAGACAATGGTCTTCAGCTCTTCTCAGTTTCTGCAACCTGCATTCTGCCGTAATTCTGCTCCCTTGGTGTTGTGGCAACCCAAAGCACACACCTCCCTTGGAAGTCTCTTTGCACTAAGCAGCCATGGACACTTAGTTGCATCATGTCAGAAGAATGCAATGAGCGAGGATGGTAACAGCAGAAGCAGGAAGAAGCAACGGGTCATGGACAAGCACGTGGGCAGAATGACGGAAATTGAAAGAGGACCGCATTCCGGAGGAGTTAGGTTCAAAGCTTGAGAAGAACCGAGGTACCGAAAGTGGGGGGTAGACAGGAACTGAGGGAGAGAAAGCAGGTATGATCCCAGTTACGGTTGATGTGTACTGGGCAAAGGATGGCAGAGCAAAGATAGGTGAGTGAAGAGTGGTTGGCAAAGGTAGTGGAAACGAGGAACGAGCAGAGCAAAAACACGGCGGCAAAGCCGCGGAACCAACAGGGAACAGGATGGATGGAATTGTTCTGGTTGAACTTGAGGGAATGGAAATCCTCACTAAATGTAGGCAGAAAAGGTCATTGTGCATGGTAGTCATACCGTGCCACTACTTATTGAAGGTCAGTGTACTTGCTGGTTGATAAGTAGTAATCCGATAAACGATTTCCCCCTCTTGTCACATGTGACTCGTGTTATGAGTTGTCAACGTTGACCACACATAGTGAAACTTTCTGGTCATAGTCAGTGACATATGCCTAATTTGGCTGGTCAGTGTGCATGGTAGCCATGTCGTGCCACTACGTATTGGAGGTCTTTGTACTTGCTAGTTGATAACTAGTGTTTCCAAACCGTTGTTTTTCCCTCTAGCCATTTGTGACTCGTGTTATGAGTTGTCATTGACCACAAAAAGTAAAATTCATTGGTCATATTCATTGACATATGCCTACTCTGGTTGGTTGTTGTGCATGGTAGCCAGACTGTGCAACTACATATTGAAAGTCTTTGTACTTGTTAGTTGATAACTAGAAGTAAAAAACCATTGTTTACCCAGCTGACCATTTGCGACTCGTGTTGAGTTGTCAACGTGGAATCATCTTGTCATAGTCTGTGACAAATGCATAGTTTGGATGGACATTATGCATGGTAGCCACACCGTGAAATGTCTTTGAACTTGCTAGTTGACAACAAGTATTCCCAAACCATTCTTTCACCATCTGAACACTTTAAACTCATATTATGGGTTGTCAATACTGACCATGTAAAGCGAAATCCATTGGTCATGGTCAGTGACATATGCAGACTTTGGTTGGTCATTGTGCATGGTAGCCCCACTGTGCCACTACTTGTTGAGAGTCTTTGTGCTCTCTAATATGTACCACGTGTTCCCACACCATTGTTTCTCCCACCTGACCATTCGTGACTCATGTTATAAGTTGTCAATGTTGACAACGTAAAAGGGAAATCTTTGGTCATGGGCAGTGACATATGCTTACTTTGGTTGGTCATTGCACATGGTAGCCAAACTGTGCCACAACTTATTGAAGGTCTTTGTACTTACTAGATCATACCTAGTCTTTCAAAACCATTGTTCCACCCTCGGAGAATTTGTGACTTGTATTATGAGTTGTAAACATTGACCAATCACAGTGGAATTATTGTGGTCATGTTCATTGCCATATGCATACTTTGGTTGGTCATTGTGCATGATAGCCATAGCGTGCCACTACGTATTGAAGATCTTTGTACTTGCTAGTCAATACCTAGTATTCCAAAACCATTGTCTCCCCCTCTGACCATTTGTCACTCGCATTATGGATTGTCAATGTTGACCACACATAGTGGAATTATTTGGTCATGAGCAGTGATATATGCATACTTTGGTTGGCCATTGTGCATTATGGCCACACCCTGTCACTGCTTAATTACGGTCTTTGTTCTTGCTTGTTTACAACTAGTATTCCCAAACCATTGCTTCCCCCTCTAACCATTTGTGACCCGAATTAAGAGTTGTCAACGTTGACCAACATATAGAAATTCCTTTGGTTATGGCCAGCAACATCTGCAAATTTTGGTTCGTCATTATGCACAGTATAAAAAATGTGCAACTGCTTATTGAAGGTCTCTGTACTTGCTAGTTGATAAATAGTGATTCCAAACCATTGTTTCCCCCCTCAGACCATTTGCGAATCGTATTATGAGTTGTCAACGCTGACCACACACAAAAAAAAGCTCTGGTCATGATAAGTGACATGCATACTTTGGTTGGTTATTAGGATTGGTATCTACGCAATCCCACTACTTTTTGAAGTTATCTATACTTGCTAGTTGATAAAAAGTACTCTCAAACCATTGTTTCCCCCCCTGACCATTTGTAACTCGTGTTATGAGTTGTCAATGTTGACCACACAGTGGAGTTCCTTGGTCATGATAAGTGACATGCATACTTTGCTTGGTCATTGTGCATGGTAGCCACACCTTGCCACAACTTATTGAATGTATTTGTACTTGATAGTTTATAACTAGACTTTCCAAGTAATTGTTTCCCCCTATGACCATTTGTGACTCGTCTTATGGGTTGTCAATGTTGACCAACCATACTCTGTGCCACTACTTATTGAGTTTTTACTTGCTAGACGATAAAAGTATGCTTAAACCATGGAAAGAACAGTGGAGCAAGCCAGAGAACGGTGGAACAAGCCAGAGAACTGTGAAGCAAGTCAGAGAACAGTGGAGCAAGCCAGAGAAGCGTAAAGCAAGCTAGAGAAAGGTGGAGCAAGCAAAAGAACGGTGGAGCAAGCAAGAAAAGAATGGAGCAAGCCAAAGAAAGATGGAACAATCCAAATAACAGTGAAGCAAGCCAGGGATTGGTGGAGCAAGCCAGATAACAGTGGAGAAAGCAAGAGAAAGGTGAAGCAAGCCAGAGAAAGGCGGAGCAAGCCAGAGAAAGGTGGAGCACGCCAGGGATCGGTGGAGCAAGTCAGAGAACAGTGGAGAAACCAGAGAAAATTGGAACAAGCCAGGGAAGGAGCAAGCCAGAGAAAGTTGGAGCAAGCTAGAGAACGGTGGAGCAAGCCAAGGAAAGATGGACCAAGAAAGAGAGAGGTCAACCTATCAAGAGAAAGGTGTAGCAAGGAAGGGAACTGTCAATCAAGCCAGAGAAAGGTGGAGCAAGCCACAGAAAGGTGGAGTAACCCAGATAAAGGTGCAGCAAGACAGAGGAAGGTGGAGCAAGCGTGAGAAAGGTGTACCAAGCCAGGGAACGGTGAATCAAGCCAAGAAACGGTAAAGCAAGCCAGGGAAAGAATGAGCAAGCCAGAGAAAGGTGCAGCAAACCAGAGAAAGGTGGAGCAAGCCTGGGAGAGGTTGAGCAAGCCAGAGAAAGGTGGAGCAAGCCAGAGAAAGGTGGAGCAAGCAAGAGAAAGGTGGAGTAAGCCAAAGAACAGTGGAGCAAGCAAGAGAGCGGTGGAGAAAGCCAGAGAATGGTGGAGCAAGCCAGAGAATGGTGGAGCAAGCCTGATAACGGTGGGGCAAGCCAGAGAAGGTTGAGCAAGCCAGAGAAAGGTGGAGCAAGCCAGCAAAAGGTAGAGCAAGCCAAAGAAAGGTGGAGCAAGACGGAAAAATGTAGAGCAAGCCAGAGAATGGTGGAGCAGGCCAGAGAAAGGTGAGCAAAGCCGGAGAAAGGTTGAGCAAGCCAGAGAAAGGTGGAGCAAGCTAGAGAACGTTGAAGCAAGCAAGAGAACGGTGGAACAAGCCAGGGAAAGGTGGAGCAAACCAGAAAAAGGTAGAATAAGCAAGAGAACGGTGGAGACAACTAGGGAAAGGTTGTTCAAGCCAGAGAAAGGTGGAGCAAGCCAGAGAAAGATGGATCAAGCAATAGAACAATGGAGCAAGCCAGAGAAAGGTGGAGCAAACCAGAGAAAGTTGGAGCAAGCCAGAGAAATGTGGAGCAAGACAAAGAAAGGTGGAGCAAGCAAGAAAAAGGTGGAGCAACCCAGAGAAAGGTGGAGAAAGCCAGAGAATGCTGAAGCAAGCCAGGGAAAGGTGGAACAAGCCAGAGAAAGGTTGAGCAAGCCAGAGAAAAGTGGAGCAAGCCAAAGAAAAGTAGAACAAGACAGAGAAGGGTGCAACAAGCCAGAGAAAGGTGGAGCAGGCCAGAGAACGGTGGAGCAAGCCACAGAAAGGATGAGAAATCCTGGGAAAGGTGGAGCAAGGTAGAAAATGGTGAAGCAAGCCAGAGAAAGGTGGAGCAAGCTAGAGAACGGTGGAGCAAGCCAGAGAAAGGTGGAGCAAGCCCGAAAAAGGTGGAGCAAGCCAGAGAATTGTCGAGCAAGTCAGAGAACGGTGGAGCAAGCCAGGGAAAGGTGGAGCAAGCCAGAGAAAGGTGGAGCAAGCCAAAGAAAGGTGGAACAAGACAGAGAAAGGTGGAGCAAGCCAGAGAAAGGTGGAGCAAGCCAGAAAACGGTGGAGCAAGCTAGAGAAAGGTGGAGCAATCCAAGGAGAGATGGAGCAAGCTGGAGAATGATGGACCAAGCCAGAGAAACGTGGAAAAAGCTAGAGAAAAGTGGAGCAAGCTAGAGAAATGTGGAGCAATTATGAGAAAGGTGGAGCAAGCAAGAGAGAGGTGGAGCAAGCCAAGGAAAGATGGAGCAAGCCAGAGAAAGGTGGAGCAAGCCAGAGAAAGGTGGAGCAAGCAAGAGAATGGTGGAACAAGCCACAGAACTGTGGAGCAAGACAGAGAACGGTGGAGCAAGCCAGAGAAAAGTGGAGCAAGCCAAAGAAAGGTTGAGGAAGCCAGAGAAAGGTGAAGCAAACTAGCGAAAGGTGGAGCAACCCAGAGAAAGGTGGAGCAAGCCAGAGAAACGTGGAGCAAGCCAGAGAACGGTCGAGCAGGCTAGGGAAAGGTTGAGCAAGCCAGAGAAAGGTGGAGCAAGCCAGAGAAAGATAGAGCAAGCCAGAGAACGGTGGGGCAAGCCTGAGAAAGGTGGAGCAAGCATGAGGAAGGTGGAGCAAGCCAGAGAAAGTTGGAACAAGCCACAGAATGGTGGAGCAAGCCAGAGAATGATGGAGCAAGCCACAGAAGGATGGAGCAAGCCAAGGAAAGGTGGAGCAAGCCAAAGAAAGGTGGAGCATGTCAGGGAACGGAGGAGCAAGCCAGAGAACGGTGAAGCAGGCCAGAGACCGGTAGAGCAACCCAAAGAGCGTTGAAGCAAGCCAGATAATGGTGGAGACAACTAGAGAACGGTAGGTAAGCCAGAGAAAGGTGGAGTAAGCCAGAGAAACGTGGAGCAATCCAGAGAACGGTAGAGCGAGGCAAAAAATGGTGGAGCAAGCCGGAGAACTTTGGAGGAAGCCAGATAATGGTGGGGCAAGCCAAAGAACAGTGGAGCAAGCCAGAAAACGGTGGAGTAAGCCAGGGAAAGGTGGAGCAAGCCAGAGAAAGGTGGAGCAAGCCACATAAAGGTGCAGTAAGCCAGAGAACGGTGGAGCAAACCTGAGAACAGCGGAACAAGCCAGGGAAAGGTGGAGCAAGGCAGAGAAATGTATAATAAGCCAGAAAATGGTGGAGCAAGCAAGCAAAAGGTGGAGCAAGCCGTGGAATGGTGAAGCAAGCCAGCGAAAGATACAGCAAGTTAGAGAAAGGCGGAGCAATCAAGAGGAACATGAAGCAAGCCAGAGAAAGCTGGAGCAAGCCAGATAAATATGGAGAAAACTGCAGAAAGGTGGAACAAGCCAAGGAACGGTAGAGCAAGACAGGGAATGGTGGAGCAAGCCAGAGAAATGTGGAGCAAGCCAGAGAAAGGTGGAGCAAGCCAAAGAAAGGTGGAGCCAGCCAGCGAAAGGTGGAGCAAGCCAAAGAAAGGCGGATTAAGCGAGAGAAAGACTGACCAAGCCAGAGAACATTGGAGCAATTCAGAGAATGGTGGAGCAAGAGAGAAAGGTGAAGCAAGCAAGATGAAGGTTGAACAAGCCAGAGAAGGGTGGAGCAAGCCAAAAAACGGTGGAGCAAGCCAGAGAAAGGTGAAGCAAGCCAGATAAAGGTGGAGCAAGCCTGAGAATGGTGGAGCAAGCCAGCGAAAGGTGGAGCAGATCAGGGAAAGGTGGAGCAAGCCCTGTTGGCCTGAAGGTGAGTGTGCACCCTGGAGGGTTGCTAGCAGTGGCTAGTTCACACTACCAACTCTTTTTGGACAGACTGAAACTGTGCAGGCAACTAGTTCCAAGGATGGCAGAAAACTGGTCAGAGATTGAGGCAATATTTTTGGCCTCCACTGACTGGGAATGAACTCTTTATCAAGGCTCACACGCAGTCGCATTTTATAGCCATTGATCTAAGCTTTCCAGAACACAAAAGCATGCCAGATTTGAAGCTTCCTAGCAGACTCTATGGCTTCTAGAGTGGCCCTTGGTAGGCTGTCCTTTTCTCACCTAGGAAGGCATCCCTTCCCTCCTCCAGAAGCTTCTGCCCCTTCCTTGATTCCTCAGCTTGCTTCTAGTAGGAGGGAAGGCTTCCAGAAGACCAAGACACCTCTAGATACCTTGTATGACAAGTCACTCCTTCTAGAAGGTGTGCCATCTTCCTGGACCCTCACCTGGCCTTCTAGAATCTTAAAGAGGAACTCTAGAGGTTGAGCTAGCTTCCTGGAATCTATTTTCCATCTCCCTTGAGGCAGGGCAGAATTTCATCTTGTGGGACTTGAATCCGGGCCCCTGCCTCTAGAGGTGGACACCATTAACCACTAAGCCACTAAGGCTTGTCTTTTTGGTGTTCCTTTTTGGAGTCACTCCTGCCATGGTGAGGAGCGTCATTCCAACAAGTCGGAGAACGGTGGAGCAAGGTGGAGAAAGGTGGAGCAAGCTAGAGAACGATCGAGCAATCCAGAGAAAGGTGGAGCAAGCCAAATAAAGGTGCAGCAAGCCATAAGTGGAGTAAGCCAGGGAAAGATGGATCAAGCTAGAGAAAGGTGGAGCAAGCCATAGAAAGGTGGAGGAAGCAAGAGAATGGTGGAGCAAGCCAGAGAACGGTAGACCAAGCCAAAGAATGGGAGAGCAAGCCAGAGAACGGTGGAGCAAGCCAGAGAAAGGTGGAGCAAGCCAAAGAAAGGTGGAGTAAGCAAGATAAGGGTGGATCAAGCCAGAGAAGGGTGGAGCAAGCCAGAGAGACGTGGAGCAAGCCAGAGAACGTTGGTGCAAGCCAGAGGAAGGTGGAGCAAGATAGAGAAAGGTGGAGAAAGCCAGATCAAGGAGGAGAAAGCGAGAGGAAAATGGAGCAAGCCAGAGAAAGTTGGAGAAATCCAGAGAACGGTGGAGCAAGTCAGGGAACTGTGGAGCAAGCCAGAGAATAGTGGAGTAAGCCAGAGAAGGATGTATGAAGCCAGGGAAAGGTGGAGCAAGCCACAGAAAGGTGGAGCATGCTAGAGACCGGGGGAGCAAGCCAGAGAACGGTGGAGCAAGCCAGACAATGGTGGAGCAAGCCGGAGAACAGTGGAACAAGCCAGGGAAAGGTGGAGCGAGCCAGAGAAAGGTAGAATAAGCTTTAAAACGGTGGAGCAATCCAGCAAAAGGTGGAGCAAGCCAAGGAACGGTGGAGTAAGCCAGAACAAGGTGGAACAAGCTAGAAAAAGGAAGAGCAAGCCAGAAGAACGTGGAGCAAGCCAAAGAAAGGTGGAGCAAGCCAGATAAAGATGGAACAAACCGCAGAAAGGAGGTGCAAGCCAAGGAACGTTAGAGCAAGCCAGAGAACGGTGGAGGAAGCCAGAGAAATGTATAGCAAGCCAGAGAAAGGTGGAGCAAGCCAGAGAAAGTTGGAGCAAGCCAAGGAAAGGTGGAGCAAGCCAGAGAAAGAGTGACAAAGCCAGAGAACCTTGGATCAAGTCAGAGAATGGTGGAGCAAGCTCGGGAAAGGTGAAGCAAGCCAGAGAAAGGTTGAACAAGCCAGGGAAAGGTGGAACAAGCTAGAGAAAGATCCAGCAAGCAAGAGAAAGGTACAGCAAGCCAAAGAAAGGTGGAGCAAGCCCGAGAACAGTTGAGCAAGCCAGCAAAAGGTGAATCAAGCCAGGAAAAGGTGGAGCAAGCCGGAGAATGGTGGAGCAAGCTAGAGAAAAGGAGAGCAAGCTAGAGAAAGGTGGAGCAAGCCAGAGAAACGTGGAGCAAGCCAGAGAACGTTGGTGCAAACCAGAGAAATGTGGAGCAAGCCAGGGAAAGGTGGAGAAAGCCAGATCAAAGTGGAGCAAGAGAGAGAAAGGTGGAGCAAGCCAGAGAAAGTTGGGGCAATCCAGAGAACAGTGGAGCAAGCCAGAGAACGGTGGAGCAAGCCACAGAACAGTGTAGCAAGCCAGAGAAGGAAGGAGCAAGCGAGGGACAGGTGGAGCAATCCAGAGGAAGGTGGAGTACACTAGAAAACAGGGGAGCAGGCCAGAGAACGGTTGAGCAAGCCAAAGAACGGTGGAGCAAGCCAGAGAATGGTGGAGCAAGCCAGAGAACGGTGGAACAAGCCTGAGAAAGGTAGGGCAAGCCATAGAAAGGTAGGGCATGCCAGAGAACGGTAGAGCAAGCCAGAAAATGGTGGAGCAAGCTCTAGAACGGTGGAGCAAGCCACAGAACAGTGGAGCAAGCCAGATTATAGTGGAGCAAGCCAGAGAAAGTTAGAGCAAGCTGGAGAAAGGTGGAGCAAGCCAGAAAAAGGTGGAAAAGCCTGAGAAAGGTGGAGCAAGCCAGAGAACAGTGGAGTCAGCCAAACCATGGTGGAGCAAGCTAGAGAAAGGTGGAGCTAGCAAAAGAAAGGCAGAGGAAGCCAGAGAACATTGGAGGAAGGCATAGAACAGTGGAGAAAGCCAGAAAAGGGTGAATCAAGCCAGAGAAAGGTGGAGCAAGCTAGAGAGAGGTAGTTCAAGCCAGGGAACGGTGAAGCAAGCCAGAGAACGGTGGAGCAAGCCAAATAACGGTGGAGAAAGCTAGAGAACAGTGGAGCAAGCCAGAGAAAGGTGGAGCAATCCAGAGAAAGGTGGATGAAGCCAAAGAAAAGTGGAGCAAGCCCATGAAAGGTGGAGCAAGCCAGAGAACAGTGGATCGAGCCAGAGACAGATGGGGCAAGACAGGGAAAGGTGGAGTAAGCCGGAGAAAGGTGGAGCAAGCCGGAGAAAGATGGAGCAAGCCGTAGAAATTTGGAGCAAGCCATAGAACGGTAGAACAAGCCAGAGAACGGTGGAGCAAGCCAGAGAACGGTGGAGCAAGCCAGAGAAAGGTAGAGTAAGCCAAGGAAATGTAGAGCAAGCCAGAGAAAGGTGGAGTATGTGAGAGAACGGTGGAGTAAGCCGTGGAATGATGGAGCAAGTCTGAGAATGGTGGAGCAAGCCAGAGAAAGGTGGAGCAAGCCAGACAAATGTGGGACAAGCCAGAGAACAGTAGAGCAAGCCAGAGAATGGTGGAGCAAGTCGGAGAACGGTGGAGCAAGCCAGAGAATGGTAGAAAAAGCTAGATTTCAGTGGAGCAAGTACAAGAACGTTGGAGCAAGCCAGAGAAAGGTAGAGCAAGCCAGAGAAAGGTGGAGAAAGCCAGCAAAAGGTGGAGCAAGCCAGAGAACGGTAGAGCAAGCTAGAGAACGATGGAGCAAGCAAGAGGAAGGTGGAGCAAGCGAGATAAAGGTGGAGTAAGCCAGAGAATAGTGGAGCAAGCCAGAGAATAATGGAGAACGCAAGAGAGAGCTAAAGCAAGCCAGGGAAAGGTGGAGCAAGCCAGATAAAGGTGGAGCAAGCTAGGGTACAGTGGAGCAATCCAGAGAACGGTGGAGCAAGCCACAAAGCGGTGGAGCAAGCCAGAAAACAGTGGAGCAAGCCAGAGAAAGGTGGAGCAAGTGAGAGAAAGGTGGAGGGAGCGAGAGAAAGGTGGAGCTGTCAAACTGCGTGAGGCGAACGGACTAGAAAACAGGGTCAACACAATATCACCTGCCATCCGCTCCTAGAATTTCACCTAGGAGAAGATATCACCCTGAGGATCACAGTTCCATAGAAACAGCTCCAATGCAATCACTTGCTAGCAACTTTGTCCAGTTTTACACTCGGGTTCTTTCGCTCGAGGTGCTAGTCAGAAACTAACTCCTGGGGCATAGACCAACCAGTGTCTTCTTTGTACAGTTCCTTAGTTGGACAGCTATCTGGTTATCTAAGGCCAGATAGTATGTTTAGAATGAGGAATGAGCCTGGTACATATAGTCCTAGGCCTGGCATGTACCGTGTATGGGTAGTGGTGCTTTTTGGAATGGCTACTCGACACCACATCACCAGCTCAAGAATTGGCGCATCCATGGACCGTCAAGTGGCACATCCTCCTCATGCATGGTGAAATGTCTTGGAAACTTCCTCTGTGCAGGAAAGTCAAAAGCCTTCCTGCTCACATCAGGGCTCAATCGCAGGACCTTTTTTCCCTAAGTCCAGCGTACTACCCATTGCGCTATAGTGCTGATGTCTCAATTGGACTTTCACCACAAACACAATTTGGGGGACTTACTCAAAGGGAGCAGAGCATGACCAACCTGTCCTCTAAGCTATAGCATTCGCCAAGGGGGAATTAAAGAACAACAATTGCTTCCTTACACCTCTGGCCACCTGCCGTGGTAATGTTCTTCCACATGGACCTGTAACTTTTGCATTGAGTTTGCGCACCATTGTTGTCTTGGATTATTTCCTCATCCCCTATATCCACAATGCCGATTCCTTGAGCGCCTGTAGCATGCGAGTCCCTATCAAGTGGCTTTGTCAAGATGTCCACAAGCATCCTCTTGGGTTGGACATGCTCTAGTTCCACAAGACACTTGGCAACATGGTCGCGTGAGTATTAGTACCAAATGTCAACGTGCTTCGTACGCCGGGAGATTATGTCATCCTCAGCCATAGCGATGGCTCTCTTGTTGTCGATGCGGATGACCGTTGCTTTATCTTGTGGTGCCTTGATCTCGTCAAGCAGACTGCAAAGCCACTGTGTTTCCTTGTACGCTTCTGAGAGTAGGATGTACTCCGCCTCAACAACAGACAGCAAGACGCAGTCCTGCATCCTTCTTGTCCACAAAACCCCACCACTGTTGAGAAGGCACGCAAAGCCCGAGGTGGACTTCCTGTCGTCAATCCGAGCGAGGAGAGTTTATGTGGTCATCTTTTGTATTCTGACAGCTCGTCCTCCCGCACATAGATACTCGGATCATTCTTATAGTGCGCGAATGAGACCTCAGCCATGAAGCTGTCCATCTCCTTGTACCAGATTCGTGGGGCCTGTTTCAATACAACACCTTCACCAGCCAACACACCTTTCCCCCGGGTGCATCCACCCGCTCCGGCACTTCCATGGGCACCTCATTGTCTGACCTCCCATAAAGGAAAGTTGTTTTGACGCCCATCTGATGGATCTCCAGGTCTTTGGTGGTAGCAACCGCCAAGAGGAACCTGATGGAGGTGAGCGTGATGACAGGTACAAACGTCTCATTGTACCAAGATCCTACGCACTGTGTGAATCCCTTTGCCACGACCCTTGCCTTGTACTTGTTGATACAGTTGTCCTGCTTCTGCTCCACCCTAAGCACCCACTTTGAGCCCACCATGTGAGCGTTAGCAGGTCTGTCCATTAGCACCCATGTACCATTTTCTTTGATGGACGTGAGCTAAGTGTCCACCGCCACCTTCCATTTGGCCACATCGGGTATTGTCAGTGTCTCTGCCACACTGAGTGGCTCTCCGTGGGCCAAATATGACCAGCTCAGTCCAGTCCAGCCTCCGGTGTCAGCGTTGTACTGTGGCATTTTTTTTTATTGCCGCGTGATAGGACATGGCATTGCTGGTGCTTCATCTCTGCTCTGCATCTGCTCCTGTGGTGCAGGCTGCCCAACACTTGAATTATCTTTTGGTGAAGAGCCACTGGCCTTCGAGCCGGTCACAGAGTACTCGGACGTCTCTGACTCCGTGTTAGAGCCCGCCACTACATCAGCCTGCGCAGCCACTCTCCCAGCCACACCACTCTTCTCCAAAGCCTATCGCACTGGCACCACTTGCCAGTTTTTGGGAGCTTGATCCCCAGACTCCATGCGCACCAACCACTCTCCCTGTTTTGGAGTTTGCCTAGGATCAAGCGGCTCTCCCTTGCCTAGTTTCCTCCCATCAAAGGTGATAAGCCTTCATGCTGACAGGTCCCAAAGGCGTTAGGTCTTGTCGGAAGATTCACAGTCCACCATAACACACTTCCTTGCCCTTGCATCTAGCTTGCCGCCACCTTCCCCACCTGGACCTTCGTCTATGCGGTGCAGCCAAAGACCTTCAAGTGTGAGGCGTCCGGCTTCTTTCCTGACCACACCTCCTGTGGCTTCATCTGCTACTTGCCCTTTTTCTTGCCGCGCCTGCCCAGAGCAGCCACAAGAGTGAGGTTGACAAGGTAGCATGCCGTTCCTGCAGCCTTTGCCCAAAAACGTGGTGGGAGATTTACTTCAAAAAGCATACTGCAAACCATTTCAAGGATGGTATGATTCATCTATTCAGCCACACTGTTGCTCTGCAGTGTGTAGGGTGTCGTGGTCTGATGGTGGATGCCACGTTGCCGTAGCCAGCCCTTGCATGCCTCATACTCATCGTTGTTGTCACTTTGCAACAGCTTGACCTTCTTTCCGTTCTGCCGCTCAACCATGAAACAAACTCCTGGAGCTTCTCTCTGACCTCTTCCTTCATTTTGAGGAAGTTTTTCCACATCGTACGGCCGTGGTCATCGATGAAGGTCAAGAAGAACTTGCTGCCATCGTTTGATGCCGTGCGGAAGGCCCCGTAAACATCATTGTGAATGAGGTCCATGGTAGCTTCCGCACGATGGCCGTTGCGCTCAAAGTACTTTCTCTTTGTCTTGTCTTGAAGGAAGGGTTCACACAATCTTCCACACCCACCTGCATCCTCTGTGCCCCTCCGCTCATGCCGCGGACAAGCTATTGTTGCTACATGACGTGGAGAGTGCTCTTTGCAACTTGTCCAGAGCGTCTATGCCATGGCTCAGTGTCTCCGTCCTTGGTGATAGAGGACACCTTCCGAGTTGCTGTTGGCGTGTTCTCCTACGTTGGTGCCGAGACCAGTGCCTCAGCTGCACCTGCATGACCCTCGTCCTCTGAGCTCTCTGTCGCGGTTGTCTGAGCATGTAAAGCCCGTCGACTTGTGGAACCTGAGCTACGAGGTCATTGTTGGCGTAGAGGAGCTTGATGTCTTTGTTCTTTATGATAACCAGCTTCTTCTACGTGAACACCACCCTCGTGTCATTGTCTGTGATTTTGGACATGGACAGAAGGTTTGCCGTAAACGAGGGCATGTGGACCACGTCACGCAGCCGTAGATACTTCTCCATACCATTGAGGCTGATGCTAACCACTTTGTCTCCCACATCCTCTGCATTCATGATGCTGTTGTTTGTGCATCTGAACCGCCGCTAAGCGGGGCGGTTGGAGACAAATCCAGCCGGGTCATTGCTGGAGTGATGGTCGGTGCCAGAGTTGAGGCCGAAAGCTCCTGGCTTGAGCAGTGCCCCTCCCTTTGCCGGTGGTGTGCTATGAGCCATCATGTTGGTGGCCTATTTGCCACCCTTTTTGCTGCCTTTGTTCCCACTGCTCCCGCCATCTTCCTTCTTTGGAAATCTGCACTACCGTGCCCAGCGCCTAGGTTTGCTGCAATTGCGGAAGTTTTCCTGTTGCTTGGGAGCCTTGCCGCCATTGTTGCCTTTGTTGCCACCACTTCCGCTGCCGCCGCTCTGACTAGAGGTTGACCCCTTTCTCCCGCGGCCGTTGTAGCGTGCGGAATAGGCTGAGAAGTTAGCCTCACTACTGCTCCGATGCGTGGCCTTGTTTTGCATGTACTCACATACTGCCGTAGAAATTAGGTCATTCTCCTTCCAACCATCCATGACGGTGATGATTGGGCTCCCACTCTCTGGTAGCAACATGAGGATCATGGCCTTCATCCTTTTGTCAAGGTCCGATTTCATTTGGGTTGCCTTGCCAAGGAGTCCTTCAAACTCATGTAAGAAATCAGGGATGCACTCTCCATCATTCACCTGCATGCTACTTAGCCGTTGTAGGATGAATAATCTGTCTGTGACGGAGGTGAACTGGTGCACATGCTTGACCTTGGCTCAAGCATCCAAAGCCAGTGTGTACCCCGCAATGATGGGAACATACCTCTTGGCGATCACGTTGCTAAGGATTGACATGACAATATGATTTCAATCCATCCATGCCTCATGCTCGGGTGTGCCCTACGCCGGAACCTACTCCTCTCCCTTCATTAGCTTCATGAGGCTGCACACTTTCATCGCATGCTCAAACTACCATCTCCAACAAGGGAAGTCAATGCCATATAAAATGGACATTCCTCCAAAGGGTCTGAGACCTTGCGGCAGTGAGGTAGCACTCACGATTGCTTTGGTGGTCTGCCCTGTGACAGCCATTGTTGAGTTGGAGGACAATTCTGCAGCAGCCCCCGCTGCTCCTGATGGGTCAACCATTTTTGCTGCCCTTATCTGCTTCCAGCTGTTAGCTGATGTCTGGTACCGGTTTTTAAATGTAGATCCGTTGCTTCCCCCTCCTGCCAATATTCACCTGGAGACAAAGAAGACAACTCATACCAGCACACCCAGGGTCTTGCCTCCAAGGGCAGAGCTTGTCATGGCTGGGACCCAAGGGTCGTGCCTCCACGGGCAGAGCTTGTCCTTGGTCCCTGTGTGCGGAGTTCAAACCCAGCTGTTGGAGCTGATGAAGTAGACGACGCTGATGGAGCTGATGGAGCTGACGTGCAACTTTGGAGGGAGACACCAAAGTTGAGCAAAGCTTGCCTTACAAATGGTTAGTAAGGGCCCATAACCCTTTGTAAACCAGCCTGAGGCTTACCGACTAGAGAATGTGGCCGACACAATAGCACCTGCCATCTGCTGCTGGCATTTTAGCTAGGATAATATATCATCCTCATGATTTCAGTTCCACAATGAGCAGCCCCTAGGCAATCACTTTCTAGCAACTGTGTCCACTTAATCTTGGTCACATTTGCGCGAGGTGCTAGTCAGAAACTAACTCCTGGGGAGAATGGTGGAGCAAGCCAGGGAAAGGTCGAGCAAGCCAGAAAACAGTGGAGCAAGCCAGAGAATGGTGGAGCAAGCGAGAGAAATGTGGAGCAAGACAGAGAAAGGTGAAGCAAGCCACAGAGTGGTGGAGCAAGCCAGATAAAGGTGGAGCAAGCCCGAGAAAGGTGGAGCAAGCCAACGAAGGATGGAGCAAGCCAAAGAACGGTGGAGGAAGTCAGAGAACGGTCGAGCAAGCCAGAGAAAGGTGGAGCAAGCCAGGGACAGATGGAGTAAGCCAGAGAACGGTGGAGCAAACCACAGAATGGTGAAGCTAGCCAGAGAATGGTAGAGCAAGCCAGATCAAGGTGGAGCAAGCTAGAGAAAAGTGGAGGAATTCAGAGAAAGGCGGAGCAAGCCAGAGATAGGTTCAGAAAGCCAGCTAATGGTGGAGCAAGCTAGAAAAAGGTGGAGCAAGTCAGAGAACGGCAGAGCAAGCTAAGAAAAGGTGGAGCAAGCTAGAGAAAGGTGGAGCAAGCCAGGGAAAGGTGGAGCAAGCCAGAGAAAGATGAAGCAAGCCAGGGAAGGTGGAGCAAGCAAAAGAACAGTGGAGCAAGCCAAAGAATGGTAGAGCAAGCCAGAGAAAGGTGGAGCAAGTCAGAGAACGGTCGAGCAAGCTAGAGATAGGTGGAGCAAGCCAGAGAAAGGTGAAGCAAGCCAGAGAAAGGTGCAGCAAGACAAAGAAAGGTAGAGCAAGCCAAAGAACAGTGGAGCAAGCCAAAGAAAGGTGGATGAAGCAAGGGAAAGGTGGAGAAAGAAAGAGAAAGATGGAGCAAGCCAGAGAAAAATGGAGCAAGCCAGGGAAGAGTTGATCAAGTAAGAGCAAGGTAGAGAAAGCCAGAGAAAGGTAGAGCAAGCCAGAGAAAGGTGGAGCAAGCCACAGAAAGGTGGAGCAAGCCACAGAAAGGTGGAACAAACCAGTGAAGGTGGAGCAAGCCAAGGAAAGTGGGAGCAAGCCAGAGAAAGGTGGAGCAAATCAGAGAACGGTGGAGCAAGCCAGAGAAAGAAGGAGGAAGTCTGAGAACCATGAAGCAAGCCAGGGGAAGGTGGAGCAATCCAGATAAACAAGGAGCAAGCCAGGTAAAGGTGGAGCAATCCAGAGAAAGGTGGAGCAAGCCAGAGAAAGGTGAGGCAAGCCAGGGAAAGGTGGAGGAAGCCAGAGAAAGGTGGAGCCAGCAGGGGAAGGTGAAGCAAGCCAGAGAAAGGTGGAGCAGGACAGGGAAAGGTGGAGCAGGCCAGAGAACGGTGGAGCAAACAAGAGAAAGGTGGAGCAGGCCAGAGAAACGTGGAGCAAGCGAGAGAAAGGTGGAGTAAGACAGGGAAAGGTGGAGCAAGACAGAGAAAGGTGAAGCAATCTAGGAAAAGGTGGAGCAAGCGAGAGATCTGTGGAGCATTTGAGGGAAAGGTGGAGCAAGCCAGAGAGAGATGGCGCAAGCGTGAGAAGAGAAGAGCAAGAAACAGAATAATGTAGCAAGCCAGAGAAAGGTGGAGCAAGCCAGAGAAAGGTGAAGCAAGCCATAGAAAGGTGGAGCAAGCCAGAGAACGGTGGAGCAAGCCACGGATGGTGGAGTAAACCAGAGAATGGTGGAGCAATCCAAAGAATAGTGGAGCAATCCAGAGAAAGGTGGAGCAAGCTAGAGATCGGTGGAGCAAGCCAGAGAATAGTGGAGCAAGCTAGAGAAAGGCGGAGCAAGCCAGAGAAAGGTGCAGCAATCCAGAGAAATGTGGAGCAAGCCAGAGAAAGGTGGAGCAAGGCACGGAAAGGTGGAGCAAGTCGGAGAACGGTGGAGCAAGCCAGAGAACAATGGAGC
The DNA here is from genome assembly GCA_023375785.1 of Penium margaritaceum. NCBI lineage: Eukaryota > Viridiplantae > Streptophyta > Zygnematophyceae > Desmidiales > Peniaceae > Penium > Penium margaritaceum. The sequence goes on from SZWC01000079.1 coordinate 244,518, forward strand.
AAACCAGAGAAAGAAAGAGCCAGCCAGAGAAAGGTGAAGCAAGCCAAAGAATGGTTGAGCAAGCCAGAGAAAGGTGTTGCAAGCCAGAGAGCGGGTGAGCCTGCCAGAAAACGGTAAGGCAAGCCAGAGAAAGGTGGAGCAAGCCAAAGAACAGTGGAGCAAACCAGAATAAGGTGGAGCAAGCCAGAGAAAGGTGGAGCAAGCCAGAGAAAGGTGGAGCACGCCAGAAAAAGGTGGAGCAAGCCAAGGAAAGGTGGAGCAATTCAAGGAAAGGTGGAGCAAGCCAGAAGAAGGTGGAGTAAGCAAAAGAACGGTGGAGCAAGCCACAGAAAGGTGGAGCAAGACAGAGAATGGTGGACCAAGCCAGGGAAATTTGGAGCAAGCCAGAAAAAAGGTGGAGCAAGCTAGGGAAAGTCAGAGCAGGCCAGAGAAAGGTGGAGCAATCCAGAGAAAGTTGGAACAAGCCAAAGACAGGTGGAGCAAGCCAGAGAAAGGTAAAGTAAGCCAGAGAAAGGTAGAGCAAGCCCGAGAAAGGTGAGGCAAGCCAGGGAAAGGTGGAGGAAGCCAGAGAAAGGTGGAGCCAGCAGGGGAAGGTGAAGCAAGCCTTACGAAGGAGGAGCAGTACAGGGAAAGGTGAAGTAGGCCAGATAACAGTGGAGCAAACCAGAGAAAGGTGGAGCAGGCCAGAGAAAAGTGGAGCAAGCCAGAAAAAGGTGGAGTAAGACAGGGAAAGGTGAAGCAAGCCAGTGAAAGGTGGAGCAAGCTATGGAAAGGTGGAGCAAGCCCGAGACTGGTGGAGCAAGTCAGAGAAAGGCGGAGCAAGCCAGAAAGAGATGGAGCAAGCCTAGGAACAGTAGAGCAAGCTAGGGAACGGTGGAGCAAGCCAGTGAAAGGTGGAGCAAGCTAGAGAAAAGTGGAGCATCCCAGAGAAAGGTGGAGCAAGCCAGAGAACGGGTGGAGCAAGCCAGAGATGGTGGAGTAAGCCAGAGATTGGTTGTGCAAGCTAGAGGATAGTGGAGCAAGCCACAGAAAGGTGGAGCAAGCTAGAGAACGATGGAGCAAGCCAGAGCATAGTGGAGCAATCCAGAGAAAGGCGGATCAAGCCAGAGAAAGGTGGAGCAAGCAAGAGAAATGTGGAGCAAGCCAGAGAAAGGTGGAGCAAGCCAGAGAAAGGTGGAGCAAGCCGGAGAACGGTGGAGCAAATCAGAGAAAGAAAGAGCAAGCCAGGGAAAGGTGAAGCAAGCCAGAGAATGGTGGAGCAAGCCAGAGAAAGGTGGTGCAAGCCAGAGAACGGTGGAGCCTCAGAAAACGGCAAGGCAAGCCAGAGAAAGGTGGAGCAAGCCAGGGAAAGGTGGAGCAAGCAAGAGAATGGTGGAGCAAGCCAGGGAAAGGTGGAGCAAGCCAAAGAACATTGGAGCAAAACAGAATAAGGTGGAGCAAGCCAGAGAAAGGTGGAGCAAGCCAGATAAATGTGGAGCAAGCCAAGGAAAGGTGGAGCAAGTTAGGGAAAGGTGGAGCAAGCCTGCGAAAGGTGGAACAAGCCAAAAAACGGTGGAGCAAGGCAGAGAAAGGTGGAGCAAGATAGAGAATGGTGGACCAAGCCAGGGAACGGTGGAGCAAGCTAGAGAAAGGTGGAGCAAGCAAGGGAAAGTTGAAGCAAGCCAGAGAAAGGTTGAGCAAGACACAAAAAGGTGGAGCAAGCAAGATAACGGTGTAGCAAGCCAGAGATCAGTAGAGCAAGCTAGAGAAGGGTGGAGCAAGCCAGAGAGTGGTGGAGCAAGCCAGAGAAAGGTGGAGCAAGCCAGAGGAGGGTGGATCAAGCCAGAGAAAGGTTGAGCAAGCCAGAGAAAGGTGGAGCAAGCCAGACAAAGGTGGACCAAGCCAGAGAATGGTGGAGCAAGCCAGAGATCGTGGATTAAGCCAGAGAATGGTGGAGCAAGTCAGACAATAGTGGAGCAAGCCAGAGAAAGATGAAGCAAGCTAGAGAACGTTGGAGCAAGACAGAGGATAGAGGAGCAAGCCAGAGGAAGGCGGAGCAAGCCAGAGAAAGGTGGAGCAAGCCAGAGAAAGGTGGAGCAAGCCATGGAAAGGTGGAGCAAGTCAGGGAAAGGTGGAGCAAGTAAGGGAAAGGTGGATCAAGCCAGAGAAAGGCGGAGCAAGCCAGGGAAATTTGGAGCAAGCCAGAGAAAGGTGGAGCAAGCCACAGAAGGTGGAGCAAGCAAGAGAACAGTGTAACAAGCCAGAGAACAGTAGAGCAAGCTAGAGAACTGTTGAGCAAGCCAGAGAACGGTGGAGCAAGCGAGAGAAAGGTGCAGCAAGACAGAGGAGGGTGGAGCAAGCCAGAGAAAGGGGGAGCAAGCCAGAGAAAGTTGGATCAAGCCAGAGAAAGTTGGAGCAAGGCAGAGAATTTTGGAGCAAGATAGAGAACAATGGATTAAGCTATACAATGGTGGAGCAAGCCAGAAAACGGTGGAGCAAGTTCGAGAAAGGTGGAGCAAGCCAGGGAAAGGTGGAGCAAGCAAGAGAAAGATGGAGCAAGCTAGAGAACCGTGGAGCAGGCCAGATAAAGGTGGAGCAAGCAATAGAAAGGTGGAGCAAGCCACAGAAAGGTGGAGCAAGCCAGAGAACGGTGGAGAAACCCAGAGAACGATGGAGCAAGCCAGAGAAAGGTGGAGCAAGCCAGAGAAAGGTGGAGCAAGCCAGGACAAGCGGAAGTAGGCATATGTCACTGAACATGATCAAAAGAATTTCACTGTGTGTGGTAGATGTTGACAACTCATACTACAAATCACAAATGGTGAGTGTGGGGAACAATAGTTAAGGAGTACTAGTTATTGAATAGCTAGAAAAAAGATGTTCTATGATTAGTGGTAGGGTGTGGCTACTTTGCACAATGACCAAGCAAAGTATGCGTATGTCACTGACCATGACCAAAGAATTCCACTGCATGTGGTCAACATTCACAACTTGTAAAATGATTCACAAATGGTCAGAGGGGGAAACAATAGTTTGGGAATGTTATTTATCATCTAGCAAGTTCAATTACCTTCTATAAGTAGTAGCACGTTGTTGCTACCATGCACAATGACCAACCAAATTAGGCGTTTGTCACTGACTATGGCCAGAGAATTCCACTGTGTGTGGTAAACGTTGACAACCCGTAACACGAGGTTAGAGGGGGAAACAATTGTTGGAAATACTAGGTATTGAATAGCAAGTACTAATATATTCAGTACGTAGTGCCACGGTGTGGCTTCCATGCACAATGACCAACCAAAGCAGGCAAATGTCACTGACTATGAACAAAGACTTTCACTGTGATGGGTCAACGTCCACAACTCATAAAACAAGTCACAAATAGTCAGAGGGGGAAGCAATGGTTTAGAACACTAGTTAACAACAAGCAAGTACAAAGACCTGTAATAAGTAGTGGCACTGGGTGGCTACCATGCAAAATGACCAACCAAAGTAGGCATTTGTCACTTACCATGACCAAAGATTTTAACTCTGATGGGTCAACATTCACAACTCATAATACGAGTCACAAATGGTCAGAGGGGGAAATGTTTTTTATAATACTAGTTAACAACTTGCAAGTACGAAAACCTTTAATGAGAAGTGGGAAGACGTGGCTACCATGATCAATGACCAACCAAAGTAGGTATGTGTCACTGACCGTGACCAAAGAGTTTCACTATGGGTGGTCATTGTTGACAACCCATAACACGAGTCACAAATGGTCAGAGGGGGAAACAGTAGTTTGAAAATGCTGGTTATCAACTAGCTAGTATAAAGACCATCAGTAAGTAGTGACACAGTGTGGATACCAAGCATAACGACCAACCAAAGTAGGCATATGTCACTGGCATGACCAAAGAATTTTACTATGTGTGGTTAACGTTGACAACTCATAACACGAGTCACAAATGGTCAGAGGGAGAAATGGGAATACTATTTATCAACTAGGACATATAAAGACCTTTTAATAAAGAGTGGTACGGTGTGGCCACCATGCACAATGACCAAACAAAATAGGCATATGTCTCTTATCATGACCAACGAGTTTCACTATGTGTGGTCAATGTGGTGAACTCATAGCACGAGTCACCAATGTTCATAGAGGGAAATTATGGTTTATAAACACTAGGTACCTTCCAGCAACTACGAAGACATTCAATACATAGTAGTACGGTGTGGCTTTCCATGCACAATGACCAACCAAACTAGGCGTATGTCACTGACCATGACCAAAGGATTCCACTATTTGTGATCGACGTTGATAACTCATAACACAAGTCACAAATGGTTAGAGGGGGAAACAATGGTTTGGGAACACTAGGTCTTTGTACTTGCTAGACGATAACTAGTCTTTCCAAACCATTGATTTCCCCTCTGAACATTTGTGACTCATATGATGGATTGTCAACGTTGAACACATAAAGTGAAATTCTCAGGTCATGGTCAGTGACATATGCCTATTTTGGTTGGTCATTGTGCATGGTAGCCACAGCGTGCCATTGCTAATTGAATATCTTTTTGCTTACTAGTTGATAAATAGCATTCTCAAACCATTGTTTCCACCTCTGAGCATCTTTGACTCGCATTATCAGTTGTCAACATTGACCACACATAGTGAACTTATCTAGTCATGGTCAGTGAACAAATGCCCACTCTGGTTGGTCATCGTGCATGGTAGTCACGCCTTGCCACTCCATATTGATTGTCTTTGTTCCAGCTAGCCAATACCTAGGTGCTTGGAGACTTGAACCGGAAATCTTGGCACAATATTCCGAGGTCTTCCTTTTGGTCCTTTGTTCAATCTGAGGAGGTGTTGTTGTCGGATTTTTTCTCTCACAGTTGAGCAGGCCAGAGAAAGGTGGAGCAGGCAAGAGAAAGGTGAAGCAAGCCAGAGAAAGGTGGAGCAAGTCAGAGAACGGTGGAGCAAGCCAGAGAATGGTGGAGCAAGCCAGCAAACGGTGGAGAAAGCAAGAGAATGGTCGAGCAAGCCAGGGAGAAGTAGAGCAAGCCAGAGAAAGGCGGAGTAAGGCAGAGAATGGTGGAGCAAGCCAGAGAATGGCGGAGCACGCAAGAGAACGGTGGAGCAAGCCAGAGAACGGTGGAGCAGGCGAGAAAACAGTGGAGCAAGCCAGAGAATGGTGGAGCAAGTCAGAGAAAGGTGGAGCAACCCAAAGAACGGTGGAGCAAGCCAGGGAAAGGTGGAGCAAGGTAGAGAAAGGTGGAGCAAGCCAGAGAAAGGTGGAGCAAGCCAGAGAAAGTTGGAGCAAGCCAGAGAACGGTGGAGCAAGCCAGAAAACGGTGGAGCAAGCCAGAGAATGGTGGAGCAAGCCAGAGAACGGCGGAGCAAGCTAGAGAAAGGTGGAACAATACAGAGAAAGATGGAGCAAGCCGGAGAATGGTGGAGCAAGCCATCGAATGGTGGGGAAAGGAAGAGAACTGTGGAGCAAGCCAGGGAATGGTGGAGCAAGCCAGACAACGGTGAGGTATGGTTAATCGGGGCCATTTTACACACTGGGTTTTTAGTGTGTACCTTGAGTGTGCTCCATTACAAGGTAGTAGCTTACACTGATCCTTACACTTTTTCCATAGTGTATGCGAAGAGTGCACTTTTGTCCTATCTGGTCCAAAGAGTCACTTCTTGTAAATGACCTCGGTGCGTGGGGTTAGTGCATGTGGAAACTGTGCTGACTCACCATGTGTTTGAACGTACCTTATTTTTTGTCTTATATGGCAGACCAACTCTCTTTCTTGAAGAGACCCGAGTGTGTGGAGCTAGTGTATGTGGCAAGTACGCTGAGACACCATACAAAAGTACACTAAGTGTGCACTCACTATGCTAGTTTGTCTCATATGTGTAGTGAAACCATGAATTCTGTCTTATAAGGCCGAGTCATCAATTTTTTAAAAGGAAATTAATGATGTGAAATTACATCTCTTTTTTTTTTCAATGTGTGTGTGTGTGTGTGTGTGTGTGTGTGTGTGTGTGTGTGTGTGTGTGTGTGTTTTACATTATGGGCCAGTCATTGTTTGGTGAAATATCGTACCTGGTATAATAACCAAATCATATTAGAATACCGATTGAGATAACTTTGAGAAGCGTAAAGTGTTTTTTATCCCGTTTTGTAGCCTTTGACAACTATACTGATCTTTTCAACTTAAATATGTGGGATGATACATTTTAGTGTTATCGCTTTAGAAAAAGTCCAAGGGGGGTTTTAATAATGTTTTTTTTCCACTGCTATCTGGATCGTCCGTCGGAGTCGGCTGGTCGATCGCTCAGAGCTGTCTCTCAAGTATTTGTGACGGTTATCTAACTCCCAACGAATGTGTACTGTCATTGTCAGTGATATGTTTGTCATTGCATGCTGCGGCATGACAAATCCTTCACGTCAGTCCTCACAATGTTGTCCAGAGATGAGTCCAGTGTACGGGGCTAGTGTATGTGGCGAGTGCACCCAAAATACGTGCGAAAGTGCACTTATCATGCACTGAGTGTGTGACACCCACATCTTGTAATGGCTGAATTGCGTGTATTTTCTTGCATATAGAAGAGCACACCAACACTATTTGCAACCCAAGGTAAACGTCAAGTAACCACAAACCTAGTTGCTGCGAGTTTTGAGATTCGACTAATGAAAGGATATTACAGATTCTATTCGGCGAACTGTATAATCACAAATTGCTTAGGGAAGTGTTAGGAATGTTTGTGAATATCGACCTGCTTGAACTATTTTTTCGTTAATGTATTCTCTGGCAAAAGAAACATAGAAAGCCGGAGAGCGACTATGCAAGTGAAGCTGACCATGCAGTCTATGGACGCACAAAAGAGGCAAGCCAGGTTGTCATATTGATCTATGTTGATGACTTGCTCATTGCATCTGATTCCAAATCTCTTCTGGAGGATGTGAAGCAGTCCCTTGCTGCTAGGTTCAATATGAAAGACATGGGAGAACTCAACTAATACCTTGGCCTTCTGGTCAAGCGCAAACAGCAGTATCTGACGTTGCAGTTGTCACAGCACACGCATGTGAGTGACATTGTCAAGCGCTTCAACATTGCAGGAGCGCGCAAAGCAACAACACCATTGGGAGTAGGAGCGAATCTGAGCATGACGTAGACTCCCCACGGCATACAAGAGAGCAGCCGCATGGAAGGAGTGCCAAACCAAGCAGCAGCTGGGAGCCTCATGTACGCAGCATTCAGCACGCCCCTCAACATCAGCCAAGCAGTTGGAGTTCTCGGCAAGCTTTGCGCGAATCTGGACGTGTTGTATTGGCTGGCGGTCAAGCGCACGCTGTACTACCTCGACAGCAGCACCAGCCTTTGTCTCACCTTCATCGGCAACAACACCCTTATCCTCCTTGGCTACAGCGGCACTGATTGGGGAGGTAACCCAGACACAAGGAGGTCAACCAGTGGGTTGGTGTTTGTGCTCGGGGAGGTGCATTCAGCTAGAGGAGCAAGAAACAAAAGTGCATCATCCACTCCTCTACCAACGTAGAGTACATCACCCGGAGTGAAGCAACAAAGGAGGCCGTATGGCTGCATGAGCTGCTGGCAAGCCTTGGGCAGAAGTAGACGACACCAACCACCATCTACTGTGACAACATGAGCGCCATTGCTCTGACCAGGAACGCAGAGTTTCACGCCCGCACCAAGCACATCCACCTGCAGTACCACTTCATCCATAAGCTCGTGGCAAAGCAGGTGGTACAGATCAAGTTCTTCCCTTCAAGCATGATATTGGTTGACTTCCTGACCAGGCCGCTGGCAACGCACCACTTTCAGCAGCTCATGGAGCAGTACAAACTTGTGTGATTGTTATTTTTGCAAAGTGAGATAATGATGGATCTGAGGATGCCAGAAAGTGACAGAAATAGATTGCATAGTAAATATCATCTGGCATGACAGTTCCATTGAGGTTGTTTAACAGGTTCCAACACACCTTACAGATCTCAATTTGGACTCCGTTTGAGTGCGATGTGGATTTCCAAAGTTTGGAGATCAATGGTCGGGTTTACGTGATGACCTGAGCACTTTGAGCTGAAAAGGTGGCAGGATTACTGACCATGACGGCTGAGAGCGGCCTTCAAGGAGAGAAGACAGCTGGAGGACCTCCATGAGACTTCAATGAAGGACAAGTCCATGATTATTGGCCGTGACGGTCGTGAGAGACAGAATTCTCATGTGTGACAAGGTGACTGCCGCTCATCCCGCTAGGCTAGGAGTGTGCTAGAGGGTCAACTTTGACACAGTAGATCTCATTGCTTCCTTGGCCAAATGAGGCATATAAAGGCTTGTTAGAAAGCTATGATCATAACCGTACTTTCTGTCAGTGCAGCCTGCAACTCCCTCTTATCAACCGGCCTGAGGCAGACGGACTAGAAAACAGGGCCGACACAATAGCACCTGCCGTCCGCTCCTAGCATTTCAGCTAGGAGAAGATATCACCCTCAGGATCACGGTTCCACACTGAGCAGTTCCTAGGCAATCACTTGCTAGCAACTGTGTCCACTTAACACTTGGTCACTTTTGCGCGAGGTGCTAGTCAAAGACTAACTCCTGGGGCTTAGACCAACCAGTGTCTTCTTTATACTGTTCCTTAGTTGGACAACTCTATGAGAAGCATCTAAAGCCAGATTGTGTAATTAGAATGAGGAATGAGCCTGGTACATATAGTCCTAGGCCTGGCTTCTAAGGTGTGTGGGTAGTGACACTTTTGGGGTGGTCACTCCACACCACCTCACCAGTCCGCCAATTGGCGCATCCACTCACCGCCAAGTGGTGCTCTCTCCTCATGCATGGAGAAATGTCTAAGAAACTTCCCCTGTGCTAGAAGGTCAAAAAACCTCCTGCGCACATCAAGGCTTGATCGCAAGACCTGTTGTCCCTATGTCCAACATGCTATCTGTTGCACTACACTTCTGGTGTCTCGCTTGGACTTGCACCACGAACAAGGTCTGGGGGACTTACTCCAAGGGAGCAGTGCATGCCCAACCTGTCCGTCAAGCCATAGTAGTGGCCATGGGGCATAGAAGAACAACAATCTCTCCCTTGCACCTTTGGCCACCTGCTGTGGTAGTTTTTCTTTGGCATGAACCTGTAGCTCTAGGTTGTGTATGTGCATGTCAGTTTTCTTGGTCTTTAGTTCTCATCTCTTGCATCCACCATGCCAACTCCTCGAGCACCTGCAACATGTAAGTCACTCTCTAGCGGCTTTGTCAAGAAGTCGGCAAGCATTTTTTTGGTTGCGACGTGCTCCAGTTCCACGACACCCTTGGCGATAAGGTCACGTGAGTAGTGGTACCAAATATCGATGTGCTTTGTACGCCGCGAGATCATGTCGTCCTCTGCCATAGCGATGGCACTTTGGTTGTCGATGTGGATGACCATTGCTTCCTCTTGTGGTGCCTTGATCTCATCAAGCAAACTGGGAAGCCACTGTGTTTCCTTGGACACTTCGGAGAGTGCAATGTACTCCGCCTCAGCAGTAGAAAGCGAGACGCAGTCCTGCTTCCTGCTTGCCCACGAGACCGCACCACCATTGAGAAGACAGACAAACCCTGAGGTGGACTTCCTATCATCAATCCGTCCTCCCCAGTCCGCGTCAGTGTAGCATGTCAGTCGCAGCAAGTCTGATCCTTCTAGACCTCCAAACCAAAGTCCGACGTACCGAGTCTTTTTGAGGTAGCAAAAAATCCGCTTCACGACTTGCCAATGCTCTGGCCCAGGGTTGGCCACAAACCTGCTCACCTGACCCACTGCATAAGCAATGTCAGGTTGTGTTCCCACCATTGCATACACGAGGCTTCCAACAGCAGACTGGTATGGAATGTTTTGCATCTCCTGCCGGTCTGCCTCGTTGCTTGGTAACATGGAGGAGGAGAGCTTGCAGTCGGAGGGCATGGGGGTGCTGACGGACTTGCAGTCCTCCATGTTGTAGCGCTTCAAGATGTCCATGATGTACTTGGTCTGGTTGAGCTCGATGGTGCCTGCTTTCCGGTTGCGGTGAACAGCAATCCCGAGGTAGTACTCGAGAGGTCCCATGTCCTTCATCTTAAATCTGCCGGCCAGATTTTTCTTGAGGTCCGTGAGGGCCTCCTGCGAGGAAAAACACATGATAAGATCATCCACGTACAATGCCACAAGTAGCAAGCCACATTCGTCCTCCCGCACATTGATGCTAGGGTCATTCTTGCAATGTGCGAAGGAGATCTCAGCCATAAAGCTGTCCATCTCCTTGTACCAGATCTGTGGGCCTGTTTCAGCCCGTACAACGCCTTCACCAGCTTGCACACCTTACCCTCGGGTGCTTTGACACCTTCCGGTACCTCCATTAGCACCTCCTTGTCGAGCTTCCCATAAAGGAAGGCTGTCTTCACATCCATCTGGTGGATCTCAAGGTCTTTGGCGGCAGCGACAGCAAGCAGGGACCTGATGGAGGCAAATGTGACGACCGGTGCAAAGGTCTCATCGTACTCAGACCCTGCGCGCT
>SZWC01000079.1:255576-301985 GCA_023375785.1 Penium margaritaceum
CCCAGAGCAGCCGCAGGAGTCAGGTTGACAAGATAGCATGCCGTTCTTGCCGCTTCCGCCCAAAACCACGGTGGAAGCCTTGCATCAAAGAGCATGCTACGCACCATGCCGAGGATGGTCTGATTCATCCGTTCGGCAACACCATTGCTCTGCGGCGTGTAAGGCGTTGTGGGCTGGTGGTTGATCCCATGTTGCCGCAACCAGCCCTTGCATGCCTTGTACTCTCCGCCGTTGTCACTACGCATCCCTTTGACTTTCTTTCCGGTCTGCCGCTCCACCATGGCGACAAAATCCTGCAACTTTTCTCTGACCTCTCCCTTTGTTTTGAGGAAGAAGATCCACACCTTGCGCCTGTGGTCATCTATGAAGGTCAGAAAATACTTGCTACCACTGTTTGACGCCGTGCGAAAGGGTCCACACACGTCGGTGTGAATCAGGTCAAGGGCTGATTCTGCGCGGCGACCATTGCGCTCAAGCGCGTTCGTTTGGTATTGCCTTGGAGGCAAGGTTCACACAGGCTGCCACACTCAACCGCATCCTTCTTGCAACCATCCATGCCACGGACCAGTTGTTGTTGGTGAATGACTTGGAGCGTGCTGTTTGCAACGTGCCCAAAGCGTCTGTGCCACAGATCAGCGTTTTCGTCCTTTGCGGTAGAGGTTGCTTTTTCAGTTCTCGTTGGTGTGCTCTCCTGTGTTGGTGCCGAGACCACTGCCTCCGCTGCACCTGCATGACCCTCGTCTTCCGAGGTCTTTGCTGCCATTTTCTGCAATATGTAGAGTCCGTCAACCCGTGGAACCTGTGCCACGAGATCTTTGTTGGCATAGAGGACCTTGATGTCCTCATTCCTGGCGATGACCGCCTTCTTCTGTGTGAACACCACTGTCATGTCGTTGTCCGTTATCTTTGACACGGAAAGAAGGTTTGCCGTAAAGGAGGGCATGTACACCACGTCACGTAGCCGTAGATCCTTCTCTGTACCATTAAGGTTGATGCTCACCAGCTTGTCTCCCANCGTCTTCCGAGGTCTTTGCTGCCATTTTCTGCAATATGTAGAGTCCGTCAACCCGTGGAACCTGTGCCACGAGATCTTTGTTGGCATAGAGGACCTTGATGTCCTCATTCCTGGCGATGACCGCCTTCTTCTGTGTGAACACCACTGTCATGTCGTTGTCCGTTATCTTTGACACGGAAAGAAGGTTTGCCGTAAAGGAGGGCATGTACACCACGTCACGTAGCCGTAGATCCTTCTCTGTACCATTAAGGTTGATGCTCACCAACTTGTCTCCCACGCCCTTTGCGTTGACGACACTGCCGTTTGCACATCTGAACCGCTGATCGGTGGGGCCAATGGAGACAAATCCAGCCTGGTCGTTGCTGGAGTGATGATTGGTGCCGGAGTCGAGCCCAAAAGCTCCTGGCCTGAGCAGCGCCGCTCCTTTTGCTGGAAGCGTGCTCTGTGCTATCATGTTGGTGGCTTCTTTGCCACCCTTTTTGTTGCCTTTGTTCCCACCGATTCCGCCGTCTTCCTTCTTTGGCGACCTGCATTCTCTTGCCTAGTGCCCAGGTTTACCGCAGTTGCGGCAGTTACCTTGTCGCTTGGGAGCCTTGCCGCCATTGTTGCCTCCGCCACCACCGCTTCCGCTGCCGCCTTTCTGACCAGAGGCTGACCCTTTGCTCCCGCGGCCACCGTAGCGTGCGGCATAGGCTGAGAAGTTAGCCTCACTTCCGCTGCGGCGCATGGCCTCGTTTCGCACGTACTCGGACACTACCGTGTACGTCAGATCGTCCTCCTTCCAATCGCCCATGACGGTGATCATTTGGCTCCAGCTCTGCGGTAGCGCCATGAGGAGGATCATGGCTTGCATGTTCTCGTCAAGGTCCCTGTTCACCTGGCGAGCCTTGCCAAGGAGTCCTTCAAACTCGTGTAGGAAATCGGGGATCGATTTGCCCTCATTCACCCGCATGCTGATCAGCCGTTGCAAGATGAATAGTCTGTTCGCGAGGGAGGTGGATTGGTGCACGCGCTTGAGCTTGTCGTAAGCTTTGGAAGCCAGCATGTATCCGGCAATGATGGGAACATACTTCTTGGCTATCGCGTTGCTGAGGAATGACATGACAATATCATTTCGATCCATCCATGCCTCATGCTCAGATGTGCCTTCCGCGGGAACCTGCTCCTCTCCCTTCAGTAGCTTGATGAAGCCGCGCACTTTCATCGCCAGCTCAAACTGCCATCTCCAAAGGGGGAAGTCAATCCCCTCAAAAATGGGGATTCCTCCCAGGGGTCCAAGACCTTGCGGTAGTGACGTAGCACTCTCATTTGCTTCAGTGGTCTTCCCTGTGGTAGCCACTGTTGAGCTTGAGGACTGCCCATGCGGCAGCCCCCACTCCTCCTGATGGGTCAACCATTTTTGTTGCCCTTGTCTGCTTCCCACGTCTCTGCTGTGTTAAGGCCGATGTAGGCTGATGTTAGCTGATGTCTGCTACCGGTTTTAGGATGCAAATCTGTTACTTACCCCTCCAGCCGATGTTCACCTGCAGACAAAGAATACATCTACACCAACACACCCTGGGTCTTGCCACCAAGGGCAGAGCTTGTCCTGGTTGGGACACAAGGGTCGTGCCTCCAAGGGCAGAGCTTGTCCTTGGTCCCTATGTGCTAAGTGCAGACCAAACCGTTGGAGCTGATGAAGCTGATGGAGCTGATGGAGCTGATGGAGTCGGCGTGTGCACTTGGAGAGAGCGTACCAGAGTTGAGCGAAGCGTGCCTTACAACTGGTCAGTGTGGGCCCATAATCCTTTGTCAACCGGCCTGAGGCAGACGGACTAGAAAACAGGGCCGACAGAATAGCACCTGCCGTCTGCTCCTAGCATTTCAGCTAGGAGAAGATATCACCCTTAGGATCACGGTTCCACACTGAGCAGTTCCTAGGCAATCACTTGCTAGCAACTGTGTCCACTTTACACTTGGTCACTTTCGCGCGAGGTGCTAGTCAAAGACTAACTCCTGGGGCTTAGACCAACCAGTGTCTTCTTTATACTGTTCCTTTGTTGGACAACTCTGTGAGGAGCATCTAAGGCCAGATTGTGTAATTAGAATGAGGAATGAGCCTGGTACATATAGTCCTAGGCCTGGCTTCTAAGGTGTGTGGGTAGTGACACTTTTGGGGTGGTCACTCCACACCACCTCACCAGTCCGCCAATTGGCGCATCCACTGACCGTCAAGTAACGCACTCTCCTCATGCATGGAGAAATGTCTAAGAAACTTCCCCTGTGCTAGAAGGTCAAAAAACCTCCTGCGCACATCAAGGCTCGATTGCAGGACCTATTGTCCCTAAGTCCAACATGCTATCCATTGCACTACACTTCTGGTGTCTCGCTTGGACTTGCACCACGAACAAGGTCTGGGGGACTTACTCCAAGGGAGCAGTGCATGCCCAACCTGTCCGTCAAGCCATTGTAGTGGCCATGGGGCATAGAAGAACAACACCTCTCACAAACAGTTGGTCCTGCCTATGTGGCTCTTGGTGAGCCTGATCACCTCCCTGAGGGCTGCACCAGTTCTCACAAGAGCAATCCAGAGAAAGGCGGAGCAAGCCAGATAACTGTGGAGCAAGCCAGAGAACGGTGGTGCAAGCGAGAGAAAGGTGGAGCAATCTAGAGAAAGGTGGAGCATGCCAAGGAAAGGTGGAGAAAATACAAGGAAGGTGGAGCAAGATAGGAAAAGGCCGAGCAAGCCAGAGAAAGGTGGAGCAAGAAAGAGAAAGGTGGGTGTGAGGAATGGAGTAAGAAGACTGGATAGTAGCAGAAACGGGTAGAAGCAGGCAGGTGTGTAGAGCCACGGAGAGGAGCTGGGCAGAACTAGGATTTAGGCGTAAAGCAAGAGTTAGCAGGTTACTTTGTGAGTGTGAGAGAGGACCTAGGTCAGCCATTGAGTTTGGCAAGAAGGTTGAGACCAGGAGGAACATTGTGAGCACTGGATACAAGCAACGTGAGAGTAGAGTGAAGCGAGGGACACCGACTGGGTAGCAAAGAAGGATGAGCAAGAGACAAGCAGAGTGAAGACACGGCGACAAAGCCGTGAAACCAAAAGGGAACAAAGTGGAGAAGACTGTTCTGATTAACCGCGAGGAATGAACATCCATAGTAATATACAGCATAAGAGGAGAAAAGTAAAGCAGCGACTTCTTTCTGCTAGCCGGACGCAGTTGCACCGAAATCGTAGTCATTAGGGCGGCTCGTCTCTGGGTCCTCGATCATGATTGACAATCTGTTGACGAAGTTGTCCGTGTTGGCTCGGTACTAAACATGAACCTTATTCAGAGCTCGGATTATCCGAGTGCTTATGTCAGTGTTGACTTTGTATTCAATGTTCTGACAACCTCCCTGAAGTCAACACTCGAGAGGGTGTGGTGCACAGGTTAGGTACAGGGATCACCTGGTCTCTGAAAATCCTTTGTATGGTCGCTGGATGAGTGCGTGAAGAGAGTGATGAGTGGTGAGGGTGAGAGCCTCCTTCAGGAGTGCTTCTACCCAGTTCACACCAAGAAGGGATATTGAAATTAGGAGACAGAGGAGTGCCTGTCGGAGATTGAACTTGGGGAATTGAAGTCTCTCCAGGTCGAGCAGAAGTTCAACCATCCATTGATGGCAGTTTTTGTAAGGAATGTTGTCCTGGTGTATGCCATGGGAGGTGTGAAAGCACCCTCAAGGATGTCTGGCCTTTCTGTGGAGCACGCTGACGCTGGTTCAATAGCCAATGCACACCAAGGTGGAAGAGTGTGGAGTCCAAGGATCACAGTCTACATTGGGCAGTTATGAGCCGCAAACAGTTGCACTCACTCAAATGAATCATTGTTGTTCTGCACAGTGAGGTTACATCAGAGTATTACAACCCATGATTAGAGTTTTCCAACGCATCCAAGCACGTCCAAAACAGAGCACTAGAGCTCCGGCTATGGTCGTCAAAGTAACCCATAGTGGAGCCGCCCACCATGCCCACGAACAGAGGTGACGGGAGGCGCTTTGCCGCGGTCAAAACGCCCTTCCTGGCCCTCAAACGTGGGGGGAGGCTTGCCCTGGTCCAGGATACCTCCCACGTCCCTTCCTTCACGGTCCTCATGCCTTTGGAGCCCATTGGCATCGAACTCGGACCACCACAGTGGAGTTATCTGCGTCACCCATGTCAGAGACCCAGATTCTACCCGCCAACCACCCGACCTTTGGGCAGGGCTATCTTTCTGAATACTCACTCAGATCGAGCAATGAAAAGCTCAATCTTGGATATACAATTCCATGAAATTCAAATCTGCTATGAGATGAAATTTTTGCCCACTTCCCAGTCGTCGAATCAGAGAAACGATCCATGGCAGCCATGGCAAGGGGCACAGTTATTTAACAATCTCCCTCTGCACAGTAACCATGATGCCTTGTCCTTGAACATCTTCCATGCTCCACTTCCCAGCCAAGCAGCTGCTGTGAGCAACTCTCCTCAGCTGCCCTGCACCAATCACAACATGTAGTGGTGGACGCCTTGCTCCCCGCTGCGGTCACTTGTGCCCCAGTGCAAGACTTTGCAGTGCCCTTGTGGCCTGCCTCGTGACCTCTGTTGTGTTGTTGTTGCTGCTTACCGCGATGGTTGGTCGCCTCCCTGAGAGGGCCTGGGAGCCCTTGCCTCCTTGCAATTATGCTCCTCCACATGTGGGAGACCCGCACCTCTTGCGGCATCCTCCCCCATATGCAGAGACCTGGGACTATCTTCTGCGTCCTCCATTGCCTTCGCTTGTGCCTGCAGTGCCTTTGATTCATCAACACCTTCAGCACCTTGTTCAAAATGGTTACACACAGACGAAGTAGTTGGAAATACAAAACTACAGCTACTTATCTGTATGCACTAGCTAGAGGCAGAAGAGTACAAGTGTTGGCACTGTCCGGTCTCCTTGTGTCTTCACAGGATCTTCCGGACACCGCTAGATGATCTCCGATCATCGGCAGACCGAGGTTGGCGGATGCCCAGCGCCCTCGGTGCGATCCACGGACGAGATCGTCCGGATCTGCGGTAGCTTCTTCATGACCATCGATCTGGCTCAGGCATTTGTCTCACAATGATGGACTGACTGCACCTCTCGATTCAGCGACGGCGCAGATCAATCCGACTGCCCTCGCAGGATGCCTGACCACAGGATCCATCTTTAGAAGGAGGAATGTCTTCCGCGTTTCCTTGTTCCTTGCCACGTCAGCAGCCTCGGAGTAAAGAGGAGCTCACGCTCGCACCCTCGCCTCATCTGCCAGACCACACATCTTGTTGGTCCAAAGACTGCCCAAATATATGGCTTCCGGTACAGATATTCCATCAGCTCTCCAGAGCTATAATGGGATGAGTAGAGAAAGTAGGGCCGCGGATGGATGGATCAGTGGGACGCCTAGAGATGCCTGCCCACAGCCATACCATGCCCCGCCATGTAGGATAAACAGGAGGGTCGAGAGAGAGAGAGAGAGAGAGAGAGAGAGAGAGAGAGAGAGAGAGAGAGAGAGAGAGAGAGAGAGAGAGAGAGAGAGAGAGAGAGAGAGAGAGGGATCTCTCTCTCAGCCCTCTTGTTTTTCCTTTTTGTTGATGTTGTGCCGAGCCCAGTAGATCATTGGATGAAGATAATCTGACGGCTGTCATTTTTCCAACACTCTAGAGGTTGAGCTAGCTTCCTGGCATCTATTTTCCACCTCCCTTGAGGCAGGGCAGAATTTCATCTCGTGGGACTTGAACCCGGGTCCCTGCCTCTAGAGGTGGACACCATTAACCACTAAGCCACCTTGGCTTGTCTTTTTGGTGTTCATTTTTGGAGTCACTCCTGCCATGGTGAGGAGCATTACTCCAACAAAACAATGGTTTGGCAGCAATAGCTAGCAACTAGAAAGTACAACGACCTTCAGTATGTAGTTGCATGGTGTGGCTACCATGCACAACGACCAACCAAAGTAGGCGTATGTCACTTACCACGACAAAAGAGTTCCATGGTGTGTGGTCAATGCTGGAAACTCATAATACAAGTCACAAATGGTCAGATGGAGAAACAATGGTTTGGGAAGACTAGTAATTGACTATGAAATACGAGAACCTTCAAGAAGTAGTGGCACAATGTTGCTGCTAATATGCACAATGACCAACCAAAGTAGGCATATGTCACTGATCATGACCAAAGAATTTCACTATGGGTGGTCAGCGTTGACATCTCATTTTACAATTCACAAATGGGTCACGTGGGAAAACAATGGTATGAGAATACTAGTTATTGACTTGCAAGTACAAAGACCTTCAATATGGAGGGGTACAGTGTGGCTACCATGCACAATGACCAACCAAGGTAGCCATATGTCACTGACAATGACCAAATAATATCACTATGGGGGCCAACATTGACAACTCATAAGACGAGTCACAAATGGTAAGAGGGGGAAACAACGGTTTGGGAATACTAGTTATCAACTAGTAAGTGCAAAGACTTTCAATGAGTAGTGGCACGGTGTGGCCACCATGCACAAAAACCAACCAAGGTAGGCGTATGTCACTGACCTTGACCAAAGTATTCCACTACGTGCAGTCAATGTTGACAACTCATAACACGAGTCACAAATGGTCAGAGGGGAAAAAATGGTTTAGGAATGCTAGGTATCGACTAGAAAGCACAAAGCCCTTGAATAAGTAGTGGCATGGTGGGGCTACCATGCACAATGACCAACCAATGTAGGCATAAGCCACTAACCATGACCAACAAATTCTACTATGATGGGTCAACATTGACAACTCAAAGTACGGGTCACAGGGGGTTGGGAATAGAAGTTATAAACTAGCTAGTACAAAGACCTTCACTAGGTAGTTGCAAGGTGTGGCTACCGTGGACAATGACCAACAAAAGTAGACATATTCACGGACCATGACCTTAAATTGTCACCATCTGTGGTCAACGTTAAGAACCCATAAAACCAGTCACAAACGGTTTGAGGGGAAAACCAGTCACAAACGGTTTGGTTGGTCATTGTGCATGGTAGTCACACCATGCCAATACTTATTGAAGGTCTTTGAACGTGCTAGTTGATAACTAGTATTCCCGAACCATTGTTTCCCCCTCTGACCATTTGTGACTCATGTTATGAGTTGTGAATATTGATCACGTACAGTGGCATTACGTGGTCATGGTCTTTGACATATGCATACTTGGGTTGGTCACTGTACATGTTTGGCACACCGTACCACTACTTGTAGAACGTCTTTGTACTTGCTAGTTGATAACTAGTAATCCCAGACTATTGTTTCACCCCATTTTCATTTCTGACTCCTATTATGAATTGTCACCATTGACCACACAGTGGAACTCCTTTGGTTATGTTCAGTGACATATGCCTACTTTGGCTGGTAATTGTGCATGACAGCCACACTACCACTTATTGAAGTTATTTGTACCTGCTAGTCAATACCTAGTGTTCCCAAACCTTTGTTTCCCCCTCTGACTATTTGTGACTCGTATTATGAGTTGTCAAAGATGACTACACACAGTGAAATTCGTTGGTTCAGGTCACAAACATATAAGGATGCACACAGGTTCCAGGAACCGAGGTTCTGGAATCACAGTTCTGGTCCTGGAATCAGAACTGTGCTTCCGGTTCAAAGATCCCAAACCTTTCCAGGAACCGCAGTTCCTAAACCGAGGTCTATGGAGGCGATGATGAGTGGGGGGGGGGGATATTATTGATATTTTTTGTCAACGTGGCACCTTGGGAGGCCATGTGAGTACTTCAATCACATACCAACACACAATAGATGAGGGTTGAATGGCATTTTTCTTGTCTCTTTGAAAAAAAAAAACATGATGTTGGGAGCCGATCGTGCTTCATATTCCTTGCTTATGAGGGGACCTTCTATAAAACCGCGACCAGAACCGCGGTTTTAAGAGGAAACGTGGTTCCAAAACCCGAACCACGGTTCTGGTTCCGAGCTCGAACCGGAACCGCGGGTCTGGTTCCATTATCAGAACTGCTGTTACGTATCGGTGTGCAACCTGAGTGACATATGCGTACTTTGCTTGGTCATTCTGCATGGGAGCTATCCAAGGGTTGTTGGAGATGACCTTGTCGGAGTCATTTCTTTTCCTGACAGCTCAAAAATTCTCTGAATTCCTCCACCTTTCTCCAGCTTGCTCCACCTTTCTCTGGCTTGCTCCACCTTTCCCTGGCTTGCTCCACCTTTCTCTGGCTTGCTCCACTGTTCTATGGCTTCCTATACCTTTCTCAAGCTTGCTCCAGCTTTCTCTAACTTGCTCCAGCTTTCTCTCGCTTACTCCACCTTTATCTGGCTTGCTCCACCTTTCTCTGGCTTGCTCCACATTTCCTTTGATTCCTCCTCATTTCTGTGACTTGCTCCAGCTTTCCCTGGCTTGCTCCAACTTTCTCTGGCTTCCTCCACCTTTCTCTGGCTTGCTCCACTTTTCTCTAGCTTGCTCCACCTTTCTATGGCTTGCTCCACCTTTCCCTGGATTCCTCCACCTTTCTCTGGCTTTCTCCACCGTTCCCTGGCTTACTCCACTGTTCTCTGGCTTGCTCCGCCTTTCTGTGGCCTGATCCACATTCCTCTAGCTTGCCCCACCGTTCTTTTGCTTACTCCACCTTTCTCTGGCTTGCTGAACCTTCCTCTGACTTGCTCCACTGTTCCTTGTCTTGCTTAACCTTTCTCTGGATTGCGCCACCTTTCTCTGGCTTGGTCCACCTTTCCCTGGCTTGCTCCACCATTCTCTGGCTTGCTCCACCTGTCTCTGGCTTGCTCCACCTTTCTTTGGATTTCTCCATTGTTCTCTGGCTGGCTCATCCGTTCTCGAAATTGATTGATCGGTCTCTGGCTTGCTCCCCCATCCTCTGGCTTGCTCCACCTCTCCCTGGCTTGCTCCACCTTTCTCTGGCTTTCTGTGCCGTTCTCTGACTTTCTCTACCTTCCTCTGGCTTGTTCCACCTTTCTCTGGCTTGCTCCACCTTTCTCTGAATTGCTCCACATTTATCTGGCTTGCTGAACCTTTCCCTGGATTGCTCCACCTTTCTGTGGATTGCTCCACCGTTCTCTAACTTGCTCCACCTTTCTCGGGCTTGCTCCTTTTTCCTTAGCTTGCTCTACCTTTCTTTAGCTTGCTCCACATTTCCCTGGCTTGCTCCACCTTTCTCTGGCTTGCTCCACTTTTCCCTGTAATACTCCACCTTTATCTGGCTTGCTCCACCTTTGCCTGGCTTGCTCCACCATTCCCAGACTTGCTCCACCTTTCTCTGGCTTGCTCCAACGTTCTCTGACTTGCTTCTCCTTTACTTGGCTTGCTCCACCTTTCCCTGGCTTTCTCCACCTCTCTCTGACTTCCTCCACCTTTCCCTGGCTTCCTCCTCCTTTCTCTGGCTTGCTCCACCTTTCTCTGGATTCCTCCATCTTCCTCTCGCTTTCTCCACCGTTCCCTAGCTTGCTCCATCCTTCTGTGACCCACTCCACCTTTCTCTAGCTTGCTCCACCGTTCTCTGGCTTGCTCCACCTTTCTCTAGCTTGCTCCACCTTTCTGCGGCTTGCTCTACCATTCCCAGGCTTGCCTCACCTTTCTCTGGATTGCTCAGCCTTTCTCTGGCTTGGACCACCTTTCCCTGGCTTGCCCCACCGTTCTCTGGCTTGCAACACCTTTCTCTGGCTTCCTCCGCCTTTCCCTGGCTTGCTCCATCATTATCTGGCTTGATCCCCCGTTCTCTGGCTTGCTCCATTGTTCTCTGATTTGCTCCCCCATTCTTTGGGTTGCTCTACCTTTCTATGGCTTGCTCCATGATTCTGTGGCTTGCTCTACAGTTCTCAGGCATGCTCTACCATTCTTTGGCTTGTTCCATTGTTCCCTGGCTTACTCCACCTTTCTCTGGCTTGCTCCACCTTCTTTTGGCTTGTTTTACCTTTCGCTGGCTTGCTCCACTATTCTCTGGCTTGCTCCACCGTTTCATTGATTGCTCAACCTTCATCTTGCTTGCTCAACCTTTCTCTGGCTTGCTCCATCGTTCTATATCTTGATCCACCGTTCTCAGACTTGCTCCACCTTTCTCTGGCTTGCTCCACCTTTCTTTGGCTTGCTCCACCTTTCTCTGGCTTGCTTTACTATTCTCTGGCTTGCTCAACTGTTATCTGACTTGCTCCATCGTTCTCTGGCTTGCTCCACCAGTCTCTGGCTTGCTCCACTTTACTCTGGCTTGCTTTACTGTTCTCTGGTTTGCTCCACCTTTTTCTGACTTGCTCCACTTTTCTCTGGCTTGCTCCACTGTTCTCGAACTTGCTCCACTGTTCTATGGCTTGCTCCAATGTTCTCTGGCTTGTTCCACCTTTCTCTGGCTTGCTGCAAATTTCTCCGGATTGCTCCACATTTCTCTGGCTTGCTCCCCTATTCTCTGGCTTGCTCCACCGTTCTCTGTCTTGCTCCACCATTCTGTGGCTTGCTCCACCGTTCCCTGACTTGCTCCACCCATTTCGCGTTTGCTCCACCTTGCTCTGGCTTGCTGTACCTTTCTCTCGCTTACTCTACTGCTCTCTTGCTTACTCCACAATTCTCCGGCTTGCTCCACCGTCCTGTGGCTTGCTCTACCTTTCTTAGTCTTGGTGCAAGTTTCCCTGGCTTGCTCCACCTTTCTCTAGCTTGCTCCACCTTCCCTGGCTTGCTTCACCGTTCTCTGACTTGCTCCACCTTTCTCTGGCTTGCTCCACCTTTCCCTGGCTTGCTCCACCGGTCTATGTATTGCTTCATCGTTCTAGGGCTTGCTCCACCTTTCTCTAGTTTGCTCCACCTTTTCTTGCTTGCTCCACCGTTCTCTGGCTTGCTCAACCATTCTCTGCCTTGCTCCACCGTTCTCTGGCTTGGTCCACCGTTCTCTGGCTTGTTCCACCTTTCTTTGGCTTGCTGAAACTTTCTCTGGCTCGCTCTTCCTTTGTCTGGCTTGCTCCACTATTCTCTTGCTTGCTCCACTATTCTCTAGCTTGCTCCACCATCCACTGGCTTGCTCCACCATCCTCTGGCTTGCTCCACCTTTCTCTGGCTTGGTGCAACTTTCTCTGGCTTCCTCCACCTTTCTCTGGATTGATCCACTTTCCCTGGCTTGCTCCACTGTTTCCTTTCTTGCTCCACCTTTCTCTGGCTCACTCCACCTTTCCCTGGCTTACTCCACCGGTCTGTGGCTTTCTCGACCTATCTTTGTCTTGCTCCATCTTTCTCTACCTTGCTCCACCTTTCTCTTGCTTGCTCCACCGTTCTCTGGCTTGCTCCACCATGTTCTGGCTTGCTCCACCATTCTCTGGCTTGTTCCACCGTTCCCTGGCTTGCTCAACCATTCTCTGGCTTGCTCTACCATTCAGTGGCTTACTCCACCTTTCTCTGGCTTGCTCTACCGTTCCTTGGCTTGCTCTACCTTTGTCTGGCTTGCTCCACCATTCTCTGGCTTGCTCTAGCATTCTCGGACTTGCTCCACCATTCTCTGGCTTGCTCCACCGTTCTTTGGCATGCTCAATCGTTCCCTGGCTTTCTCCATCTTTCCCTGGCTTGCTCCACCTTTCTCTTGTTTGCTTCACCTTTTTCTGACTCGCTCTACTATTTTGTGGCTTGCTCCACCATTCTCTGGCTTGCTCCACCGTTCTCTGGCTTGCTCCACCTTTTTCTGGCTTGCTTCACCTTTCTCTGGCTTGCTCCACCATTCTCTGGCTTGCTCCACTGTTCTGTGACTTGCTCCACCTTTCTCTAGCTTGCTCCATCTTTCTCTGGGTTGTTCTACCTTTCTCTGGCTTGCTCCACCGTTCTATGGCTTGCTCCACTATTATCTGGCTTTCTCAACCATTCTCTGGCTTTCTGGACCGTTCTCTGGCTTGCTCGACCGTTCCCTGGCTTGCTGCACCATTCTCTGGCTTGCTCCAACTTTCTCTGGCTTGCTCCACCATTCTCTGGTTTTCTACACCTTTCTCCAGCTTGCTCCACTGTTGATTGCCTTACTCCAGTGTTCTCTAGCTTGCCCCACTTTTGTCTTCCTTGATGTACCCATTTCCGGCTTGGTCTACTGTTCTCTCGCTTGCAGCGCAGTTCTCTGGCTTGCTCTACCATACTCTGGATTGCTCCATTGTTCTCTGGCTTGCTCCACCATTCTCTGGCTTGATCCACCATACTTTGGCGTGCTGCACTGTTCTGTGGATTGCTCCACCTTTCTCTAACTTGCTCCACATTTCTCTGGCATGCTCCACCTTTCTCTGGCCTGCTCCATGTTGCTCTGGCCTTCTCCACCTTTCTCTGGCATACTTCATCTTTGTCTGGCCTGCTCCACCTTTCTCTGGCCTACTCCACCTTTCTCTGGCTTGCTCAACCTTTCTCTGGCTTGCTTCACCTTTCTCTGCTTTGCTCCACCTTTCTCTGGCTTGCTGCACTGTTCTCTGGCTTGCTCCACCCATCTCTTGCTTGCTCCATTGTTCTCCTGCTTGCTCCACCATTCTCTAGCTTGCTCCACTGTTCTCCGGTTTGCTCCACCGTTCTCTGGCTTGCTTCACAACTATCTGACTTACTCCACTGTTCTCTGGATTGATCCACCGTTCTCTCGCTTGCTCCATTGTTCTCAGGCTTGCTCCACCTTTCTCTGGCTTGATCCACCTTTCTCTGGCCTGCTCCACCTTTTTTTGGAGCTCCACCGTTCTCTGGCTTGCTTCACCGTTATTTTGCTTTCTCCACCGTTCTCTGGCTTGCTCCACTGTTCTCTGCCTTGCTCCACCGTTCTCTGGTTTGCTTCACTTTTCTCTGGCCTGCTCCACTGTTCTCTGGCTTGCTCCACCGTTCCTTGCCTTGCTCCACCGTTCCCTGGTTTGCTCCGCTGTTCTCTGGCTGGCTCCACCGATCTGTGGCTTGCTCCTCCTGTCCCTGGCTTGCTCCACCGTTAACTGCCTTGCTCCACCATTCTTTCGGTTGCTCCACTGCTCTCTGGCCTGCTCCACCTTTCTTGGGCTTGCTCTACCTTTCTGTTGCTTGTTCCACCTTTCTCTGGCTTGCCCCACATTTCTTGGGCTTGCTCCACCTTGCTCTGGCTAGCTCCACCGTTGTCTGGCTTGCTCCATCTTTCTCTGGCTTGCTCGACCATTCTCTGGCTTCCTCCATATTCTCCTGGCTTGCTCCACCTTTCTCTGGCCCACTCCACCGTTATCTGGCTTGCTCCACCTTTCTCTGGCTTGCTCCACCGTTCTCATGCTTGCTTTACCTTTCTCTGGCTTGCCTCACCTTTCTCTGGCTTGCTCCATTGTTCTTGGACTTGCTCCATCGTTCTCTGGCTTGCTCCACCTTTCCCTGGCTTGCTCCATCTTCTCTGGCTTCATCCACCTTTCTCTGGCTTGCTGCACCTTCCCTTGACTTTCTCCACCTTTCTCTTGCTTGCTCCACCTTTTTGTGGCTTGCTCCACCTTTTTCTGGCGTGCTCCATCTTTTTCTGGCATGCTACACCGCTCTCTGGCTTGCTACAGATTTCTGTGACCTACTCCTCCTTTCTCTGGCTTGCTCCATCTTTCTGTGGCTTGCTCGACCTGTTCCTGACTTGCTCTACCTTTCTCCGGCTTGCTCCACCTTTCTCTGGCCTGCTCCAGTGTTCCCTGCTTTTCTTCACCATTCTCTGGCTTGCTCCACCTTTCCCTGGCCTGCTCCACCGTTCTATGGCTTGCTCCGCTGTTCTCTAGCTTGCTCCACCTTTGTCTTGCTTACTTCACCTTTCTCTGGTTTGCTCCACCTTTCTCAGGCTTGATCCACTGTTCTCTGGCTTGCTCCACCTTTCTCCGGCTTGCTCCACCTTTCTCATGTTTTCTCTACCATTCACAGACTTGCTCCACCATTCTTTACATTGCGCCACCTTTCCCTTGCTTGCTCCACCTTTCTCTGGCTTGCTCCACCTTCCTCTGGCTTGCTCCACCTTTCCCTGGCTTGCTCCACCTTACTCTAGCTTGCTCCACCAATGTTTGGCTTGCTCCACTTTTCTCTTGCTTGCTCCACCTTTCTCTGGCTTGCTCCACATTTCTCTGGCCTGTTCCAGCTTTCTTTGGCCTGTTACACCATTCTGTGCCTTGCTTTGCCTTTCTCTGGTTCGCTCCACCTTTCTCTGGCTTGTTCCACCGTTCTCGGACTTGCTCCACCGTTCTCTGACTTGCTACATATTTCCCTGACTTGCTCCATCTTCTCTGGCTTGCTCAATCTTACTCTGGCTTCCTCAACCTCCCTATGGCTAGCTCCTCCTTTCTCTGGCTTGCTCCACCTTTCTCTGGCTAGCCCCACCAATCTCTGGCCTCCTCCACCTTTCACTTTCTTGCTCCACCTTTCTCTAGCTTGATCTACCTTTCTCTGGTGTGCTCCACCTTCATCTGCCCTGCTACACTATTATCTGTCTTGCTCCACCGTTATCCTGCTTGCTCTACCTTTCCATGGCTTGCTCCAACCTTCTGTGGCTTACTCCAGCTTTCCCTGGCTTGCTTTATCTTTATCCAGCTTGCTCCACATTTCTCTGGCCTGCTCCACCGTTTTCTAGTTTGCTCCACTGTCTCTGGCTTGCTTTACCTTTCCCTGGCATGCTCCACCTTTCTCTGGCTTGCACCACCTTCCCCGGTTGGCTCCACCTTTCTCTGGCTTGCCCCACGTTTCACTTGCTTGCTCCACCTTTCTCTGGATTGCTCCCCCTTTCTCTGGCTTTCTCAACCGTTCTCTGGCTTGCTTCACATTTCCCTGGCTTACTCAACCTCTCCCTTACTTGTTCCACCCTCTCTGGCTTGAACCATCTTTCACTGGATTGCCCCACCCTTCTCTGGCTTGCTCCGCCTGTCTCAGGCTTGCTCCACCATACTCTGACTTGCTCCACCTTTCTCTGGCTTGCTCATATTGAAATGAGGAGCAACCTAAGAGGTCAGCATGAACCATAAAGCACTTGACACCGTTGGACGTTAAACCATTAACTTCATTAACCCCATGAACTCTGTATAGACAGGATCTGAAATATGGCCGCCACACTTGGCCAGATACTACAGAAAATGTGAGCTCAAGCGCCTTAGCCAAGGCCTTAGGCCGATTATGCATCTCTTCAACTTTCCACCAAGATGCTGCATGCGTGTTTTGGTGTACTACTTGTGAAGCTGACTAAAAATGAACTTACTACCTACTTGTACTGGTCAAAGCGGCAGGGGACACAGAACAGCGGGATGCTAATCAAGCCTAGGACCGTCCCGTACTGTAGTGTCTGACCTTCGGCAGGCACAGCCATATCGGATGCTGGTCCTAAAGCGTACTGATGTTGGCGGATCCCCAGCGCCCTCGGTGGCCGTTAACACAAGAGGAGCCAACACTCATACTCTTGGTGACTTAAACGGTGGTGATCCGCTTGTCGTGTCCAGCTGCAATCATCCACCGTGTGATTGACGGTAACAAAGATATTCAGCCCCTCTCAGCTTCTCTCATTGACACGAGAAAAGCTGTTGCTCGCACTCTCGGTCCATGGTCGATCACCGTCACATGTTCTCTTTGATAACAGTGTCATCCGATACTCGGTCACTGTTCATGTGTCTTCCACGACAAGCAGTTGAACAAGAAACTTGTGCTGTGATTGGTGTCCAGTTAAAGCAGAAATTATGCCACGCCAAGAGCAGAAAGTATGCCACTTTCTGCTTTTGACATTAGTTGTCAATCCGTTGGATGGAACTGAGATCTTAAACCAGCACAGTGAGGAAGAGACCTCTTTATGGGTGCCATTGATGCGGCCAGGATGGAGAGGGCCAATTCACAACAGCTCCAACGTTCACTGGCTTTCTCCACCTTTCCCTGGCTTGGTCCACATTTCTCTGGCTTGCTCCACCTTTCTCTCGCTTGCTCCACCATCCTTTGGCTTGCTCCACCTTTCTCAGGCTTGCTCCACCTTTCTCTGGCTTGCTCCACCCATCTCTGGCTTGCTCCACCTTTCTGCTGCTTGCTCCTCCTTTCTCTGGCTTCCTCCACCTTTCTCTTGCCTGATCCACCTTTCTCTGGCCTGCTACACCTTTCTATGGCTTGCTCCATTGTTCTGTGGCTTACACCGCCTTTCCCAGGCTTGCTTCATCTTTCCTTAGCTTGCTCCACCTTTCTCTGGCTTGCTTCACCTTTCTCTGGTCTGCTCCACCGTTCTTTGGTTTGCTCCACCGTTCTCTGGCTTGCTCCACCTTTCCTTGGCCTTCTCCACCTTTCTATGGCTTGTTCAACCTTTCCCTACTGGCTCCACCTTTCTTTGGCCTCCTCCACCTTTCCTTGGCTTGCTCCACCTTTCTCTAGCTTTCTTCACCTTTCTTTGGCTTGTTCCACCTTCCTCTGGCTTGCTTTACCGTTATCTGACTTGCTCTACCTTTCTTTGCCTTGCCCCACTTTTCTATGGCTTGCTCCACCTTTTTTTCTGGCTTGCTCCAGCTTTCTCTGGCGTGCTCCACCTTTCCCTGGCTTGCGCTACGTTTCCCTAGCTTGCTACATCGTTCTCTGGCTTACTCCACCGTTCTCTCGCATGTTCCACCTTTCTCTGGCTTGCTGTACCTTTCTCTGGCTTGCTCCACCTTTCCCTGGATTGCTCCACCTTTCTCTGGATTGTTGCACCTTTCTCAGGCTTGCTCAACCTTTCTTTGGCTTGCTCCACCGTTCTATGGCTTGCTCCACCTTTCTCTGGCTTGCTCCACTTTCCTCTAGCTTGCTCCATCGTTCTCTGGCATGATCCACTCTTCTCTGGCTTGCTCCTCTATTCTTTGGCTTGATCAACCCTTCCCTGACTTGCTCCACCTTCCCCTGGTTTGCTCCACCTTTCTATGGCTTGCTTCACCTTTCTCTGGCTTGCTCTACGGTTTTCTGGCTTGTTCCACCGTTCTCTGGATTTCTCTAACATTCTTTGGCTTGCTCCACCTTTCTCTGGCTTGCTCCACCATTCTCTGCCTTGCTCTACTGTTCTGTGGCTTGCTCCACCTTTATCTGGCTTACTCCATTTTGCTGTGGCTTGCTCCACCATTATCCGGCTTGCAACACTGTTCTCTTGCTTGCTCAACTGTTCTCTGGCTTGCGCCACCATTTGCTGGCTTTCTCCACCGTTCTCTGGCTTGCTTCACTGTTCTCTGGCTTGCTGCACCATTCTCTGGCTTGCTCCACCTTTTAGTGGCTTGATCCACTTTTCTCTGGCTTGCTCCACCTTTCTATGGCTTGCTCCACCATTATCTTCCTTGCTCCACTGTTCTCTGGCTTACTCCACTATTCTGTGGCTTGCTCCACCAATCTCTAGCTTGGTCCACCTTTGTCTGGCTTGCTCTACCCTTCTCTGGCTTGCTCCACCATTTTCTGGCTTGCTCCACCGTTCGTTGGCTTGCTCCACCATTCTCTGGCTTGCTCCACTGTTCTCTGGCTTACTCCACTATTCTGTGGCTTGCTCCACCAATCTCTAGCTTGGTCCACCTTTGTCTGGCTTGCTCTACCCTTCTCTGGCTTGCTCCACCATTTTCTGGCTTGCTCCACCGTTCGTTGGCTTGCTCCACCATTCTCTGGATTCCTCCACCGTTCTCTGGCTTGCTTCACCATTCTCTGGCTTGTTCAACCGTTCTCTGGCTTGTTGCACCGTTCTCTGACTTGCTCCACCTTTCTCTCGCTTGCTCCACCTTTCTCTGGCTTCCTCCACCGTTCTCTGGCTTGCTTCACCATTCTCTGGCTTGTTCAACCGTTCTCTGGCTTGTTGCACCGTTCTCTGACTTGCTCCACCTTTCTCTCGCTTGCTCCACCTTTCTCTAGCTTCCTCCACCGCTATCTGGCTTGCTCTGCCATTCTCTGTCTTGCTCCTCCTTTCTATTGCTTTCTCCACCTTTTGCTGGCTTGCTCCACCATTCTCTGGCTTGCTCCATTGTTCTCTGGCTCGCTCCACCGTTCTTTGGCTTGAGCCACCTTGCTCTCGCTTGCTCCACCGTTCCCTGACTTGCTCCACCATTCCCTGGCTTTCTCCACTGTTCTCTTGCTTGCTCCAATGTTCTCTCGATTAATCGATTGGTCTCTGGCTTGGTCTGCCTTTCTCTTGCTTGCCCCATCTTTCTCTGGCTTGCTCCTCAATTCTTTGACTTGCTCCACTATTTTTTGGCTTGCTCCACTTTTCCCTGACTTGCTCCACCTTTCTCTGGCTTGCTCCTCCATTCTCTGGCTTGCTCTACCCATCTCAGGCTTTCTCCACCGTTCTCTGGCTTTCTCCACCTTTCTCTATCTTGCTTCTCCTTTCTCTGGCTTGCTCAACTGGTCTCTGGCTTGCTCCACAGTTCTCTAACGTGCTCCAATGTTCTCTGGCTTGCTCCACTGTTCTCTCGCTTGCTCAACTATTCTCTGCATTGCTCCACTGTTCGCTCGCTTGCTCCATCGTTCTCTCACTTGATCCACCGTTCTTTGGCTTGCTCCACCGTTCTCTGGCTTGCTCCACCGTTATCTTGCTTGCTTGAGCATTCTCTCACTTGCTCCACCTTTCTCTAGCTTGCTCCACCTTTCTCTGGCCTGCTCCACCTTTCTTTGGCCTGCTCCATCTTTCTCTGGCCTGCTTCACCTCTCTGTGGCCAGTTCGACCTCTCTCTGGCCTGCTCCACCTCTCTCTTGCTTTCTCCACCTTTCGCTGGCTCGCTCCACCTTTTTCTGCTTTGCTCTACCTTCCTTTGGCTTGTCCCATCGTTCTCTGCTTTGCTCCATCGTTCTCTGGCTTGCTCCAACGTTCTTTCGCTTGCCACTGTTTGCTGGCTTGCTCCACTGTCCACTGGCTTACTCCACTCTTCTCTGGCTTGCTCCACCATTATCTTGACTGATCCACCATTATCTCGCTTGCTCCACTGTTCTCTGGATTGCTCCACCATTCTCTAGATTGCTCCACTGATGTTTGGATTGCTTCAACTTTCTCTGGCTTGCTACACCTTTCTCTGGCCTGCTCTACCTTTCTCTGGTTTGCTCCACAGATCTCTAGCTTGCTTCACCATTCTCTGGATTACTCTGCCGTTCGCTGGCTTGCTCCACCGTGCTCTGGCTTGATCCACTGTTCTCTGGCTTTCTCCACCATTCACTGCCTTGCTCCACTGTTATCTGGCTTGCTCCACCTTTCTCTGGCTTGCATAACCATTCTTTGGCTTGCTGCAACCGTCTCTGGCTTGCTTCACCTTTCCCTGGCTTGCTCCTCCTTTCTCTGCTTGCTCCACCGTTCTCAGGCTTTCTCCACCGTTCTTTGACTTGCTCCAATGTTCTATGGCTTGCTCTGTCGTTCTCTGGCTTGCTTCACTGTTCTCTGGCTTTCTTGACAGTTCTCTTACATGCTCTACCTTTCTCTGGCTTGCTCCACCTTTCTCCGGCCTGCTCCACCTTTCTCTGGCCTACTCCACCTTTTTCTGGCCTACGTCACCTTTCTATGGCCTGCTCCACCTTTTTCTGGCCTGCTCAAACTTTCTCTGGCTTGCTCCACCGTTCTCTGGCGTACGCCATTGTTCTCTGGCATGCTCCACTGTTCTCTGGCTTGCTCCACTGCTCTCTCGCTTGCTCAAACGTTCTCTGGCTTGGTCCACCATTATCTTGCTTGCTCCACTATTATCTGGCTTGCTCTACCGTTCTCTGGCTTGCTCCACTGCTCTCTGGCTTGGTCCACCTTTCTTTGGCGTCCTCCACCATTATCTTGCCTGCTCCACTTTTCTGTGGCTTGCTCCGCCGTTGTCTGGCTTGCTCCACCGTTCTCTGTCTTGCTCCACCGTTCTCTGGCTTGCTCCACTGTGCTCTGTCTTGCTACACTGTTCTCTAGCTTGGTCCACCATTCTCAGGCTTGCTCCACCGTTCTCTGTCTTCCTCAGCCGTTCTCTGGCTTGCTCTTCCATTCTCTTGTTTGCTCTACCGTTCAGTGGCTTGCTCCACTGTTCTCTAGCTTGCTGCACTGTTCTTTGGCTTGCTTCAGCTTTCACTTGCTTGTTCGACCTTTCTATGGCTTGTTCCACCGTTTTCTGGCTTGCTCCACTTTCATCTGGCTTGCTCCACCGTTCTATGCTTGCTCCACCATTCTCTGACTTGCTCCACCTTTCTCTGGCTTGTTTTACCTTTCTCTGGCCTGATCCACCTTTCTTTGGCCTGATTTACCTTTCTCTGGCTTGATCAACCTTTCACTGGCTTGCTTCACTGTTCTCTGGTTGCTCTACTGTTCTCTGGCTTGCTCCACTGTTCTCTGCCTTGCTCCACCTTTCTTTAGCATGCTCCACCTTTCTCTGGCCTGTTCCACCTTTCTTAGGCTTGCCCCACATTTATCGGGCTTGCTCCACCTTGCTCTGGCTTGCTCCACAATTATCTGGCTTGCTCCATCTTTCTCTGGCTTGCTCGACCATTCATTAGCTTACTCCATGTTTTCCTGGTTTGCTCCACCTTTCTCTGGCCAACTCCAGCATTCTCTGGCTTGCTCCACCTTTCTCTGGCTTGCTCCACCGTTCTCATGCTTGCTTTCCCTTTCTCTGGCTTGCCTCACCTTTCTCTGGCTTGCTCCATTGTTCTTGGACTTGCTCCATCGTTCTCTGGCTTGCTCCACCTTTCCCTGGCTTGCTCCATCTTCTCTGGCTTGATCCACCTTTCTCTGGCTTGCTCCACCTTCCTTTGACTTGCTCCACCTTTCTCTTGCTTGCTCCACCTTTTTGTGGCTTGCTCCAACTTTTTCTGGCCTGCTCCATCTTTTTCTGGCCTGCTGCACTGTTCTCTGGCTTGCTACACGTTTCTATGACCTACTCCACCTTTCTCTGGCTTGCTCCATCGTTATGTGGCTTGCTCCACCTGTTCTCGGCTTGCTACACCTTTCTCCAGCTTTCTCCACCTTTCTCTAGTCTGCTGCACTGTACTCTGGTTTTCTCCACCGTTCTCTGGCTTGCTCCACCTTTCCCTGGATTGCTCCACCTTTCTCTGGCTTGTTGCACCTTTATCAGGCTTGCTCCACCTTTCTCTGGCTTGCTCCACCGTTCTATGGCTTGCTCCACCTTTCTCTGGCTTGCTTCACTTTCCTCCAGCTTGCTCCATCGTTCTCTGGCATCCTCCACTGTTCTCTGGATTGCTCCTCTGTTCTCTGGCTTGCTCAGCCGTTCCTTGGCTTGCTCCACCTTCCCCTCGTTTGCTCCACCTTTCCCTTGCTTGCTTCACCTTTCTCTGGCTTGTTCTACGGTTTTCTGGCTTGCTCCACTGTTCTCTGGCTTGCTCTAACATTCTCTGGCTTGCTCTACCTTTCTCTGGCATGCCCCACCATTCTCTGCCTTGCTCTACTGTTCTGTGGCTTGCTCCACATTTATCTGGCTTACTCCATTTTTCCGTGGCTTGCTCAACCATTATCCAGCTTGCAACACCGTTCTCTGACTTGCTCAACTGTTTTCTGGCTTGCGCCACCATTTGCTGGCCTTCTCTACCGTTCTCTGGCTTGCTTCACTGTTCTCTGGCTTACTGCACCATTCTCTGGCTTGCTCCACCTTTCACTGGCTTGATCCACGATTCTGTGGCTTGCTCCACCTTTCTACGGCTTGCTCCAACATTCTCTTCCTTGCTCCACTGTTCTCTGGCTTACTCCACCGTTCTGTGGCTTGCTCCACCAATCTCTAGCTTTGTCCACCTTTGTCTGGCCTGCTCTACCCTTCTCTGGCTTGCTCCACCATTCTCTGGCTTGCTCCACCGTTCTTTGGCTTGCCCCACCATTCTCTGTATTCCTCCACAGTTATCTGGCTTGCTTCACCATCCTTTTGCTTGTTGAACCGTTCTCTGGCTTGTTGCACTGTTCTCTGACTTGCTCCACCTTTCTCTGGCTTGCACCACCTTTCTTTGGCTTCCTCCACCGTTATCTGGCTTGCTCCACCATTCTATGTCTTGCTCCTCCTTTCTATCGCTTGCTCCACCTTTCGCTTGCTTGCTCCACCATTCTCTGGCTTGCTACACCGTTCTCTGGCTCGCTCCACCGTTCTCTGGCTTGATCCACCTTGCTCTGGCTTGCTCCAACATTCTCTGACTTGCTCCACCATTCCCTGGCTTGCTCGAGTGTTCTCTTGCTTGCTCCACTGTTCTCTGGATTACTCCATTGGTCTCTGGCTTGGTCCACCTTTCTGTTGCTTGCTCCACCTTTGACTGACTTGCTCCACAATTCTTTGACTTTCTCTCCTGTATTTTGGCTTGCTCCACCTTTCTCTGGCTTGCTCCAACTTTCTCTGGCTTGCTCCTCCATTCTCTGGCTTGCTCTACCCATCTCAGGCTTGCTCCACCGTTCTATGGCTTGCTCCATCTTTCTCTATCTTGCTCCTTCTTTCTCTGGCTTGCTCAACCGGTCTCTGGCTTCTTCCACAGTTCTCTGACTTGCTCCAATGTTCTCTGGCTTGCTCCACTCTTATCTTGCTTGCTGAATGTTCGCTGGATTGCTCCACAGTTCTCTGGATTACTCCACCTCTCTCTTGCTTGCTCCACCTTTCTCTGGCTCGCTCCACCTTTCTCTGCTTTGCTCTACCTTCCTCTGGCTTGTCCCATTGTTCTCTGGCTTGCTCCATTGTTCTCTGGCTTGCTCCACCGTTCTCTTGCTTGCTCCACTATTTGTTGGCTTGCTCCACTGTCCTCTGGCTTACTCCACTGTTCTCTGGCTTGCCTCACCATTTTCTTGCTTGCTCCACCATTATCTTGCTTGCTCCACTGTTCTCTGGATTGCTCCACCATTCTCTAGATTGCTCCACTGTTCTTGGGCTTGCTCCAACTTTCTCTGGCTTGCTCCACCTTTCTCTTGCCTGCTCTACCTTTCTCTGATTGGCTCCACCAATCTCTGGCTTGCTTCACCATTCTCTGGATTACTCTGCAGTTCGCTGGCTTGTTCCACCGTGCTCTGGCTTGCTTCACTGTTCTGTGGCTTTCTCCACCATTATCTGCCTTGCTCCACTGTTCTCTGGCTTGCTTCACCTTTCTCTGGCTTGCTTCACCATTCCCTGGCTTGCTCCAACTGTCTTTGGCTTGCTCCACCGTTCTTTGGCTTGCTCCACCTTTCCCTCGCTCGAACCTCCTTTCTCAGCTTGCTCCACTGTTCTCAGGCTTTCTCCTCCGTTCTCTGACCTGCTCCAATGTTCTCTGGCTTGCTCTACGGTTCTCTGGCTTGCTTAACTGTTCTCTGGCCTTCTTGACCGTTCTCTTACATGCTCTACCTTTCTCTGGCTTGTTCCACCTTTCTCTGGCCTGCTCCACCTTTCTCTCGCCTACTCTACCTTTTTCTGGCCTGCTTCACCTTTCTCTGGCCTGCTCTACCTTTTTCTGGCCTGCTCCAACTTTCTCTGGCTTACTTCACCGTTCTCTGGCGTGCTCTATCATTCTCTGGCATGCTCCACCATTCCCTGGCTTGCTTCACTGCTCTCTCGCTTGCTCAAACATTCTCTGGCTTGCTCCACCATTATCTGGCTTGCTCCACTGTTATCTGGCTTGCTGGACCGTTCTTTGGCTTGCTCCACTGCACTCTGGCTTGGTCCACATTTCTCTGGCGTCTTCCACCTTTATCTCGCCCGCTCGTCCTTTCTCTGGCTTGCTCCGCCATTGTCTGGCTTGCTCCACCATTCTCTGGCTTCCTCCACCGTTCTCTGGCTTGCTCCACCGTGCTTCGTCTTTCTCGACCGTCATCTGGCTTGCTCCACCATTCTCTGGCTTGCTCCACCGTTCTCTGTCTTCCTCAACCGTTCTCTGGCTTGTTCTTCCATTCTCTGGCTTGCTCGACCGTTCTCTGGCTTGCTCCACTGTCCTCTAGCTTGTTCCACTGTTCTTTGGCTTGCTTCACCTTTCACTGGCTTGCTCCACCTTTCTCTGGCTTGTTCCACCGTTCTCTGACTTGCTCCATTTTTCTCTGGCTTGCTCCACTTTCATCTGGCTTGCTCCACCGTTCTATGGCTTGCTTCACCATTCTCTGACTTGCTCCACCTTTCACTGGGTTGCTTTACCTTTCTCTGACCTGATCCACCTTTCTCTGGCCTGCTCCACCTTTCTCTGGCTTCCTCCACCAGTCTCTGGCTTGCTCTACCTTTCTCTGCTTTGCTCCACCTTTCTCTGGCTTTCTCCACTGTTCTCTTGCTTGCTCCACCATTCTCTGGCTTTCTCCAAGGTTTTCTGGCTTGCCTCACTGTTCTCTGGCTTGCTCCACTGTTCTCTGGCTTGCTCCACCTTTCTTTGGATTGCGCCACCTTTCTCTGGCTTGTTCCACCTTTCTCAGGCTTGCCCCACATTTCTCGGGCTTGCTCCACCTTGCTCTGGCTTGCTCCACCGTTATCTGGCTTGCTCCACCGTTATCTGGCTTGCTCCACCGTTCTCTGGCTTGCTTGACCATTCTCTGGCTTGCTCCATTTTCTCCTCGCTTGCTTAACCTTTCTCTGGCTTACTCCACCGTTCTCTCGCTTGCGCCACCTATCTCTGGCTTGCTCCACCGTTCTCATGCTTGCTTTACCTTTCTCTGGCTTGCCTTACCTTTCTCTGGCTTGCTCCATTGTTCTCAGACTTGCTCTATCGTTCTATGGCTTGCTCCACCTTTCTCTGGCCTGCTCCATCTTCTCTGGTTTGATCCACCTTTCTCTGGCTTGCTCCACCTTCCTTTGACTTACTCCACCTTTCTCTTGCTTGCTCCACCTTTTTGTGGCTTGCTCCACCTTTCACAGGCCTGCTCCATCTTTTGCTGTCCTGCTACACCGTACTCTAGCTTGCTACACGTTTCTCTGACCTACTTCACCTTTCTCTGGCTTGCTCCATCTTTCTGTGGCTTGCTCCACCTGTTCGTGGCTTGCTCCACCTTTCTCTGGCTTGCTCCACCTTTCTCTGGCCTGCTCCACTGTTCTCTCATTGTCTCCACCGTTCTCTGGCTTTCTCCACCTTGCCCTGGCCTTCTCCACCGTTCCCTGGATTGCTCCGCAGTTCTATAGCTTGCTCCACCTTTGGCTTGCTTACCCCACCTTTCTCTGGCTTGCTCCACCTTTCTCTGGCTTGGTCCACCGCTCTCTGGCTTGCTCCACCTTTCTCTAGCTTGCTCCACCTTTCTCTGGCTTACACGACCGTTCACAGACTTGCTCCACCGATCTCTGGCTTGCTCCACCTTTCCCTTGCTTCCTCCACCTTTCTCTGGCTTGCTCCACCTCTCTCTGGCTTGCTCCGCCTTCCTCTGGCTTTCTCCACTTTTCCCTGGCTTGCTCCACCTTTCTCTGGCTTGCTCCACTGATGTTTGGCTTGCTCAACTTTTCTCTTTCTTGCTCCACATTTCTCTGGCTTGCTGCACATTTCTCTGGCCTGCTCCACCTTTCTCTGGCCTGCTACACCATTCTCGGACATGCTCCACTGTTCTCTGACTTACTCCACATTTCCCTGGCTTGCTCCATCTTCTCTCGCTTGCTCTATCTTACTCTGGCTTGCTCCACCTTCCTCTGGCTTGCTCCACCTTTCTCTGGATTGCTCCACATTTCTCTGGATAGCCCCACCAATCTCTGGCTTCCTCCACCTTTCTCTTGCTTGCTCCACCTTTCTCTAGCTTGATCTACCTTTCTCTGGCGTGCTCCATCTTCATCTGCCCTGCTACACTATTATCTGTCTTGCTCCACCAATATGTTGCTTGCTCTACCTTTCCCTGGCTTGCTCCACCCTTCTCTGGCTTGCTCCACTGTTATCTGGTTTGCTCGACCGTTCTTTGGCTTGCTCCACTGCACTCTGGCTTGGTCCAACTTTCTTTGGCGTCTTCCACCTTTATCACGCCTGCTCGTCCTTTCTCTGGCTTGCTCCGCCGTTTTCTGGCTTGCTCCACCGTTCTCTGGCTTCCTCCACCGTTCTCTGGCTTGCTCCACCGTGCTCTGTCTTTTTCCACCGTCATCTGGCTTGCTCCACCATTATCTGGCTTGCTCCACCGTTCTCCGTCTTCCTCAACCGTTCTCTGGCTTGTTCTTCCATTCTCTGGCTCGCTCCACCGTTCTCTTGCTTGCTCCACTGTCCTCTAGCTTGCTCCACTGTTCTTTGGCTTGCTTCACCTTTCACTGGCTTGCTCCACCTTTCTCTGGCTTGTTCCACCGTCCTCTGACTTGCTCCACTTTTCTCTGGCTTGCTCCACTTTCATTTGGCTTGCTCCACCGTTCTATGGCTTGCTCCACCATTCTCTGACTTGCTCCACCTTTCACTGGCTTGCTTTACCTTTCTCTGGCCTGATCCACCTTTCTCTGGCCTGCTCCACCTTTATCTGGCTTCCCCCACCAGTCTCTGGCTTGCTCTACCTTTCTCTGCTTTGCTCCACCTTTCTCTGACTTCCTCGACCGTTCTCTTGCTTGCTCCACCGTTCTCTGGCTTTCTCCAAGGTTCTCTGGCTTGCCTCACTGTTCTCTGGCTTGGTCCACTGTTCTCTGGTCTGCTCCTCCTTTCTTTGGATTGCGCCACCTTTCTCTGTCTTGTTCCACCTTTCTCAGGCTTGCCCCACATTTCTCCGGCTTGCTCCACCTTGCTCTGGCTTGCTCCACCGTTATCTCGCTTGCTCCATCTTTCTCTTGCTTGCTCGACCATTCTCTAGCTTGCTCCATATTTTCCTCGCTTGCTCCACCTTTCTCTGGCCAACTCCACCGTTCTCTCGCTTGCTCCACCTATCTCTGGCTTGCTCCACCGTTCTCATGCTTGCTTAACCTTTCCCTGGCTTGCCTCACCTTTCTCTGGCTTGCTCCATTGTTCTCAGACTTGCTCTATCGTTCTCTGGCTTGCTCCACCTTTCTCTGGCCTGCTCCATCTTCTTTGGCTTGATCCACCTTTCTCTGGCTTGCTCCACCTTCATTTGACTTGCTCCACCTTTCTCTTGCTTGCTCCACCTTTTTGTGGCTTGCTCCACCTTTTACAGGCCTGCTCCATCTTTTGCTGGCCTGCTACACCGTTCTCTGGCTTGCTACACGTTTCTCTGACCTACTTCACCTTTCTCTGGCTTGCTCCATCTTTCTGTGGCTTGCTCCACCTGTTCGTAGCTTGCTCCACCTTTCTCTGGCTTGCTCCACCTTCCTCTGGCCTGCTCCACTGTTCTCTTGTTGTCTCCACCGTTCTCTGGCTTTCTCCACCTTGCCCTGGCCTGCTCCACCGTTCCCTGGATTGCTCCACAGTTCTATAGCTTGCTCCACCTTTGGCTTGCTTACCCCACCTTTCTCTGGCTTGCTCCACCTTTCTCTGGCTTGGTCCACCGCTCTCTGGCTTGCTCCACCTTTCTCTAGCTTCCTCCACCTTTCTCTGGCTTACACGATCGTTCACAGACTTGCTCCACCATTCTCTGGCTTGCTCCACGTTTCCCTTGCTTGCTCCACCTTTCTCTGGCTTGCTCCACCTCTCTCTGGCTTGCTCCACCTTCCTCTGGCTTTCTCCACCTTTCCCTGGCTTGCTCCACCTTTCTGTGGCTTGCTCCACCGATGTTTGGCTTGCTCAACTTCTCTCTTTCTTGCTCCACATTTCTCTGGCTTGCTCCACGTTTCTCTGGCCTGCTCCACCTTTCTCTGGCCTGCTACATCGTTCTTGGACATGCTCCACCGTTCTCTGACTTGCTCCACATTTCCCTGGCTTGCTCCATTTTTCCTGGCTTGCTCCATCTTACTGTGGCTTGCTCCACCTTCCTCTGGCTTGCTCCACCTTTCTCCGGATTGCTCCACATTTCTGTGGCTAGCCCCACCAATCTCTGGCTTCCTCCACCTTTCTCTTGATTACTCCACCTTTCTCTAGCTTGATCTACCTTTCTCTGGCGTGCTCCATCTTCATCTGCCCTGCTACACTATTATCTGTCTTGCTCCACCAATATCTTGCTTGCTCTACCTTTCCCTGGCTTGCTGCACCCTTCTCTGGCTTGCTCCACCTTTCCCTGGCTTGCTCCACCTTTTTCCAGCTTGCCCTACATTTTTCCAGCCTATTCCACCGTTTTCTGGTTTGCTCCACTGTTATCTGGCTTGCTTTACCTTTCCCTGGCATGCTCCACGTTTCTTTGGCCCGCACCACCTTCCCCGGTTGTCTCCATCTTTCTCTAGCTTCCTCCACCTTTTTTTGGCTTCCTCCACCTTTCTCTGTGGAGCAGGCCACAAAAAGGCGGAGCAAGCCATAGAACAGTGAAGCAATCCAGAGGAAGGCGGAGCAAGCCATTACATTGTGGAGAAAGCCAGAGAAAGATGGGGCAAGCCAGAGAATAGTGGAGCAAGCCAGAGAATGGTGGAGAAAGCAAGAGAACACTAGAGCAAGCCAGAGAAATATGGAGCAAGCTAGAGAAAGGTGGAGAATGCCAGAGAAAGATCGAGGAAGCGAGAGAAATACTGAGCAAGCCAGAGAACAGTGAGCAAGCCAGAGAAAGGAGGAGCAAACCAGAGAAAGGTGGAGCAGGCCACAAAAAGGTGGAGCAAGCCATAGAACAGTGAAGCAATCCGGAGGAAGGCAGAGCAAGCCATTACATTGTGGAGCAAGCGAGAGAAAGATGGAGCAAGCCAGAGAATAGTGGAGCATGCCAGAGAATGGTGGAGCAAGCAAGAGAACACTAGAGCAAGCCAGAGAAAGATGGAGCAAGCTAGAGAAAGGTGGAGAATGCCAGAGAAAGATGGAGGAAGCAAGAGAAATATTGAGCAAGCCAGAGAACAGTGAGCAAGCCAGAGAAAGGAGGAGCAAGCCAGAGAAAGGTGGAGTAAGCCTGAGAAAGGTGGAGCAAGCCAAGGAAAGGTGGAGCAAGCCAAAGAAAGGGGCAGCAAGCCAGAGAAAGGTGGAGCAAGCAAGAGAAAGGTGGAGCAAGCCAAAGAAAGGTGGAGCAATCCAGAGAATGTTGGAGCAAGCTAGAGAACAGCGGAGCAAGTCAGAGAATGGCGGAGCAAGCCAGATAACGGTGGAGAAAGCCAAGGATAGGTGGAGCAAACCACAGAAAGACGGAGCAAGCCAGAGAACAGTGGAGCAAGCCAGAGAACGGTGAGGCAAGTCAGAGTACAGTGGAGCAAGCCTATGAATGGTGGAGCAAGTGAGAGAACGGTGAAATGAGACACAGAAAGTTGGAGCAAGCCAGAGAAAGGTGGGGCAAGCCAGAGAAAGGTGAAGCAAGCCAAGGATCGGTGGAGCAAGCCAGAGAACGGTGGAGCAGGCCAGACAAAGGTGGAGCTGGCCAGAGAAAGATGGAGCAAAGCAGAGAAAGGTGGAGCAAGCCATAGAAAGGTGGGGCAAGCTAGAGAGAGGTGGAGCAATCCGGAGAAATACGGAGCAAGCCAGGGAAAGGTGGAGAAGGCAAAAGAAAGGTGGAGCATGCTAGGGAAAGGTGGAGCAAG
Organism: Penium margaritaceum; assembly: GCA_023375785.1. Lineage (NCBI taxonomy): Eukaryota > Viridiplantae > Streptophyta > Zygnematophyceae > Desmidiales > Peniaceae > Penium > Penium margaritaceum. Next base: position 285,915 of record SZWC01000079.1, read on the forward strand.
CCATAGAAAAGTAGAGCAAGCCCAGGAAAGGTGGAGCAAGCCAGGAAAAGGTAAAGCAAGCCAGGGAATGGTGGAGCAAGCCAGAGAAAGTTGGAGCAAGCCAGGGAAAGGTGGAACAAGCCAGAGAAAGGTAGAGCAAGTCAGAGAATAGTGGAGCAATCATGAAACGGTGGAACAAGCCAGAGAACGGTGGAGCAAGCCATAGGAAGGTCGAGCAGCCAGGGAAACGTGGAGCAAGCCAGGGAAAGGTGGAGTAAGCCAGAGAAAGGTGGAGCAAGTCCAAAAACAATGGAGCAAGCCAGAGAACGGTGGAGCAAGCCAGAGAAGGGTGGAGCAAGCCAGAGAACAATGGAGCAATGCAAAAAAAAAGTAGAGCAAGCTAGAGAAAAGTGGAGCAAGCCAGAGAAAGGTGGAGTAACCCAGAGAAAGGTGGAGCAAGCCAGAGCGATTTGGAGTAAGCCAAAGAAATGTGGAGCGGGCCAGAGAAAGGTGGAGCAGGCCAGAGAATGGTGGAGCAAGCTAGTGAAAGGTGGAGCAAGCCGAAAATTGATGGAGCAATCCAGAGGAAGGTGGAGCAAGCCATAAAATGGAGGAGCAAGCCAGAGAATGATGGAGCAAGCTAGAGAACAGTGGAGCATGCCAGAGAACAGTAGAGCAATCCAGAGAACGGTGGAGCAAGCCAAAGAAAGGTAGAGCAAGCCAGAGAACGGTGGAGCAAGCCAGAGATTGGTGGAGCAAGCTAAAGAACAGTGGAACAAGCCAGAGAACAGTGGAGCAAGCTAGAAAAAGGTAGAGCATGCCAGCAAAAGGTAGAGCAAGCCAGAGAAAGGTGGAGCAAGCCAGAGAAAGGTGGAGCAAGCCAGATACATGTGGATAAAGCAAGAGAAAGTTGGAGCAAGCCAGGGAAAGGTGAAGCATGCCAGCAAAAGGTGGAGCAAGCTAAAGAATGGTGGAGCAAGCCACGGAGAGGTGGATCAAGCCATAGAAAGGTGGAGCAAGGCAGAGAAAGGCTGAGCAAGCCAGGGAAATGTGGAGCAAGCCAGAGAAAGTTGGAGCAAGCCAGAGAACGGTGGAGCAAGCAAGAGAAATGTGAAGTAAGCCAGAGAAAGTTGGAGCAAGACAGAGAAAGGTGTAGCAAGCCAGAGAAAGGTGGAGAAAACCAGAGAAAGTTGGATCAGGCCAGAGAAAGGTGGAGCAAGCCAGGGACAGGTGGAACAAGGTAGATAAAGGTGGTTAAAGCTTGAGCAATCTAGAGAAAGGTGGACCAACCCAGAGAAAGGTGGAGGAAGCCAGGGAAAGGCGGAGGAAGCCAGAGAAAGGTGGAGCCGGCCAGAGAAACTTGGAGCAGTCCAGGGAAAGGTGGCGCAAGCCAAAGAAAGGTGTAGAAAGCCAAAGAACGCCGGACCAACCCAGAGAAAGGTGGAGCAAGCCAGAAAACGCTAGAGCAAGCACGAGAAAGGTGGTACAAGCCAAAGAAAGATGGAGCAAGCCAGAGAAAGGCGAAGCAAGCTAGAGAACGGTGGAGCAAGCGAGTTCTAAGTGGAGCAAGCCGGAGAAAGGTGGAGCAAGCCAAAGAACGGTGGAGCAAGCAAGACAACAGCGGAGAAAGCTAGGGAACGGTGGAGCAATCCAGAGAACGGTGGATCATGCCAAAGAAAGGTGGGAAAAGCCAGAGAATGGAGGAGCAAGCCAGCGAATGTAGGAGTAAGTCAGAGAAAGGTGGAGCTGGCCACAGAAATGTCGAGCAATCCAGGAAAAGGCGGAGCAAGCCATAAGAGGTGGAGCAAGCTAGAGAAAGGTGGAGCAAGTTAGAGAAAGGTGAGCAAGCCATAGAACGGTGGAGCAAGCCAGAGAAAGGTGGAGCAAGCCAGGAACAGGTGGAGTAAGCCAGAGAAGGGTAGAGCAGGCGAGAGAAAGGTTGAGAAAGCCAGAGAAAGATGGAGTAAGTCGGAGAAAGGTGGAGTCGGCCACGTAAACGTGGAGCAGTCCAGGGATAGGTCGAGCAAGCCTGAGAAAGATAGAGCAAGCCAGAGAAAGGTGGAGCAAGCCAGACAAAGGTGAAGCAAGCAAGAGAACGGTGGAGCAAGCGAGAGAAAGGTGGAGGAAGCCAAAGAAATGTGGAGCAAGCCAGGGACAGGTGGAGCAAGCTAGAGAAGGGTTAAGCAGGCAAGACAAAGGTTGAGCAAGCCAGAGAAAGGTGGAGTAAGTCAGAAAAAGGTGGAGCCGGCCACATAATCGTGGAGCAATCCAGGGATAGATGGAGCAAGCCAGAGAGAGATAGAGCAAGCCAAACAAAGGTGGAGCAAGCCAGACCAAGGTGAAGTAAGCCAGAGAAAGACGGAGCAAGCCAGGGAAAAGGTGGAGGAAGCGAGGAAAAGGTGGAGCAAGCCAGAGACATATGGAGCAAGCTAGAGAACGCTGGAGCAATCCATAGAAGGGCGGCGTAAGCCAGAGAAGGGTGGAGCAAGCTAGAGAAAGGTGGAGCAAGCGAGAGAAAGGTAGAGCAAGCCAGCAAAAGGTGGAGCAATCCATAGAAAGGTGGAGCAATCCAGAGAAAGGTGGAGCAAACCAAAGAGAGGTGGAGCAAGGCAAAGTATGATGGAGCAAGGCAGAGAATGGTAGAACAAGTCAGAGAACGGTAGAGCAAGCCAGAGAACGGTGGAGCAAGCCAGAGAAATGCGGAGCAAGCAAGAGAAGTTTGGAGCAAGCCAAAGAAAGGTGGAGCAAGAGAGAGAAAGGTGGACCTGGCCAGAGAAAGGTGGAGCAGGCCAGAGAACGGTGTTGGAATCCAGAGGAAAGTGGAGCAAGCCATAAAATGGAGGAGCAAGCCAGGGAATGATGGATTAAGCCAGAGAACAGTGGAGCATGCCAGAGAACGGTGGAGCAAGTCAGAGAACGGTGGAGAAAACCAAAGAAAGGCGGAGCAACCAAGACAACGGAGGAGCAAGCCAGAGAACAGTGGAGCAAGCTAGAGTACGGTGGAGTAAGCAAGAGAACGGTGGAGCAAGTCAAAGAAAGGTTGAGCAATCCAGAGAATGGTGGAGCAAGCCATAGAAAGGTGGAGCAAGCTAGAGAACGGTGGAGCAAGCCAGAGACCGGTCGAGCTGGCCAGAGAAAGGTGAAGCAGGCCAGAAAAAGGTGCAGCAAGCCAGAGAAAGGTGGAGCAAACCAGAGAAAGGTGGAGCAAGCCAGAGAAAGGTGGAGCAAGCCAGAGAAAGGTGGAGCAAGCCAGAGAATGTTGGAGCAAGCCAGAGAACGGTGGAGCAAGCCAGAGAATGGTGGAACAAGCCAGATAATAGTGGAGCAAGCCAACGAAAGGTGGAACAAACCAGAGAAAGGTGAAGCAAGCCAGAGGACGGTGGAGCAAGCCTGAGAACTGTGGAGCAACCCATAGTACGGAAAAGCAAGCCAGAGAATGGTGGAGCAAGCCAGAGAACAGTGGAGCAAGACACAAAAAACATAATCAAGCTAGAGAAAGATGGGGCACGCAAGAGAAAGGTGAAGCAAGGCAGAGAACCTTAAAGCAAGGCAGAGAACGATGGAGCAAGCTAGAGACTGGTGGAGCACACCAGAAAAAAATGTAGCATGCCAAAGAAAGGTGGAGCAAGCGAGAGAAAGGTTGAGCAAGCCAGAGAAAGGTGGAGCATGCCAGAGAAAGGTGGAGCGAGCCAGAGGAAGGTGGAGAAAGCCAGAGAAAGGCGGAGCAAAGCAGAGAAAGGTGGAGGAATCCATAGAAAGGGGGAGCAAGCCAGAGAGAGGTGGAGCAAGCCAGAGAAAGGTGGAGCAAAACAAGGAAAGGTGGAGCAAGCCAGAGAAAGGTGGAGCAAGCCAGGGAAAGGTGGAGCAGGCCAGAGAAAGGTGGAGCAAAACAAGGAAAGGTGGAGCAAGCCAGAGAAAGGTGGAGCAAGCCAGGGAAAGGTGGAGCAGGCTAGAGAAAGGTGGAGCAAGCAAGATAATGGTGGAGCAAGCTAGAGAATGGTTGAGCAAGCCAGAGAAAGGGGGAGCAAGCCAGAGAATGGTAGAGAAAGCTGGAGAAAGGTGGAGCAGGCCAGAAAAAGGCGGAACAAGCCACAAAAAGGTGGAGCAAGCTAGAGGAAGACGGAGCAAGCCAGAAAAGGTAGAGCAAGCCAGAGAAAGGTGGAGCAAGCTCGAGAATGTCGGAGCAAGCCAGGGAAAGGTGGACAAAGCCAGAGAAAGCTACATAAAGTCATTGAGCGGTGGAGCAAGCCAGTGAACGGTGGAGCACGCAAATAAAAGGTGGAACAAGCCAGGGAGAGGTAGAGCAAGCCAGAGAAATATGGGGCAAGCCAGAGAAAGTTAGAGCAAGGCAGGAAAAGGTGGAGCAAGCCAGAGAAATGTGGAGCAAGTGAGAGAACGGTTGAGCAAGCCAGGGACAGGTGGAGCAAGTGAGAGAAAGGTGGTGCAAGCCAGATAACGGTGGAGCAATCTAGAGCATGGTGGAGCAAGCCATAGAAAGGTGGAGCAAGCCAAAGAAAGGTGGATCAAGCCAGAGAAAGGTGGAGCAAGCCACAGAAAGGTGTATTTAGCTAAAGAAACATGGAGCAAGTAAGAGAAAGGTGGACGAGCCAGAGAACGGTTGACCAGGCCGGAGAAAGGTGGAGACAGCCAGAGAAAAGTAGAGCAGGTCAAAGAAAAGAGGAGCAAGCCAGGGAGAGGGGGAGCAAGCCAGAGAAAGGTGGAGCAAGTCCGAGAACGCTGGAGCAAGCCAGAAAAAGGGAAAGGAAGCCAGAGAAAGGTGGAGCAAGCCAGAGAATGGTGGAGCAATCCAGGGAAAGGTGGAGCAAGCCAGAGGAAGGTGGAGCAAGCCAGAGAAAGGTGGAGGAAGCCAGAGAAAGATGGAGCAAGCCAGAGACAGGTGGAGCAAGCTAGGGAAAGCTGGAGCAAGCCAGAGAAAGGTGGAGCAAGCCAGTGAAAGGTGGAGCAAGCCAGAAAAAGGTGGAGCAAGCCAGAGAAAGGTGGAGCAAGCCACAGAAAGGTTGAGCAAGCCAGGGAATGGTGGAGAAAGCAAAAGAAAGGTGGTGCAATCCAGAAAAAAATGGAGCAAGTAAGGAAAAGGTGGAGCAAGCCAAAGAAAGATGGAGCAATCCAGGGAAAGATGGAGCAGGCCAGAGAAAGGTGGAGCAAGCTAGAGAAAGGTGGAGCAAGCCACGAAAGGTGGAGCAACCCAGATAAAAGTAGAGCAGGTCAGAGAGCAGTGGCGCTAGCCAGAGAAAAGTGGAGCAAGGCAGAGAACGTTGGAGCAATCCAGAGGAAGGTGGAGCAAGCCAGATAAAGATGGAGCAAGCCAGAGAAATGTGGACCAAGCGAGAGAAAGGTGGAGTAAGCCACAGAAAGGTGGAGCAAGCCAGGGAACGGTGGAGCAAGCCAGAGAAAGTTGGAGCAAGCCAAAGAGAGGTGGAGGAAGCCAGAGAAATGTAGAGAAAACCAGAGAATGGTGGAGCAAGCCAGAGAAAGGTGGAGCAAGCTAGGGAAAGGTGGAGTAAGCCAGAGAAAGGTGGAGCAAGCCAGAGAAAGGTGGAGCAAGCCATAGAAATGTGGATCAAGCCAGGGAAAGGTTAAGCAAGCTAGAGAAAGGTGGAGCAGGCCAGGGAAAGGTGGAACAATCCAGGAAAAGGTGGCGCAAACCTGAGAAGGGTGAAGCAAGCTAGAGAACGCTGGAGCAAGCTAGAGAAAGGTGGAGCAAGCCTGATAACCGTCCAGCAAGCCAGAGAAGGGTGGAGCAAGCCAGAGAAAGGTGGAGCAAGTCAGAGAACGGTGGAGCAAGCCAGATAATGTTGGAGGAAGCAAGAGGAAGGTGGAACAAGCCAAGGAAATGCGGAGCAAGACAGACAAAGATAGAGCAATCCAGGGAAAGGTGGAGCAAGCCAGCAAAAGGTGGAGCAAGCCCGAGAAAGGAGTAGCAGGCCAGGGAATGGTGGAGCAAGCCATAGAAAGGTGGAGCAAGACAGAGAACGGTGGAGCAAGCCAGAGAAAAGTGGAGCAAGCCAAGAAAGTTGGAGTTAGCCAGGGAAAGGGGGAGCAAGCCAGAGAAAGGTGGAGCAAGCCAGGGAAAGGTGGAGCAGGCCTGAGAAAAATGGAGCAAGCCAGCAAAATATGGAGCAAGCCAGAGAAAGGTGAAGCAAGCCAGAGTGAATTGGAGCAGGTCGGATAATGATGGAGCAAGCCAGAGAAAAGTGGAGCAAGCCAGAGAACGGTGGAGCAATCCACAGGAAAGTAGAGCAATCCAGATGAAGGTGGAGCAAGCAAGAGAAACAAGGAGATATCCAGAGAAACTAGGAGCAATACGGAGAACGGTGGAGCAAGCCAGAGAAAGGGGGAGCAAGCCAGAGAAAGGTGAAGCAAGCCAGAGTGAATTGGAGCAGGTCGGATAATGATGGAGCAAGCCAGAGAAAAGTGGAGCAAGCCAGAGAACGGTGGAGCAATCCACAGGAAAGTAGAGCAATCCAGATGAAGGTGGAGCAAGCAAGAGAAACAAGGAGATATCCAGAGAAACTAGGAGCAAAACGGAGAACGGTGGAGCAAGCCAGAGAAAGGTGGAGCAAGGAAAAGTTGCAAAAAAACCAGCGAACAGTGAAGAAAGCCAGGGATAGGTGGAGCAAGCCAAATAATGGTGGAGGAAGCCAGAGAACAGTGGAGGAAGCCATAGAAAGGTGGAGTACGTCAGGGAAAGGTGGAGCAATCCACAAAAAGGTAGACCAAGCAAGAGAACGGTCGAGCAAGCCAGAAACGGTGTAGCAAGCCAGAGAACAGTGGAGCAATCAAGAGAACGGTAAAGCAAGCCAGAGAAAGCTGGACCAAGCCAGATAAATGTTGAGCAAGCCAAAGGAAGGTAGACCAAGCCAGAGATAGGTTAACAAAGAAAGAGAAAGGTGGAGCAGGCCAGAGAATGATGAAGAAAACCAGACAAAGGTGGAGCAAACTGGAGAATGGTGGAGCAAGCCAGAGAAAGGTGGAGCAAGCTAGGGAAGGGTGGAAAAAGCAAGAGAAGTATGGAGCAAGCCAGGGAAAGGTGGAGCAAGCCAGAGAAAGGTGGAGCAAGCCAAAGAAAGGTGGATCAAGCCAGGGACAGGTGGAGCAAGCTAGAGAAAGTTGGAGCAGGCCAGAGAAAGGTAGAACAATCCACAGAAAGGTGGCGCAAGCCTAAGAAGGGTGAAGCAAGCCACAGAACACTGGAGAAAGCCAGAGAAAGGTGGAGCAAGCCTGAGAACGGTCCAGCAAGCCAGAGAACGGTGGAGCAAGCCAGAGAAAGGTGGAGCAAGCCAGAGAAAGGCGGAACATGCGAGGGAAATATGGAGCAAGCCAGACAAAGGTGGAGAAATCCTCAGAACGGTTGAGCAAGCCAGAGAAAGGTGGAGCAAGCGAGAGAAAGCTGGAGCAAGCCAGGGAAGGTGAACCAAACTAGAGAAAGGTTGAGGAAGCCAAAGAACAATGCAGCAAGCCAGCGAAAGGTGAAGCAAGCGAAAAAATATTGGAGTTAGCCAAGGAAAGGTGGAGCAAGCTAAAGAAAGGTGGAGCAAGCCAGGGAAAGGTGAAGCAGGCCAGAGAAAGGTGGAGCAAGCGAGAGAAAGGTGGAGGAAGCCAGGGAAAGGTGGAGCAAGCCAGAGAAAAGTGGAGCAAGCCAGAGAAAGGTGGAGAAAGCCAGAGAAAGGTGGAGCAAGCCAGAGAAAGGTGGAGCAAGCCAGGGAAAGGTGAAGCAGGCCAGAGAAAGGTGGAGCAAGCGAGAGAAAGGTGGAGGAAGCCAGGGAAAGGTGGAGCAAGCCAGAGAAAAGTGGAGCAAGCCAGAGAACGGTGGAAAAAGCCTGAGAAAGGTAGAGCAAGCCAGATAAAGATAGAGCAAGCCAGTGAAAGGAGGAGAAAGCCAGAGAAAGGTGGAGTAGGCCAGAGGATGGTGGAGAAAGCCAGAGAATGATGGAGCAAGCCAGAGAAAGGTGGAGCAAGCTAGGGAAAGGTGGAGAAAGCCCGAGCAAGGTGAAGGAAGCCACATAAGTATGGAGCAAGCCAGAGAATGGTGGAGCAAGCCAGAGAACGGTGGAGCACATCATAGAAAGATAGAGCGAGCCAGGGAAAGGTCGACCAAGCCAGAGAAACATAAAGAAAGCCAAAGAACGGTAGAGCCAGCCAAAAATTATGGGGCAAGCCATGGAACTGTGGAGCAAGCCAGAGAAAGGTGGAGCAAGCTAGGGAAAGTTGCAGCAAGCCAGAGAAAGGTAGAGCAAGCCAGTGAGAAAGGAGGAGCAAGCAAGAGAACGGTGGTGCAAGCCAGAGAACGGTGGAGAAAGCCAGAGAAAGGTGGACTAAGGTAGAGAAAGGTGGAGCAAGCAGCGAAAGGTGGAGCAAGCCAGGGAGAGGTGGAGCAAGCCAGAGAAAGGTGGAGCAAGCCAGGGAAAGTTGAAGCAAGCCAGAGAACAGTGGAGCAAGCGAGTGACAGGTGGAGCAAGGCAGAGAAAGGTGGAGCAAGCCAGAGAACTTTGAAGCAAGCCAGAGAATAGTGGAAGAAGACAAAGAACAGTGGAGCAAGCCAAAGAAGCCTGGAGCAAGCCAGAGAAAGGTGGAGCAAGCCAGAGAAAAGTTCAGCAAGCCAGAGAAAGGTAAAGCAAGTCAGAGAACGATGAAGCAAGCCACAGAACGGTGGAGCAAGCCAGAGAAGGTGCTGTAAGCCAGAGACAGGTGGAGCAAGCCAGAGAATGGTTGAGCAAGGCAAAGAATGGTGGAGCAAGCGAGAGAAAGGTGGAGCAAACCAGGGAAAGGTGAAGGACGCCAAAGAGCAATGGAGCAAGCTAGAGAAGGGTGGAGGAAGCCAGAGACAGGTGGAGCAAGCCGGAGAACGGTGGAGCAAGCCAGAAAAAGGTGGAGCAAGCTAAGGAAAGGCGGGGCAAGCCAAGGAAAGGTGGAGCAAGCCAGAAAAACGTGGAGAAAGCCAGAAGAAGGTGGAGCAAGGAAGCAAAATGTGGAGGAAGCCAGGGAGAGGTCGAGTAAGCAAGAGAAAGGAGGAGCAAGCCAGAGAAAGGTGGAGCAAGCTATGGAAAGCTGGAGCAAGCCAGAGAAAGGTGTAGCAAGCCGGGTAAAGGTGGAGCAAGCCAGAGAAAGGTATAGCAAGCCAGAGACAGAAGGAGCACTCCAGAGAAAGGTTGTGCAAGCCAGAGAAAGGTGGAGCAAGCCAGGGAACGGTGCAGAAAGCCAAAGAAAGGTGGAGCAAGCCAGATAAAAGTGGAGCAGGTCAGAGAGCGCTGGAGCTATCCAGAGAAAAGTGGAGCAATGCAGCGAACGGTGGAGACAGCCATTGAAAGGTGGAGCAAGCCAGGTAAAGGTGGAGCAAGCCAGAGAAAGGTGGACCAAGCCAGAGAAAGATGGAGAAAGCCACAGAAAGGTGGAGCAAGCCACGGAATGGTGGAGCAAGCCACAGAAAGGTGGAGCAAGCCAGAGAAAAGTGGAGAAAGCCAGAGAAATTTAGAGCAAACCAAGGAAAGGTGCAGCAATCCAGATAAAGGTGGAGCAAGCCAGAGAAAGATGGAGTATGCCAGGGAAAGGTGGAGCAAGCCAGAGAAATGTGGAGCAAGCCACCCAAAGATGGATCAAGCCAGGGAAAGACTAAGCAAGCTAGAGAATGGTGGAGAAGGCCAGAGAAATGTGGAACAATCCAGGGACAGGTGGCGCAAGCCTAAGAAAGGTGAAGCAAGCCAAAGAACGCTGGAGCAAGCTAGAGAAAGGTGAAGAAAGCCTGATAACGGTCAAGCAATCCAAAGAAGGGTGGAGAAAGCCAGAGAAAGGTGGAGCAAGCCAGAGAATGGAAGAGCAAGCCAGAGAAAGGTTGAACAAGCAAAAGGAAGGTGGAGCAAGCCAGGGAAATGCGGAGCAAGCCAGACAGAGGTAGAGCAATCCAGAGAAAGGTAGAGCAAGCCAGAGAATGGTGGAGCAAGCCAGAGAAAGGTTGAGTAGGCCAGGGAAAGGTGGAGCAAGCGATAGAAAGTTGGATCAAGCCAGAGAACGGTGGAGCGGGCTAGAGAAATGTGGAGCAAGCCAAAAAAGTTAATGTTAGCAAGGGAAAGGTGGAGCAAGCCAGAGAAAGGTGGAGCAAGGCAGAGAAAGGTGGCGCAGGCCAGAGAAACGTGGAGCAAGGGAGAGAAATGTGGAGCAAGGCAGGGAAAGGTGGAGCAAGCCAGAGTAAAGTGGAGCAGGTCGGAGAATGGTGGACCAAGCCAGTGAAAAGTGGAGCAAGCCAGTGAAAAGTGGAGCAAGCCAGAGAACGGTGGAGCAAGCCACAAAAAGGTAGGGCAAGCCAGGTAAAGGTGGAGCAAGCAAGAGAAAGGAAGAGAAAGCCAGAGAAAGGAGGAGCAAGCCAGAGAACGGTGGAGCAAGCAAGAGAATGGAGGAGCAAGCCATAGAAACATGGAGCAAGCTAGGAAAAGGTGGAATAAACCAGCGAAACGTGAAGCAAGCCAGGGATAGGTGGAGCAAGCCAGAGAATGGTGGCGGAAGCCAGATAACAGTAGAGAATGCCATAGAAAGGTGAGAAACTCAGAGAAAGGCGGAGAAATCCAGAGAACGGTGGAGCAAGCCAGAGAACGGTGGAGCAAACCAGAGAAAGGTGGAGTAAGGTAGAAAAAGGTGGAGCAAGCCATCGAAAGGTGGAGCAAGCCACGGAAAGGTGGAGCAAGCCAGAGAAAGGTGGAGCAAGCCACGGAAAGGTGAAGCAAGCTTGAGAAAGGTGGAACAAGCCAGAGAACAGTGGAGCAAGCAAGGACAGGCGGAGCAAGGCAGAGAAAGGTGGAGCAAGCCAGAGATGTTTGGAGTAAGCCAGAGATCGGTGGAGCAAGACAAGATCAGTGGAGCAAGCGAAAGAAGCATAGAGAAAGCCAGAGAAAGGTGGAGCAAGCCAGAGAATTGTGGAGCAAGCCAGAGAATGGTTGAGCAAGTCAGAGAAAGATGGAGCAAGCCACAGAATGATGGAGCAAGCCAGAGAAAGGTGGAGTAAGCCAGATAAGGCGGAGAAAGCCAGAGAATGGTGGAGCAAGCCAGAGAAAGGTGGAGAAAGCCAGGGAAAGGTGGAGCAAGCCAGAGAACGGTAGAGCAAGCCAGAGAACGGTGGAGTAAGCCAGAGAAAGGCGGAGCAAGCAAGAGAAGTTTGGAGCAAGCCAGAGAAAGGTGGAGCAAGAGAGAGAAAGGTGGACCTGGCCAGAGAAAGGTGGAGCAGGCCAGAGAACGGTGTTGGAATCCAGAGGAAAGTGGAGCAAGCCATAAAATGGAGGAGCAAGCCAGGGAATGATGGATTAAGCCAGAGAACAGTGGAGCATGCCAGAGAACGGTAGAGCAAGTCAGAGAACGGTGGAGAAAACCAAAGAAAGGCGGAGCAACGAAGACAAGGGAGGAGCAAGCCAGAGAACAGTGGAGCAAGCTAGAGTACGGTGGAGTAAGCAAGAGAACTGTGGAGCAAGTCAAAGAAAGGTTGAGCAATCCAGAGAATGGTGGAACAAGCCATAGAAAGGTGGAGCAAGCTAGAGAACGGTGGAGCAAGCCAGAGAACGGTCGAGCTGGCCAGAGAAAGGTGAAGCAGGCCAGAAAAAGGTGCAGCAAGCCAGAGAAAGGTGGAGCAAACCAGAGAAAGGTGGAGCAAGCCAGAGAAAGGTGGAGCAAGCCAGAGAAAGGTGGAGCAAGCCAGAGAACGGTGGAGCAAGCCAGAGAATGGTGGAACAAGCCAGATAATAGTGGAGCAAGCCAAAGAAAGGTGGAACAAACCAGAGAAAGGTGAAGCAAGCCAGAGGACGGTGGAGCAAGCCTGAGAACTGTGGAGCAACCCATATTACGGAAAAGCAAGCCAGAGAATGGTGGAGCAAGCCAGAGAACAGTGGAGCAAAACACAAAAAACATAATCAAGCTAGAGAAAGATGGGGCACGCAAGAGAAAGGTGAAGCAAGGCAGAGAACCTTAAAGCAAGGCAGAGAACGATGGAGCAAGCTAGAGACTGGTGGAGCACACCAGAAAAAAGTGTAGCATGCCAAAGAAAGGTGGATCAAGCGAGAGAAAGGTTGAGCAAGCCAGAGAAAGGTGGAGCATGCCAGAGAAAGGTGGAGCAAGCCAGAGGAAGGTGGAGAAAGCCAAAGAAAGGCGGAGCAAAGCAGAGAAAGGTGGAGGAAGCCATAGAAAGGGGGAGCAAGCCAGAGAGAGGTGGAGCAAGCCAGAGAAAGGTGGAGCAAAACAAGGAAAGGTGGAGCAAGCCAGAGAAAGGTGGAGCAAGCCAGGGAAAGGTGGAGCAGGCTAGAGAAAGGTGGAGCAAGCAAGAGAAAGGTGGAGCAAGCCAGAGAAAGGTGGAGCAAAACAAGGAAAGGTGGAGCAAGCCAGAGAAAGGTGGAGCAAGCCAGGGAAAGGTGGAGCAGGCTAGAGAAAGGTGGAGCAAGCAAGATAATGGTGGAGCAAGCTAGAGAACGGTTGAGCAAGCCAGAGAAAGGGGGAGCAAGCCAGAGAATGGTAGAGAAAGCTGGAGAAAGGTGGAGCAGGCCAGAAAAAGGCGGAACAAGCCACAAAAAGGTAGAGCAAGCTAGAGGAAGATGGAGCAAGCCAGAAAAGGTAGAGCAAGCCAGAGAAAGGTGGAGCAAGCTCGAGAATGTCGGAGCAAGCCAGGGAAAGGTGGACGAAGCCAGAGAAAGCTACATAAATTCATTGAGCGGCGGAGCAAGCCAGTGAACGGTGGAGCACGCTAATAAAAGGTGGAACAAGCCAGGGAGAGATAGAGCAAGCCAGAGAAGTGTGGGGCAAGCAAGAGAAAGTTAGAGCAAGGCAGGAAAAGGTGGAGCAAGCCAGAGAAATGTCGAGCAAGTGAGAGAATGGTGGAGCAAGCCAGGGACAGGTGGAGCAAGCGAGAGAAAGGTGGTGCAAGCCAGATAACGGTGGAGAAATCTAGAGCATGGTGGAGCAAGCCATAGAAAGGTGGAGCAAGCCAGAGAAAGGTGGATCAAGCCAGAGAAAGGTGGAGAAAGCCAGAGAAAGGTGTTGCAAGCTAGAGAAAGATGTAACAAGTAAGAGAAAGGTGGACGAGCCAGAGAACGGTTGACCAGGCCGGAGAAAGGTGGAGAAAGCCAGAGAAAAGTAGAGCAGGTCAAAGAAAAGAGGAGCAAGCCAGGGAGAGGGGGAGCAAGACAGAGAAAGGTGGAGCAAGTCCGAGAACGCTGGAGCAAGCCAGAAAAAGGGAAAGGAAGCCAGAGAAAGGTGGAGCAAGCCAGAGAATGGTGGAGCAATCCCGGGAAAGGTGGAGCAAGGCAGAGGAAGGTGGAGCAAGCCAGAGAAAGGTGGAGGAAGCCAGAGAAAGATGGAGCAAGCCAGAGACAGGTGGAGCAAGCTAGGGAAAGCTGGAGCAAGCCAGAGAAAGGTGGAGCAAGCCAGTGAAAGGTGGAGCAAGCCAGAGAAAGGTGGAGCAAGCCAGATAAAGGAGGAGAAATTCAGAAAAAGGTGGAGCAAGCCACAGAAAGGTTGAGCAAGCCAGGGAATGGTGGAGAAAGCAAAAGAAAGGTGGAGCAACCCAGAAAGAATTAGAGCAACCAAGGGAATGGTGGAGCAAGCCAAAGAAAGATGGAGCAATCCAGGGAAAGATGGAGCAGGCCAGAGAAAGGTGGAGCAAGCTAGAGAAAGGTGGAGCAAGCCACGGAAGTTGGAGCAAGCCAGATAAAAGTAGAGCAGGTCAGAGAGCGGTGGCGCTAGCCAGAGAAAAGTGGAGCAAGGCAGAGAACGTTGGAGCAATGGAGAGGAAGGTGGAGCAAGCCAGATAAACATGGAGCAAGCCAGAGAAATGTGCACCAAGCCAGAGAAAGGTGGAGTAAGCCACAGAAAGGTGGAGCAAGCCAGGGAACGGTGGAGCAAGCCAGAGAAAGTTGGAGCAAGCCAGAGAGAGGTGGAGGAAGCCAGAGAAATGTAGAGCAAACCAGAGAATGGTGGAGCAAGCCAGAGAAAGGTGGAGTAAGCTAGGGAAAGGTGGAGTAAGCCAGAGAAAGGCTGAGCAAGCCAGAGAAAGGTGGAGCAAGCCATAGAAATGTGGATCAAGCCAGGGAAAGGTTAAGCAAGCTAGAGAAAGGTGGAGCAGGCCAGGGAAAGGTGGAACAATCCAGGAAAAGGTGGCGCAAACCTGAGAAGGGTGAAGCAAGCTAGAGAACGCTGGAGCAAGCTAGAGAAAGGTGGAGCAAGCCTAATAACCGTCATGCAAGCCACAGAAGGGTGGAGCAAGCCAGAGAAAGGTGGAGCAAGTCAGAGAACGGTAGAGCAAGCCAGAGAATGTTGGAGGAAGCAAGAGGAAGGTGGAGCAAGCCAAGGAAATGCGGAGCAAGCCAGACAAAGGTAGAGCAATCCAGGGAAAGGTGGAGCAAGCCAGCAAAAGGTGAAGCAAGCCCGAGAAAGGAGTAGCAGGCCAGGGAATGGTGGAGCAAGCCATAGAAAGGTGGAGCAAGACAAAGAATGGTGGAGCAAGCCAGAGAAAAGTGGCGCAAGCCAAGAAAGTTGGAGTTAGCCAGGGAAAGGGGGAGCAAGCCAGAGAAAGGTGGAGCAAGCCAGGGAAAGGTGGAGCAGGCCTGAGAAAAATGGAGCAAGCCAGCAAAATATGGAGCAAGCCAGAGAAAGGTGAAGCAAGCCAGAGTGAAGTGGAGCAGGTCGGATAATGATGGAGCAAGCCAGAGAAAAGTGGAGCAAGCCAGAGAACGGTGGAGCAATCCACAGGAAGGTAGAACAAGCCAGAGAAAGGTGGAGCAAGCTAGAGAAAGGTGGAGCAAGCCAGAGAAAGGTGGAGCAAGCCAGAGAATAGTTTAGCAAGCCAGAGAAAGGTGAAGCAAGCCAGAGTGAAGTGGAGCAGGTCGGATAATGATGGAGCAAGCCAGAGAAAAGTGGAGCAAGCCAGAGAACGGTGGAGCAATCCACAGGAAAGTAGAGCAAGCCAGATGAAGGTGGAGCAAGCAAGAGAGACGAGGAGATATCCAGAGAAAGGAGGAGCAAAACGGAGAACGGTGGAGCAAGCCAGAGAAAGGTGGAGCAAGCTAGGAAAAGTTGCAAAAAAACCAGCGAACAGTGAAGAAAGCCAGGGATAGGTGGAGCAAGCCAAAGAATGGTGGAGGAAGCCAGATAACAGTGGAGCAAGCCACAGAAAGGTGGAGTACGTCAGGGAAAGATGGAGCAATCCACAAAAAGGTAGACCAAGCAGGAAAACGGTGGAGCAAGCCAGAAACGGTGTAGCAAGCCAGAGAACAGTGGAACAATCAAGAGAACGGTAAAACAAGCCAGAGAAAGCTGGACCAAGCCAGAAAAATGTTGAGAAAGCCAAAGGAAGGTAGACCAACCCAGAGATAGGTTAACAAAGAAAGAGAAAGGTGGAGCAGGCCAGAGAATGATGAAGAAAACCAGACAAAGGTGGAGCAAACTGGACAATGGTGGAGCAAGCCAGAGAAAGGTGGAGCAAGCTAGGGAAGGGTGGAAAAAGCAAGAGAAATATGGAGCAAGCCAGGGAAAGGTGGAGCAAGCCAGAGAAAGGTGGAGCAAGCCAAAGAAAGGTGGATCAAGCCAGAGACAGGTGGAGCAAGCTAGAGAAAGTTGGAGCAGGCCAGAGAAAGGTAGAACAATCCACAGAAAGGTGGCGCAAGCCTAAGAAAGGTGAAGCAAGCCACAGAACGCTGGAGAAAGCCAGAGAAAGGTGGAGCAAGCCTGAGAACGGTCCAGCAAGCCAGAGAACGGTGGAGCAAGCCAGAGAAAGGTGGAGCAAGCCAGAGAAAGGCGGAACAAGCAAGGGAAATATGGAGCAAGCCAGACAAAGGTGGAGCAATCCTCAGAACGGTTGAGCAAGCCAGAGAAAGGTGGAGCAAGCGAGAGAAAGGTGGAGCAAGCCAGGGAAGGTGAACCAAGCTAGAGAAAGGTCGAGGAAGCCAGAGAACAATGCAGCAAGCCAGCGAAAGGTGAAGCAAGCAAAAACATATTGGAGTTAGCCAAGGAAAGGTGGAGCAAGCTAAACAAAGGTGGAGCAAGCCAGGGAAAGGTGAAGCAGGCCAGAGAAAGGTGGAGCAAGCGAGAGAAAGGTGGAGGAAGCCA